>JAOWBW010001172.1:0-411395 GCA_026119855.1 Campanula takesimana
AGGACAAGAACGACTTTTTTATTTGATGATGAGACTTGACTCAAAATTTCCATTAATTGGACAAAGAAAACTTAATGCACACTTAAGAGGACTTTGACTCCTTTTTTTTTTTTTTTTTTTTTTTTTTTTTTTATTCCTCTACTAGGTAGAGAAAGAGAAACGAGATTGTTGTCGTCGTCCCCATGTCGTGTAGTGCTCATTGTCGTTGTAGTCTTCCATGTCACTACATTCTTCCATGTCACTTGTTTGGGAACCCTTTGTCTTGAAGCTGTGTCATAGGAGGACTCGGCCACTTCTCGGAGCAATAGTCCAATTCTAACCCCCGCATCATACATGCTTGAAAAATTGGAGTGAAAAGCCCCACTAGATGAGTGCGGTAGTCCATTTTCAAACACTTCAAGAAGATGTCCATTTGTTCCTTCTTGAAGGCCCTATCAACCATCTCGGCTAGCTTGTCATTCCAACGACATAGAAAAGTCCCCAAATGATTCATTACCCATTTGCACGGTGCTCTCCAATCCTTCTTGGTGGGGCGGAATATGGAGTTGCCTTGATATTGTGACTTGAAGGCAAGCATAGCGGCATCCCAATTGAGGCGGGTGGAAACTGGAAGACCCCATATACCAATCTTTTGCGACCCCCTCGAGAGTAAGCGGGAAGCATTGTGCCATTATTTGAGGAGACACTTTCTTTGGTAGCATGGCCAAATGTAGGAGTCGACATGAGCGTTGGGGCAAGAGTTGCCGTTGAACTTGCCAATATCGGGCATCTTGAACTTTTCGGGAAGGGCCTCCATTGTGTTCATGAGGAGAGAAGCTTGATGAGGATCGTGTTTGGGCCCTTGTGCAAATTTAACCCACTAAGCTTTGGTCAATGTAGGTGTTGACCAAACCGTATCAATGCTTTGGACCTTTCTTTCACCCGTGAGCCCTTTCAATTGGTTCTTGAGTTTAGCACTTCTTTCTTGTGGGCCATTTTCACATTCTCGTACGGGCTCGCCATAAATCATCCTTGCGGCGGACATTCTCGGCTAGTGTATCGACTTGCCATTTCAATGCTTCCACCATGCGGAATACCCTTCTTTGGACACGGGAAATGCCGTTGCCATTGCTTGCCGTTTGAAGCCATTGGACCTATTGAGAGAACACGTCGATCTTAGGATGGCCCACAACACCTTTTGAGTAAAATGATTTCACCCACAAACAAGAAAAGACTCAACCACATAAAGAAAAATGACTCTTTTTTTTTATTTATTTACAAAGTCGGAAGGACGGAGTCCTTTTTGGGGTTTCTAGAAAAATAGTGGAATCGTCACACTAGTATATAGACCTTCTCGCGTCCCATATACTCATCGGATTCCACCACGCTTGTGATACCTACATGTGACGGGATTAAACTAAATTAATGTAGTAAATCATACATGCGGGACGGATTTTTTATTTTCGTCCAAGATAGCCACTTTTTGGGACGGAGTTTTTATTTCGTCATTTCACAAGTTGGCATGTATGATTTGAAGACATTAGTTTAAGGGAAATCTCGGTACATGAAACCGACTTGAGTCACGGAGTGTTAGACCCTAAACTAGAATTGTGTGGTTTGTGCTCGGCTTGAATATGAGGCTTAAAGGTCACCCCCGGCATGTAGTCGTGAACTACGCACGGGCTGAGGTTTACCGCTTTGAAAGAGCAAGGTCGAGTGGAGCTTGAAACTTTCTAGGACGGGCCTCGACGGTTTGGGGTTGGACTTGTGCGACTCGATAGTGAGCAGTTGATAAGAATATGTGCATGTAGTGTGAGGTCTAACATGTGACAAAACATTTTTTTTTTTTAAAAGGCAATAAAAAAAAAACAAATAAGCACGTAATTTACAACTTTCGAATCACCCGTGTGACCGATAAAAATAAACAGAAAGTAAAAGAAATTGTATGCAGGCCCGGTGCCCACACACTGTCATTCTGTTCTGTTTTCTGTGCACTGTTCTGTTTTCTGGGAAATGCCCAGAACGCGCGCATTGGGTTGCCTATGCGAAAGGCGCGCGCGTGAGAGGAGAAAGGCAGAGGCGCCCGCTTCTGGGTGAGAACCTGCAAATCAGTGGTTCAAGGGATTGCTTGACCCTTAATTAAGAAAACTTTCCCTGCAGAATTTGTTTAGCACAGAAACATGGAATTGAGGACAAGAAAGGAGGCGGGCGATTCTGGTAATTGGGTCGGACGCGCGCGGCTTTAGGCCAGAAGGCCAGAGGCGCGCGCTTCCCACCCTTTTTACCAGAATGCCCAGAAAACAGAATAAAAGAACACCAAAAATGAAAACGCAAGTTTAACCCTCTATCGTTCCCACAGCAGTCGCCACTGTAGATACCCGGGGAACCACGGCTTGGCTAGAGCGGTGAATTATCCAGGATGTCTAACTTGTTTTAGATTGTTTAAGTCGCCACCTATGTTTTTAAGGAACATAAGAAAAACCTAGAAATAGCCTAATTTATGTACAAAACCAGAGATTCGGGAGAGAAGGGTTCGGGGGTTAGGTGACGGAGTGGGAAGTACTTAAACACCCACTCCGCTCCGCTTACGCGGGTCTTGCTACTATTGGTGTTCTAATACTAAATATCCTTCAATTTATTAACAATGCTAACAATTATAATGTAAAGAAAAAGGGAAAAGATGATTTTATTAATTTAATGCTAAATAGTTACATGTTGGACTAGTGCTAAATGATTACATTAAGAAATGAAATATAAATTAAATGAAGTTTGGAATGTTGGGATAACCTTGGTCAACTTCAATAGTGAAGTGGCCTTTTGGTTGTATCCCTTTTTATGGAGATTGCATACTAGTAAGACTAGACAAATAAAGAAGAAAGAAAGAGATGTTGTACCTTAGGAAAGAGGACTTCAAACTTGGACTTGAAAATGGTGTTGTTGTAGAGAAAATGTTGTGCAAACACTTTGTGTAGTGTTTGTAGAGAAAGATTGTTGAGATGATTTGTGTAGAGTTTTTGTTCAAGTCTCAAGATTGGGTCAAAAAGAAGTCCAAAAAGAAGTCAAGAGAGATCCAAAAGAAGTAGAGAAGAGATCCAAAAAGAAGTAGAGAAGAGATCCCCTCCAATGAGGGATTGGAGGGGTTTTTAAGTTGAAAAGGGTGTTTTTGGTGCCAATTCGCGGTCAAAAGAATATTTCCCGGGTGAAATCCATGCAAAATAAGCAAGAGAGGGATTCTTGGGAGAAAATCTGTACTGACGCCCCAGAGGCGCGCGCTTCCGGATGTACCATCGGAAGGCGCGCGCTTCTGACCTCAAAAGGAGGAGGCGCGCGGCTTTGAAAAGGCAATTTTGACAGATGTACTAGAAAGTTAATTCTGTTATGCAGTTCAGTCGAAAACTAACGGAATCAGTTAGGAACTTAACAGAAGTAACAGAATTAACAAACAAGTTAAATAAAAATACTATGTATGCAATCGGGGTGAGAGGTCAAGGCGGGTGTCTACAGCTGCCCAAGCCAATTGACTAGCTAGGGATTATTTGTGCACCTCGTGCCTTTTTATGATGGGCTCGTTCTCGGATGAGTCTTGGTTACCACGGGCTTTTTCATGAACCAAAAATGCACACTGCTGGAGAATGATGCCAATAACCCAAGAAACCTTTGATGGTGCCATATCTTGCCGAGCCTTTGCAATCCCAAACTTGGCTCGGTGGGGAATTGGCTTGCTGAGGAGACCCAATGTAGAACTTGTGCAGTTGTCTTCCTTAAAGGCCGAGATCTCCATTTCTCTTTCCCTTCTCTCTCTTACTTTCTCATTTTTTTTATGACGCACCCTGTTTTTTTGCCTAGATCGCCCTTTCGGGTTTTCAATCTAGCGGGCATCTCTTTTGCGTCTTTTTTTTTTTGACTCGATTAATGAGGAAGTGTGCATTGACTCTGGCTGAGGAGATAAGACATGTGATTTTGCGTGAAGACCTCTTGTCACTAAAGATGAGTGACATTGACTCGACTAGGGAAGTTTCCCTAGTATTGACTTCGCATATATTTGTTGAATGACTCACGAAGGCAAGTAAGTCATTAAGAGAGAAGAGAAGGGAAGCCCCCATTTGATTGCAAGAAATTGGGAGTATGCAGAAGAATAGGAGCCCTAGACTCAACAAGGAACGGAAAGTGATTCCAAATTTAGGAAGTTGTTCAATATTGAGGTGATTAATTTATTGGCAAATGAATCGTATAAAGATGTCTTGACAAGTTCGAGATGAAGGCCAATCACCATAACGCGCTAGGGCTAAACATATCTTCTTTCTTGCATGAGACCGGACCCGAAGGTTGCCTACGTTCCTCCAGTGTAGAGGCTCAGGTCACCGTAGTTCTTGTCCATTCGTCGTGATGGTCTTTGATGTTGATTCGTTTTGTTTGGTGGAATGATATTGTTGTTGTGAACTTCTTTGAATGAAGGGGGATTTTTTTTATTTTTTTTATTTTTTGTGCTCTAACTTTTGCCTAGGTTGATTTGAGATTTCAACCTAGCGAGTTTTTTTTTTAATCCCCTTTTGAAAACTTTGCTTCATGATTGTTGCTCCACCTTTCTTTGTCTTGATTTCGTCGTTGTTGATGTCTTCGTTGTTGATGCCGTCGTCGATGTTTAGCCCCTAGGCGTTCAAGCGATGACCTTCATTCCAAAACTTGTTTAGACACCTTTTCAACATTTTGCCAAGAATTAGATTGAACAACTTGGAAGAGTGTATGAGGACAAGAACGACTTTTATTTAATGATTGACTCAAAATTTAACATTGGACAAGAGAAAACATTAATGCACACATTAGAGGACTTTGACTCTTTCTTTATTTTTATTTATTTTTAATTTTTTTTTATATCCTATTTCTAGGTAGAGAAAGAGAAACGGAGATTGTTGTTGTAGTCCCCATTGTCGTTGTAGTCTTCTTTGTGGCATGATCTCTTGTTGAGGCCCCATTTCAAATCTGAGCCCCTTCCTTGATGAGTTCTTGCATGTTCTCATTCTCTAACTGTTGTTCTTCAACCACGGTAAACTCACCATTGTCAATTGAATCTTGGATGATGTCGCGGAGGGAGAAGCAATCCTCGGTGAGATGACCGCTGCATTGGTGATAGTCACACCACTTGTGGTGGGCATGGTTGCGATGCAATGGTTATGGTTGCTTGTACCCTTGGAGAGGAGAAATTTGTCCCTTTGCTTTGAGATCTTCATAGGCCTTGTGACGGTCATGCCATTGAGAGGGGTATAGACACGGTCGTTGGTGGTACCTTTGTGACTTTTGAGGGGTGAGCCACTTGAGCGTGCTTTACCGTGGACCTTTTCCTTGCTGTCAGTGAGCTCTTGCAAACGAGCCTTAAGTTCGGACACTTCTTCCTTGTGAATTTTCCTCTCGAGATCAAGACGGTCTTGCCAAAAATCATCCTTGCGGCGGGCATCCTCGACAAGTCTATCCATTTGTTCCCCCAAGGCTCTTATTATGTTGAAGAGCCTTTCGTTGGACACGGAGATGTTCTCACCCTTGTTGTTGTTGCCGTTGGAATCCATTGGACCTATTGAGAGAACACGGTCGATCTTAGGTTGGCCTCACAAATATATTTTGAGTAAAATTATTAACCCACAAACAAAGGAAAAAGACTTTACCACATAAGAAAAATGATTCTTTTTTATTATTATTTACAAAAGTCGGAAGGACGTAGTCCTTTTTGGGGTTCTAGAAAAATAGTGGAATCGTCACACTAGTATATAGACCTTCTCGTGGTCCCATATACTCATCGGATTCCACCACGCTTGTGAATCCTACATGTGTCGGGATTAAACTAAATTAATGTAGTAAAGCATACATGCGGGGACGGATTTTTATTTTCGTCCATAATAACCACTTGGGGACAGAGTTTTATTTCGTCCAAAACAACAAGTGGCATGTATGATTTGAAGACATTAGTTTAGGGAAATATCGGCACATGGAAATCGACTTGAGTCACGGAGTGTTGGACCCTAACTAGAATTGTGTGGTTTGTGCTCGGCTAAAGAGAGGCTTAAAGGTAACCCCCTGCATGTAGTCATGAACTACGCACGGGCTGAGGTTTACCGCTTCGAAAGAGCCAAGGTCGAGTGGAGCTTGAAACTTTCTAGGACGGGCCTGGACGGGTTTGGGGTTGGACTTGTGCGACTCGATAGTGAGCAGTTGATAAGAATTGTGCGCGTAGTGTGAGGTCTAACAAGTGACAAAATATATTTTTTTTCAAAGGAAGAAAAAAAACAAATAAGCACATACTTACAACTTTCGAATCACCTGTGTGACCGATAAAAATGAATAAACAAAAGTAAAAGGGGGTGTATGCAGGCCCGGTGCCCACACACTGTCAAAACTGCCCATTCTGTTCACTGTTCTGTTTACTGTTCTGTTCTGGAAAATGGCCCAGAAGCGCGCGCATTCAGATGCCTACTCGGGAGGCGCGCGCGTTAGACTGAGAGAAGTGGAGGCGCCCGCTTCTGGGCAGTACCTGCAAATCAGCAGGTTCAAGGGATTGCCTTGACCCTAAATTATAGGACTTTTTCCCCTGCAGTAAACGTTAGCACAAAAACATGAATTTGAAGGACAAGATGGAAGGTGGGCGATTCTGGTAATAAGGGTCGGACGCGCGCGCTTTAGGCCAAGAAGGCCGGAGGCGCGCGCTTCCTACCCTTTTTTACCAGAATGCCCAGAAAACAGATATAAGAACACCAAAAGCAGAAAATGCAAGTTTAACCCTCTATATCCCCAGCAGAGTCGCCACTGTAGATACCCCGGGGGACCACGGCTTGGCTAGAGCGGTGAATTACCTAGGATGTCTAATTGATTTTAAGAGTCGCCACCTATGTTTTAGAGGAACATAAGAAAAACCTAAAAAGAGCCAATTTTATATACAAAACCAGAGATTCGGGAAAAGATGGGTTCGGGGGTTAGGTGACGGAGTGGGAAGTACTTAAACACCCACTCCGCCCCTCTTACGCGGGTCTTGCTACTTTTGGTGTTCTAATGTAAATGTCCTTCAATTTATTGATATAAAAAATGTGCTAACAATTGAGATGAGAAGAAAAGGGGAAATAAAAAGAATGATTTTATTAATTAATTTATGCTAAAAGATTACATGTTGAATATGCTAAACAATTACATAAGAAATGAAATGGAATTTAATTAGTGTTTGGAATGTTGGAATGTAACCTTGACCAAACTTCAATAGTGAAGTGGCCTTTTGGTTGTATTCCTTTTATGGAGATTGCATACTAGTAAGACATAAATAAAAGAGAAAGAGAAAAGTTGTACCTTTAGAAAAGAGAACTTGAAACCTTGACTTGAAAGTGGTGTTGTTGTAAAGAAATGGTTGTGTAGAACTTTGTGTAGAGTTTTGTTGTTAAAACTCTTGTAGGGAGAATTTGTGTAGAGTTTGTGTAAAGAGAAAGTGTTCAAGGTCCAAAAATCCGGTCCTTTTCCAAGGTAGGAGATGATGCTTTTTATAGGTAAAATTAGGAGGGAAAGGTTGGAGGGAAATTGGTCAATCCATGTGAAATGAAATTGACCAATCAAGAAAAATATAAATAAAAGAATTAATGAAAGAAATAAAAGAAAATCAAATAATAATAAAATGAAATATTTTGTTTTTATGAAGAATGGCTAGAATAAAGGATTTGGGAGTTATGAAATTAGAGGGAATGAATGTGGATGTAAAAAGGAGGTGTTTGTGATCAAGAAGAGATTTTCTAAATAAGAAAAGGGAGGGAAAAATGGTGCTATCCGTTACTGTCAAAGCGGGAAGCGCGCGGGTCCGGCCTAATGGACCAAACGCGCGCGCGACCCATTGACTGTGCCGGAAGCGCCCGCGGGTGGAAAGACAGAATGACAGAAATGACTCTAAAAGTTAACTCTGTTATGCAGTTTAGTCCAAAACTAATGGAATCAGTTAGGAACTTAACGGAAGTAACAGAAATTAACAAAAACAAGTTAAATAAAAATACTATGTATGCAATCGGGGTGAGAAGTCCAAGGCGGGGTGTCTACAGATTCAAACTAACACACGCACATAATCAAACTCAACACGCACCATGAAATCAAACACAAAAATCTATTCAGGTATGAAATAAAATAATCAATAAAAATCTAATCAAACACAAAAATCTAATCAACAAAAATCTGGCGAAGAGAAAGAACGAGATGGAGGGAGACTTGGATTTTTGAAGAAAATGGTGAGGTTGGTCGGCGGGTTGCGAATCAGATCTTGATCAAGCAAAACACGAGCAGCTGGCGGTGGTTTTGATGGGTAAAAGTGAACAGAAAAGGAGCAGGGAGTGAGAGTGGGAGATGGATTTGACCGATGGAAAGATATGCTTGCATATTATCACTGCACATGCCTTTGCGGAGAACACAAACGTCGTTGGAGAAGAAGGTAACGATGGCACCAGAGAGGAAGCATGTCACGGCTAACTGGTGAGGGGTGATTGGGCGGTGTGGGGGAGGGTGACGGCGCCGGTCGAGAAGGGGAGGGGGAAGGGTTTATGCCTGGAATGAAAAAGAACGACAGCTAATGCGTTGAGATTTGGGAAGAAGGGACGTGATGTATAAGTTAGGGTTTAATTTACTTTCTAGTCATTCTTATTTATTGACAATAAATTTAGGCTTTTAGGTTTTATATTTTTCATTGTTACCCCTTAACTTTCACAACAACAAACTTTTCCTATTTATGGTTCCATGTAAGAAAAAAATGCCACATCAACATGCACATCAGCGGGTTTAACAGACTTTTAGACGGTAGATTAACAGAAGGATCACATAATGAACGAAACGTAAAGGTCAAGGATGAAAAGGTAAAAAAAAATTGTTTAATGACGAAAAAGTAAAAACTTAAATAGTTTAAGGATGAAATAGGTACTTGAATCGTAGTTTATGCCATGTATTGTAAAGAGAGAAACTTTTCTACAAAAGATTTAGTTCATGAGCCTACTTCTTTCACGAACAGCGTAAAACGGTCTCTGTGCTTTGATCCATACCAGGAGAATGGAAAGGAAGTAAATTAATGCTCATCGCCTTTGCAGAAGAAAACCATAGAGTTTGGCATTCAAGAATCTGGTCTGGGGACGGATGAAGAATGCATGCATGTCCAGAAGAAACAATGTGAAATATGTGCAAAGAAATAAGCTGCAGGTTTTCCAAGACATAACTCTTTATTCTGAAAGCTCCAGACCTTGAATGAAGAACTATTTATGTGAATATTCTGTTTGGTTTTCAGATACAGGTTTATTTTCTATAAATTGTGGAGTACTACATTTATTTATTGCCGATAAGTTATCTTCATTGAAATAAATTATCATGAACCTAGTTTATTAAATAGCAATTTAATTAAGATAAATGTAAGATTTGTTACTTCTTTTTTGGAGCTTGTATATATGGCTTTGAACTTGCAGTACCAAATCATAAGTACTGAATTCAAAGGATGCTTATGAAATATCCATTGCTTGGTCATTTTCATGAGTTAAATTTTTTGGATTAGTGGTAAAAAAAAAAAAAAAAACTCTGGTTAGGCAAGATCATGAGTTCAAATAGCCCGCTTGCATTCGTACCATGTCTTCACTCTTCTAGTGTGGTTGGTTCACACGTGATATGATTAAAATACATTCTTAACACATAAATGAATATGAGTAAAAAATTAATTATATAGTAGCAATCGAATAAAATAAAAGAAAAAAATATTTAAATGTGTAATTTCAAAGATTCACATAACACTCTTCCTCTTAATTTATAATGGTAAATCTTTTCATAGGTAAAAGCTTTGAATATGTAATCAAAACTAATTCAAAATTCATACAAATTCATTTTCATTTATAAGCTTCCATACAAATTTTGTACTAGTATAACTTATGTACTGTATGATAAATTATACTTCCTCCGTCCCGCTCGAATTAGGATTCTTTGTCAAGTAATTTATAATTTGACCAATGATTTGAAGAAAAATAATGATGTTAATAAAAATTTAAAAATTGTTATTGTATCATGATTAATAATGAACTAAATAACTATTTTTAGATTTTCATTAAGCTAATTATTTTTCTTCAAATCATTGGTCAAATTATAAATTACTTGACCAAAAATCCTAATTCGAGCGGGACAGAGAGAGTACTATCTATTAAAGAGAGAGAAACTTGAGGATAGGATTGAAATGGATACGAAACGCGGGAGTAATAAATGAATTAGAAACGAATGAGAAATTGCATGATTTGGTTTCAAATAATTATTTTGTATTCAAAATCTACTCAGAGAATAAAATTACTCTGTCAGAAATAAATAAAAATTATGTTGGTAAAAAACATAATGGAAAGTAGTCATATCTCTAACTTTCGGTAGACTTTGTTAAGTCATTCTCATTTTAAACTTTGATTAAGATTTTATACTTCACATGTATAAATAACTAAAAGTACCACGCTCTTTAAATATTAAAATAATTTTTTTGGAAATAAATTAAACTTTTTTGGATTTTTTAGATGGTGGTAGTATATATAATACTTCTTCCATCCCACTCGAAATAAAATTCTTGGTTAACTTTATTAAACTTTGATCAACAATTTGAAGAAAAATAATAGTGCTAATAATAATTCAAAATTTGTTATTATAATAATCTCAATACCTATTTTTAAATTTTTGTTAAGATAATACCTTTTATTAATGCAATTGAAGTGGTGTCTTGTTTCAAAAAAAAAAAAAAGCACATTAGTTATTAGTAGTAGTTATTAGATGGAAAAAAACATTCCCTACGTCTTAAATTTTAGGGCAAATTGCATTTTAGTTACCTGAGTTTGTTGTCATGTTTCAATTGGTTATCCAATTTGTGTTTGTTACAATTTGGTTGCTGAATACTCCCTCCGTCCAACCTCGCTTGAGACTTATTTCCATTTTAGTATGTCCCCTTCACTTGAAACTCCCTAAAATAGTAATCTTTTTATAATTTTATATTCAATCTACCCCACCCACTCATTCTCTCTCTTCATTTTCCACCACACAATTCATTCAACTAACCTACTATTAACCCCACTCATTTTCTCTCTTCATTTTCTACCACACATTTTATTTTATTCTTTTTCCTTTGTTATTGTGCCCACCTCTTAAGTCTCAAGTGAGGTGGGACGGAGGGAGTATGTCTTTTTATTGCAATCAGGTGTAATTTTGGTTAGCTAGTTAGAAACCTGACAAAATAGATGAAAACTTAACAAACTTCTTTCAAAATTGCAAAGATTTCCCCTATAGTTTACATTTTCCCACTTGACCCCCTAGCTCCTAATGTAATAAATCTTACAAATTAAACCTCCATTAGGATAAATATTAAAAGCAATTGTTATTAAAAACTAACCCCAAAATCCAATCTGAAAAAACACCCGTTTCCTTCTTGCTTCCTAGCACCGTTCCCAGCTCAACCTACCTACTCTGGTGTCGGCTACTTCTAGACGGTTTCCATCGTCCTCATCTCCGATGTTGGTGAATCCATCTTCCCTAGATCTAGATCTACATATGAAAAGTCTTATTCCCCTTCTATCATTTATTCTGTCTCCATTCTTTCGAAGCAACACCTACGTCCCTCATGTCGCAATGTCCCACTCACTCCGCTCTCATGCTGCCCTGCTCGTCCGTCGTCTTGTCTGCCTCACCAACGAAACTACTGCTGTGGGGAATACCACAATTTTAATATTTTTGCGCTTTGACAAATTTGTTTCTAATTTTATTATGTTGTCATTTTGTTTATACTCCGTGGATAATTGGATATGGATTTTATTTTGGTTCTATGAGATTGGCAGCGGTGGTGATGTTTGTGATGGTGGTTGTCTGAAGGTTTTGGTGGTGATGATTTGGTGGCAGATGGTGGTGGGTGTTGGGGAATTGGGGGGGATCTCCGCATCCACTAGCCCATACTAGCAGTCATCAACATGGAGAAATATATGGAGAAATATATCAACACATGAAATAATGATATGAAAGAACAAAGAACACCATGATTTGTTAACCCGGTTCACCACCCCCATGTGGTTACATCCGGAGGCCCCAAGCTAGGATATCACTATAATAATATGTTTGATTGTTATAATTTACATATGCACTCACTCAGATCTAGCATAGCAACTCTACATGAACAACCCTCTCCTACATATTATTATCTCTCCCCCAAGATTACATAATATGGTAACAATTTACATAATATTGTAACAATCAACTATTTTGTGCTCTTGATATCCTTTGTCTCTCCTCTTGGGTACACAATATTCTGGACGAAATTATGCTTATATAGGTGTACAAGGAAGTCCTAAACTAGGACTTCCTTGTACACCTATATAAGGCGAGTTGATTTATGCGAGTTGAAACCAAGCTTACATATGGTTATACAGGTGTACAACAATATAGGAGGGGGATTGTTAGGGAATTGGGGGGATCTCCGCATCCACTAGCCCTTAGGTTTAGGAATTTGGTATCAGAGCTTTGGTTTGAGATCTAGGAGAGATCCAAGGTAAAGAAAAGAGACAACAGATTTTGTTGCAGCGCACGTGCAGAATTCATGCAATGCACGTGCAGGCTTGTTACCAGGTACATCACGGATATCTAAAATAGTTTGTATAGGTCACCGATAGACTTAAAAGAGTTAAAGATTCAAATTGAGGAATTACTTGATCGAGGATTCATAAGCCATAATGTGTCTTCTTGTTAGAGGATATATCATTTTGGGGTGGTCTCAATTCATACATAGTTATTGACATTTCAAAAGAGGATACGATGGTAAATGGAGATCCGCAGTTTCTTGGGATTAATATGATATAGTCACAGATTTATTGATGGAATTTCTAAGATAGCTACACTATCAACTATTTTGACACAGAAGGCTACACGTACTCAATGGATTGACAAATGTGATTTTCAAGAATTGAAATGATGGTTGACAACAATTCTGATATTAACATTGCTTAGAGGATTAGACTAGTATCACTGTTATCTAGTGGATTTGCAAGTATTACCGTTCTCTAGTGGATATGTCATGTTTTACCATTATCTAGTGGATTTGACAAGTGTTATTGTTTCCTAGGGGATATGACAAGTGCTATCATTATCTAGTGGATCTGACCATTATTATTGTTTTCTAATGGATATGTCAATTGTTATTATTATTTCGTGGATCTGATTTATTCAACATTGATGCCTCTTTAAAGAGAGATTGAGATATGTGTTGACCAAAATGGTAAAGTAGTTGCATAAGCTTCGAGGAGAATATTTTCATATGAACAAAATCATCTTACCCATGATTTGAAACTGGTTGCAATTATATTTGTATAGCATTAGTGGATGACCTTTCTTTATGGAGCCAAGTTTGAAGTGTTAATTGACTACAAGAGCTTGAAATATTTATTTTCAGAATGAACTAATGATGAGACAAAAAAAGTGGATAGAGAAACGAAAATATCATGATTTTACAATTTTGTATCATCTCGAGAAGACAAGTGTATTAGAGGATTAACTGAACATAAAGACCTACATGTCATGTTTAATGGTACTAAGTGGAAGATGTTAGAGGATTCAACAAACTGGATTTCCCGTGAATCGAGACATGGGTGATTTTTGCGATTGTGGAACTTAAACCATTTCTATTTCAGTAGATCATGAAGCGCAAGTGAATGACTCTAAATTTCAAGAGATCCTAGTGGAATAAGGGTTGGTAAAGAACTGTCTTTTACCTTGAATAGTGATGGAATCTTAATATTTTATAGCAGAGGGTATGCATTCAACAACTAATGGAATTAAACACACATAGTGGAATTCAACACAAATATTGGATTTAAACAACAGGTACTCGGACTTGAAGAGGCTCGCAAGACAAATTACTCTATTCATTCATGTAGCGCAAAAAAATATACTGAGACTTGTAGAAACACATTTACAGGAATGACAAGAAAGAGAAATTTAGTGGATGTGACTAACTTCTTGATACGCCAACATGTGAAAGCAGATCATCAATGGTCATGAGATTATATCCTACAGCCATAAGAGATTCTTGAATGGATATGTGAACATATAATGATGGATTTTGTAACAGGGTTAACACATAATCGATGAGGTTGTGATGATATTTTGTTTGTAGCGGATTGAATAACCAAGTCTGCTCACCTTGTATGTGTTTGGATGGGATACTCATTGAGAAAGTTTTCTTCTTTACATGATCAGAGATGGTAAAACTTTATTGGGTTCTTGGTGGATCTGACATGGATCTTTAATTCTCATCTAGATTCTGGAAGGTTCTTCATTAGGTTAAGGGTACTAAATTGAGTTTCAGTACAACAATTCAGCCTTAGTCGAATGGGCAATCTTAGAAATTGATAAGAATTTTCGAGAATACTTGATTTGAAAGAACAAGTCTACTTCTTTTGAGAATATTATGGAGAATCATGAAAGTGAAAAGGCTACATGGAAGCATAGCAAGCACTGTGAAACATGTATCCGGAGTTGGATTGATTGATCTGGTAAGCAAATTCGAGGACGAATTTATTTTAAGGGGGAACCCAAGATTTTGGCATGCATTTCACATGCATATCATTAACGTGCTTGCATTTTAATATATTTGAGATGCACTATTTATTAATAGTTACTTGTTAGATTTGTAGTATGAACTTGGACGTAATTGTGTGTTCTTGTGTTCATTGTAATTTTAACATTTAAATTGAAAATGTTACACACAAAAATATGAAGATGAGTTAAATTTGTAATTCCCGTCTATCTTTGACACCCTGTGGTAAAATGACTAGAACTCTTTGTAGAAAATTTGAAATTTAAATCCGAAAAGTGCTGAGTAAACTAGACATTTAGAGCTATTCAAAACATACATTATTTGTCCGATTTGGCCGACTAAAATGTCTCAAAAACAGTCTGTTAAAACTATCTAAAAATCAGTCAATTACGTTAGTTTAAACCATTGACTTTTGTTTGACTATCCAATGATTATTAGTCATCTCACCTAGTAACTTTTACATACTTTGACCGAGCTATTATTTCATGGGCTGGGGAAAGCATTAGTTGGTTGCTTATCCATTTAATTATAATTTATTTCTCATTCTCTTTGCTTGGTTTTGTATTTATGTTATAGCTCACCTCACAAATTGACCAAGTCATCCACACTCTTGCAACGTGTCTTCAAATGAATTGACCAACATACTATGCAATGTTTTAGTTGAATTTTTTTTTAATGGATTTTTTACCAAAGCCCCACTATGTTATATTAGAAATTAGAAAACCATTTAAACTTTAGGTTCTCCTGATACATCCACCGAATGAAAACAAAATAATAAAGAAAAATAGAAAAGAAAATGAATTAGAAAACTAGAGCACGTGTCATCTTCAGTTTGTTCCACTTAATTGATTTTCTTTCTTTTGGCTTTGAAAGTTTAATTAGAGAAGGAACATGAATAATTTTCATCCTAAAAACAATATCAGTACTCCGTTCCTTCCTTCTGTCTGCGTGGTCGGCTGCCATAGACAATCAATTTTGAGCGTGTGTCTCTCAAGCTTTCACGTATTCGACGCCATAGAACTGTAAAGCTTTACTAGGTGATCCCTTCCACCCGAACAAATGCGAGATTAATTGATAATTCTTCGAGTAGGTAAGTTACTATTTCCCCTTTTAATTATAGTTTTGTGCATAAATGCTATAAATGATGCTTTTATTGTCAAATATGAAATTGTGAATATTAATTGTGATGTTTGTTATTTTGTTAATATGTAATTGTATATACATATTACTTAGTTAAATGGACCTAAATAATTAGAATTGTTGCTTGTAATAATAATTTTGGTAAGAAAGAGTGGCGGTAGTATAACTAGTAATTAGGACCCAAAATTTGTAAAAGACTCGACGGAGTCGTATAGGCGTAATAAAGTTACCCCATACCATAAATAAGTTCCTAAATTAAATTAGGAGCGATCAAATTATAATTGTGATTATACTCGTGTTAAGCAACGGAGAGAAGGTGCAATATGACCTGCGCTATTACGTATTTGAGTCTAATACTTATAGGCTCATATTTGGATTGGTTATGTTATGATGGACACTTTATGTGCCATATGGTTGATGGATATTTGCGTGTGGTTACATGTTGATGTTGAGGAATATGATGCAATTGCTCATGTGAAATATGGAAAGGCCACTACTTTTGGGCCTAGTTTAATTGGTTTAGGACAAGTAAACATCTACTTGTGCATTTGAGTCCAGCTGGCGTACGTGTTTGGGGGTGTATAGATGTACGGTTATTGCGAGAGCTGGGGCTAAGTAATAACCGTGGGTCTATACATCTGTGACCTTTCCCCTCCGATGACCACGGTTGGGGTTTATAGCCACACTGCTATAGAAATAGCGTAACTTTGGTAAGCTAGTTTCCCGTGGCTAGTTGCTGGGCTGTAGGGGTCAGCACGTCACGTGGCGTGAATACGAATATCGGTTCACAACATAGTGCTACAGTTTTACGACACACATCGCATATGAGTGCTACACATACAGTACATGTACGAGAGGAGGAATAAGGTGTGCATTGAAGATGATCAGAGGGTTTTCCTGATCCCGTATCCTTTGTAATGTGTTTACTTAAGCTATTATGTGATGCTTGATGAGTTGAGATTGCCTCTCATATTATATGTTATATCTTTAATGTTCTCATTACTTATTAAGAATGCTTTATTGTTTTTATAGTAACTTACTGAGTTTCTACTCACCCCGTTTCTTTGTTTATTTGTTTTCCTTAGTTTTCAGGCAAGGAAGATCGTCAGTAAGGTACGACTTAGCGGGGATCTTTGAGAAGGTTGTTTCTTTTATGGATAGTTGCTCTATTGAGCTTATATATGTTTATTTTCGTGAGGACGATGGTTTTACTGAGTTATATAAACTCTGTAAATTTGGGTAGATGTGTTTTGTGCCTGTAATAAAGTGTTTGCTATTATTTTTGGTGCCGGCCTTTGTTGCCAGGCGTGTCTAGAGTTTTTTCACAACTCTAATTGGTTTGGTTGTTCAATAGTAAAGGCGGTTAGCCTATGCTCATTTTTAGTATTCTGTGTTCGAGCAAGTGTAGTTCGTGTATTATACAGGTTTATGGATAATGATAGTATTAGCAAGCGTCATGTCTGTTTTATAGCAGGGTTCACGCACCTGGTTCGAGGTACCATATAGGACCTCGGGACTCGGGGCGCGTCAGTATTCTTCCTCAAGTTCTCTTCAGCTTGCAGTGTATTGTGATGCAGATTGGGCTTCATGTCCTGATTCTAGGAGGTCTCTTTCGGGTTATTGTGTTCTCTTGGGTTCTTCCTTGATTTCTTGGAAAGCAAAGAAACAAGGATCTGTTTCTAAATCCTCTTGTGAGGCTGAATATCGCAGTATGGCCAATGCCTCTTCAGAAATTGTTTGGCTACTTTCTCTGCTTGGTGATTTTGGTTTAAAGAATGTTAGGCCTGTTCCTTTATATTGTGACAATCAAGCTGCCTTGAATTTGGCTTCTAATCCCGTGTTTCATGAGAGGACGAAACATATTGAGATTGTTTGCCATATCATTCGTGATAGAATTGCTTCTGGTGTCATTACTCTAAAGTTTGTCTCTTCCAAGTAGCAGCTTGCTGATTTGCTTACTAAAGCTTTGTGTTCTGCTTCTCTCAAGTTCTTATTAACCAAACTTAATGTATTCAATCTGTTTGATACGTTAAGTTTGAAGGGGGATATTAGAGATGACACACCATTTACTAATGATAAAGGTGTGGAGTGCAATTCTAGCAATGTTGAACCTACCAAGTAATAAGGGTGGTATCTGCAATTACTACAGAGATAAAGGGCAGTATATGAAACTGCTTGTATGTAACCATTTTAAATGGTGTAATAAAGGTCATCTCTTCCTTTTCAAATCTAAGATCAATAATACAGAGATAATTTTCTCTCTCTTCATTTTTCTCCTACAGTTCATCATTTCCTGATGATACAAAATCACTTGTATCAATTTCTCTTAACTAAAGGTATAAATAAACATTCATTTTTCTAACGCACAACACATGTTAATGCAACTTTTTATACTACCGCCCTAATATTAGTTTGACTGGTTAATAATAATAAAATATATTTTCACCACATGTTTGAAAGAAATTATGCGGCTAGGATTGTTCTGGGAACCAACCAACTGTGAGTACAACTGTGCTCACAAGTGTCAACACAGTTGTCTTGTCAACTGCCGAAGAACGCAGTGAATGAAAAAACCCAGAAAACGCAGCGGATTAAAAACGAACAAAAATTAAACACTTCAGCAAGAAATATCTTGCTGAAAAACTTTCATTAATAAAAAGATCTTGCAGAGTACAAGATGAATGAAAGAAACAAAACAACGAAAAGATCAAAACCTATTCTATCTTGAATAGACTAAACACAAAAAAACATTTGTAGTTCTAAAAGGTTTAGAACTCCAAGAACAAATGAACTCTCTCTAATAATTCTGTAAAAGGCGTGAGAACTCAGAGAGGCTTGACGATTTATTTTATAAGCTTTCTTGGGCGCTACTTCAATCCATGAGATCTTCAAGCAACCAATCAACCTTTCCTTTTGAGACTCCACCTAAAATACAATCCTAAAATACATAACAACTTTCCAAAGATAAGCATCAATATGTTAGTGAAATAAATCCTAAATATATAAGTAATTATAAATAAAATATATACACTAATAACTAAAATATTCACAAAGATATACACTAAAATCGGAATCACAAAGATTAAAATATAATAGAGTATTTTCATACTCTTCAATCTCCCCCTATCTTTGTGGTTCTGATCAAAATCTGCAAAACAATAATCTCTCCCCCTGAATTGTACATTGGATTCTATTCCCCTACATACATCGTTAGAACACATCTTTCTCCCCCTGAATATGAAGACCACATCTTTCTCCCCCTTTTTGAGAAGAACCATCAAACACAAAGAAAGAAAATTTTGAATATCTTCCACTCCCCCTAAATTTGAATCTCCTCAACAAAAATACCTCTAAGAGGATCATCAATCTAACCTCACATCGCAGCAAACCTTTATAGACCAGCGAGTTCTGCAGACTTATCAGATGACTTACCAGTTGACAGTACAATTGACTGTACAGTTGAGTGACCAGTTGTCCGTACAGTTGCACGAACAAGTTGCTTAGCACCAGCTGGATGCTTAACAACGAAAAAAATGCCTGAGCTTGATCAGAGCAGCGGCAAACATCATTTTGTGTCACAATCACTCAATGTTTCTCCTGAAGTCTCGGATATATCTGCAAAAAATGTTAGAGAAAGAGAGCATTTGTAGAATAGGAACAAGATGAGATGAGAGAGATGTAGCTAGAAAACATGAGGAAGAAGATATACTAAACCATAATTCACAACCAGATTTGACAAGGAGAAAAAAACACGGGAGAACAAAGATTCTTCCTAAGAACTCGGGTAGGCCAAGGAGTAGAGAACCGAGTGACTTTGAAGTACCCATTTGATTCCAAAACAAACAAGGATCTTGATTTTAAAATTCAAACTTTTTCCATGTTTTGTGATAGATTGTCCGTCCCAGAATTAGAACTTGCCAACTTCAACTGAATCCATTTATCCACAATGTACCATAAATTCCACCAACTGCACAATGAAACTTGAACATCACACCATTAGATTATCGTTAATCACATGAAAAGCATCAATCTTTAACACATAAGAACAACAATTCAATTTGCTGATGTTAATACCAAGGGAGAAAAAAAAAAACTTAGAAAAAATATGCCTAAACACACAAGTGAAGAATTGTCTCAATTTTGGTGTGACATAGTATGATCACCTCAGTCCATGACTCGGTTTCAACTCACAAGAATTCAATGACATTCACCTTCAATCATGTAGCCTCTAGAACACTCCCATTGAAGGCTTATGACTTATGAATCAGTTACGGGGAGGAGCTTTTCACTCTCCCAATACAGTGTTACACTGATTCTCAAGTTATGTATGAATACACGTCAGCACATTGCCTTAATGAGTAGTAACTTCAAAGACTGGTGGCAGCTTGTTTTCCCTGTAACCTTAGATTGAGTGTCCACTCCATGATAAACAACAAGAAGGAATTAACAAGACAATCTTCATTATCAGGTTAAGAAGGGTCTCACATTCAAGGGTCAAAGCTTGAAGTCAAGGAACTGAAGGAAACCAAGTGGTCACAAGAGACAATCGTGCAAAGATGGATGCAATCTACACTAATTTTTTTTTTTGTTTACTGTAATATACAATTATACAGTTATGCAGTCAGTTGTCTGCACACTTGTGCAGTCAACTGGTATCACACAGTCCGAGAGAAAATCTCTCGAAATCCAAAGCCTTGTTAAAGATATCAGCAAGTTGATCCGTTGTGCTTACATTTTCTAGAGTAATGATTTTTTGATCAACGAGATATCTAATAAAATGGTGCATAATATCTATGTGCTTTGTTAGGAAATATTGTACCGGATTCTTGACAATATTCAAGGACCTTAAGCTATCACAAAATACGGTCAAGATTTCACTTCTAAGACTATAATCCTTGATTATCTGGTTTATCCTCAACAATTGAGTACAACAAGTAACAACTACCATATATTCAGTATTAGATGGCCTACGAACCAAGAACCTAACATCTTTCCTTTCAAATTTTACCACTTCCTCTTGCATGACATTGGTCCAATTATTAACTTTTAAAGTTTCTGACTCATCCTCATGCTCAAAATTAGCAACGAAACAACAAGAGCTTACCTGATGGTACGCGGATTGCATGCATACCAAACTGGCTAATTCCCGGTAATTTATTCGTTTCCCTCTTGTTTTTATTCCTTCATCCACTCCCCCAATGACCTGGGAAGTGGGATGATCTCCCTGTAACCTTGCTGTAGCATCATTACCTTTGTTTTCCTGATCTTCCAAGATTTTAGAATCTGAACCAGAATCAGCTGCTGTATGACCATCTGTCGTGGCAGTTGACTGTTCATCTGGACTGTCAGTAGTCCTCACAGTTGGTGTATCTGCAGATTCTATTGTGGACTTTGGATCAGATTCATCATTAATCTTTTCATGCTCCCAAGTGTACCCTGTAATGCAATTCTCAACACAATTGACACTAAGATCAGGAGCATTATCAAAAATTGGGTTAAAACATGAATGATTTTCAACCAACTTGTAACAATGATCAGAGGATCTTACACCTTTCAAAACACATCTGTTTGAATCATCGAAGACCTCACAAATATTCTTATCAAACTTGACATGTAGATCATCATCACACAATTGGCTTATGCTAATTAGGTTTGCCTTTAACCCATCAACATGCAAGACATTATGCACGTTAGGCAAACCATTAACATTCAGAGTACCTTTGCCAATTACCTCACCTTGAGCACCTCCACCAAAATCGACTTTTCCACCTTTAAAGGCTTCATAGTCTTTGAAATGCTCAAGAGAGCCAGTCATGTGGCGGGAGCAGCCACTGTCAAAGTACCAGGCTCCTTCCACACTGCTCTTCAAGGAGGTAAACACCACTTGACACTTTAGAGTGCCTTTCTTACCCATGTGGCTTTTGGACCAGACTGCTGTTGACTGGGCAGTTGTGACTCCAACTGTGCCCACAGTTGTCTTGTCAGGTGGCCGCTGTTCTTCTTCAAGCCAAGTTCCTGTTTTAACTTGTAACAAAATGGTCGAATGTGACCGGGAGCAAAACAATGGTGACACACATATCTCCTCTTTCTATTTCTTCTGTTTTTGTGAGGAGATTTATGTTCAACTTTAGAAGGACACTCCCCCTCTTGGACAAAAATAGGAGCACCATAGCTTAAACCGTTCCATCAAGGTTAGGTTTATCAGAATTTAACCCACACGGAGTGCCATTGGTTTTAGAAAACTCAGTTTTGACATTTTCAAGCTCGATGTCCTGTTTTGTAAGTAGAACTTCCAAATGGGCTATGAACTCTTTTTGAGACGCACTCTCATTTGACAACCTCTCAACCTAAGATTTTAAATTCACATTTTCAGCTTTAAGGGTAATGACATCAGAGGAAAACTTCTCATCTACCTGTTTCAACCCCTTATTTTGTTCCATCTCTTTGGACAATCTCTCAACCTCAGATTTTAAACTCGCATTCTGAATAAGAAGTTTATCATTTACCTGATGCAAGGCTGTGAGTTCTTCAGATTCACCTGCAATGGTAGAGTTCAAGCAAGTATATTCACTGCAGCCAGTTGAGTTGCCAGTTGTGACACGCCCCAAGTCCCGGGATCCCGTAATAAAACCTCGAACCTGGTGCGCGTAACTAACAAGGAACAAGAAACTAACGGGAAACAGGAACAATACATGTTAGAAACAAACTGACATGATATATATACTCAAGAGTAAGGAGCTAAGATAGCTCACGACGAGTTCTAGACCAAGAAAATTAAAACCAAACATGGTTACATACAGCGGAAGACATGCCTAGCACATAATCTGGCATCAAGAGATGTCTAGAGACAACAAGTACTACACAAGTCTACCCCAAACAAGCCCTGAGTTTAACAACTCATACAACATCGTCCTTACCAAAGTGTAAAAGGACACTAGTCTCAAACAAGAACATCCTGCGGAGTACGTTCCCAGCTATGTCGAGCCTCACTGCGTACTATCCCCGGCTTTCCTGGGGGGGGGGGGGAAACAAATAAAGGGTGAGATAAATCTCAGTAAGCTATTAACATGCAACTACATGACATGTTATCACGCAATTCCAGTAGATACTCAAGTAATCATATATCAAGTATCATCAAGTAACAAGTATAGGAGAGGCTAAGCCAACTCAACAAGAAATCAAGCTCAAGATATGATCAGGTAACAAGTAGTCAAGTAGTGTGAGAGGCTAGACCAACTCACCAAGATGCACATAGGCCTATCACGTATCATTACCTGAATCCTTCCTTATTTCTCCCAAGAATACCATTGTTGTCGATGCTTGTATAGCTGATGACAATCACGATCAAGATCAAGAGACTGCTATGCAGTATATAAGAAGACCCGGTAACCAGTGTCATTCACAAGAACAAGATTCACGAGGTGTTCACGAGTTAGCATTCACTTATATCAGGCGTATTGCTCTAATACAGGATGCTAAGCCCTTACTATGGCCGATAGTAAGGGAAAAACAGACCGAATGCATAGACCCACGATTATCACTTATGCCCCAGCCCTCGCAATAAGCGTGAACCTATACACCCCTCTGCACCAAATAAGCCAGCTGGACTCACACGAGAATGCACAAGTAGATGTTTACTTGAACTACGAGAGTAGAACTAAGTCCCATATTAGTGGACCAGTCTTTATGCACCATGTAATCATGTATCATGTGCTCACAAGAATATGCACCATGTAATCATATATCATGTGCTCACAAGAATATGCACCATGTAATCATGTATCATGTGCTCACAAGAATACAAGTACACGTACGCAATCATTGCGAAGACAAATCAATTTAACAATGGCACGTAGAGTGTCCATATAACACGGTTAATCCAAGTTAGAGTCTATTAATAACAGACCTCAAACAAGTAGTAAGGTATATCATTCTATATCACTTTGTCACATGCCAAGTTTGCACGTACATATTCATATCACGTTTAACACATTAAAGTGTCAATCACGATACCCTTACTATCAAATAGAGCCCAATACCTTAGACCCTAACTACGAAGTAGAATAGGTCACATCATACCTAGTCACAGTCATATTTCACTTATATGTATCGTTAGTAATCGAATACATTTTCCAACACATATTGTGTTCTGTAGTTATTCTTATTAACTTAAATCGTATTATTCACGATTATATGAATTATCTTCATATTACACTAGTCCCTATTTTCTTTAGGAACCCATTTCAAGACAAGATATCTTTTTTATTCTTTATATACTTCATTGAGTATATACACGATTAAAACCAATCACTAGCACTTTAGTGCTTATTCATAGCACTTCCAATATACACGTATCAAATTCAAATGTGTAGTAGAGTTAATTATTCTCTATCTAATCCCATATCCCAACTCTTTCGGTTATTCATACCATGTATCAAGTAATCAAGAAGCCACATTCTATCAAGTAACTATATGCAAGATTTGCATATACACATCAAGGATCTTTCAAGTTTATTACCATACACATATATTGGTGTCAAGGCACGTACAAGATTTTATAATCTTATATTCATGTCTTAATCCAATTATTTGGATGTTCAAGTCATGTACAAGATTTTATTGTCTTATACTTCAAGTTACTGTCTCAACTTAATACATTCAAGACATTCAAGACATTCAGGACATTCAAGACATTCAAGACATTCAAGACATTCAATACATATACAAGATTTTATCATCTTATATCCAAGTTCTCAATCCATTTCTTTGGATGGTTAAACATGTACAAGAGTTAATTATCTTATACTTCAAGTTCAAGCTAGGAAGATGAATTATACATCTTTCACGTATTATTTTCCAATCCTTTTCTTAGAACATTCAAGCTCAAGACATTAGTTGGTTCCCCTAAGGTACACAAACATTAACTTCAAGACACATAAAAGAGTTACTACTCTTATACTCAAGTTATCATTTAATTATGATTCAAGTCCACATTTCATTTGTTCACAAAGGGACTATTTTTCAGTACTAGAGTGTTCTACAACACTTATCTAGACCATCTAGGGTAGTACCCTAAACCTAGACCAAGAATACTTCGAGTTCAAATTAAGTAAATGAGCTATACAACTCATACTTACAAGTTCATAATCCCCTACATAGGATATTCAAGCTCAAGACACTAATTTGGTGCCCTCAAGGTGCACAAGTATAGGTTCCAAGACAAGCATAACACATAAGTGCTTGTTCATATCTCTTTCAAGACATAAAGAAGAGTTCTTCCTTTTATACTCAAGTTCTCATTTTAATTTAATGAGTAATCATGTTCAAGACTCACTTCTGATACCCCTAAGGTGTCATAACACTTGCTAGGACATCTTATCTTAAGGCTATATGCCTTAACAAGGGATAAGCTTTCAATTTAATTTAGATTTAAAACACTTTGGTTGAAACAGGGGACCGGGCGGGCGCCTACCACTGACCGGGCGGCCGCTCAATAGAACACTTTTGAAACCAAAACTTCTGGGGAAATAGGCGGGCGCTCACAGGACCACCAGGCGGGCGCCTGGTACAATTTTCAGCAAATACCAAATTTCTTTCCAGACTTAGAATTCTCCGTCCCAAGCGTATGAGTATACTTTTACTAACCCTTAGGCAATACCCATGACATCCAAACAAGTTCAGAACATTACTTTCAAGTATATTTCATTCTTTTTACCGTCCCACAAATAATAGAATAATTCTCCTTTATTCCATTTAAGTATTTCACCGTCTCCAAAAGTATAAGTATAATTTTATAATATACTAATATAAACATTTAGGGATACTTCCATTCATTTCCCCGTACCACAAATAATGGTACAATTTTTCTAATAATATTTAAATCAAGTTACTATTTTACCGTCTCACGAATAGGAGTATAATTTTTACTATCATTTTAACAATACCCAGGGACTCAAACATGTTCAATTAACATATTTTCATTCAACCCAAGGTGTATTTCCAGTATACGTATACTCCCTTTGTCCCAAATTTATAAGTATCACGAAAATTACTCAAAACACAATTTTAACAAGAACAAGTAGCGGGAATAACATATATGTATGTTATTACAAGTAAGGGGGAGTCAATAGCTTACTTAGTCCGAAATCAAGTTGACCCAAATTAATTTCTGATCGGTCGGAAACACTCTATTCAACGCCACGAATATTTATCCGGGACCGGAATCACGAACGGAGGGATAATTAAGCTCGAGGAGTCGAGAATAGGAAGAATCCTAAACTTAGCTTTTGGAACAGAGGAAGCAACGAGAAAGATTTGGGGAAGAATGCCTTTCTCAGGCAAACACTAGTTGATATACATTCAACTTCTGGGAAATGACAACTAGGCCCCTCAAGTTCTAACTTTAACAAAAAGGCCCCTAAACTTTCAACTTTGACATTTAACCACCTTAATTTTCTAAAGTAGTTAAATAATTAACTCAAATAAAATAGCATATAAATATGTTAACAAGCAAGTCAAGAATTTAACAGGAATTAGGACGGGCGTTACAAGTTGTGCAGTCAATTGACTGCACATCTTCACTGTCAGACTCACTATCAGATAAAGTGAAGTGAGATGATTGCATAGTTGACAAATGAGCTGTTTCATCATCATCACTATCACTAAGTGTCGCTGTATAGCTCATTCCCTTTTCAAAATTTTCAACCGAATGAGATGGAAATGGCGTCTTTTTCGAAAAATCAATGGATTGTTCTGTGTTATTTTCTTGAACACCACGATTTACTTCATAAATGGTTAAGATCCCAGTAAGTTCTACAAGACTTAGAGTCTCAACATTATAGAATTCCTTTAACACAGATATTTTCACGTTGAATCTACTTGGGAGGGATCTTAACATTTTGCTTACGTGTCTAGCATTAGAGATGGATTCCCCTAACACATATAACTCATTTGCAATTTTTATCAATTTAGAAGAAAAATCTTTGATGGTTTCATTTTCTTTCATTTTAAGATTTTCAAACACAATCATTAAAACCAAAAACTTGTTTTGTTCACAGTCCATTATGGCTAGTACAAGGATCGATCTCAGTATGTCGAGAGGAGCTCTTGATACCAATTGAAAGAAATTATGCGGCTAGGACTGTTCTGGGAACCAACCAACTGTGAGTACAACTGTGCTCACAAGTGTCAAGACAGTTGTCTTGTCAACTGCCGAAGAACGCAGTGAATGAAAAAACCCAGAAAACGCAGCGGATTAAAAACGAACAGAAATTAAACACTTCAGCAAGAAATACCTTGTTGGAAAACTTTCATTAATAAAAAGATCTTGCAGAGTACAAGATGAATGAAAGAAACAAAACAACGAAAAGATCAAAACATATTCTATCTTGAATAGACTAAACACAAAAAAACACTTGTAGTTCTAAAAGGTTTAGAACTCCAAGAACAAATGAACTCTCTCTAATAATTCTGTAAAAGGCGTGAGAACTCAGAGAGGCTTGACGATTTCTTTTATAAGATTTCTTGGCCGCTACTTCAATTCATGAGATCTTCAAGCAACCAATCAACCTTTCCTTTTGAGAGTCCACCTAAAATACAATACTAAAATACAAAACAACTTTCCAAAGATAAGCATCAATATGTTAGTGAAATAAATCCTAAATATATAAGTAATTATAAATAAAATATATACACTAATAACTAAAATATTCACAAAGATATAAACTAAAATCAGAATCACAAAGATTAAAATATAATAGAGTATTTTCATACTCTTCAATGTTGATAAAAGATTTTTAATTAATTTCACAACTATAAATATACAAGCAATATACAACCAACACATTTTTATAATCACTAACAAATGATCCATTAAAACTTCCACAAACCTCTCTCTCAAACTTCTCTCAACTCCATCCATTTCTTACTTCATCTTCTTCCTTGATTCATCTTTCAATCTCCAACAACACAAGTATTTGTAATTTCAATTGAAATTACAAATACTTGTGTTGTTGTTTTCAATTATATTTAGTTTATTAGTATATAATAAGTTTCTCTCCTAAGTTGAGAGCCGTTGTTTTCTCTCCTAAGTTGAGAGCCGTTGATTTCTCTCCTCGTCGAGAGCCGTTGTTTGTCCGTTTGTTTGTTTTTGTTTTGTTATTCTAATTACGATGAATCTCGTATTCTATCACAAGGGAATGATTGTTTCTGTTCTTACTACGCAAGAATGTTTTACGGATTTTGGGATGTTTGGTGGACGTCTCTTCGTCAACCCGGAGTCTACAGTCGATAAAGTACTTAGCGCAAAATACTATCTGATGTGGGATTTCTCGAATGCCGTTTGGAGGCAGTTTCCAAGTTGCTCTTGGAGTAGATTCCGTATGTCTCAGAATTTCAATCAAAAAAATCATTGTTGTAGTTTAAGACATGAAACATCTACTTATATTTGGGATGAGCCTTCGATCGATGTGGAGTGCCATCTTTTTTATTGTTGTGAATGAATTCGACTTGTCGTTTGTTTCAAAAAAACAAAAAAAAAAAAAAAAAAAAATGATCCATCTCATTGCCTTCTCGGGTTGGGACATTGTAAGACAGTACATTGACGAATTAAATGCGATATTAATTTTGATACGAATTTGTATAATAACTATACCTTACTAAAATTATACTCCCTCTGTTTCAAAATACATGTCGTTTTAGACTTTTTCACACATATTAAGGAATACAATTAATACATATTAAAAAGACTTTTGTACCCCTAACAGATTCCAATTTTCTAGACAGTTAAATGCTTACACAAGAGACATCTTGCATTTAATGAATAGGGTTATTATAGGTAAACAAGAGTAAATATTCCTTGAAATTAGTAAAACGTCAAGTATTTTGAAACAAAAATTAACACCTAAAACGTCATATATTTTGAAACGGAGGGAGTAGTTTATAAATGTGATTTTTTTTTAATCGACTGATATATATATATTCTAAGAATCAATGAAAAGAAAAATACTCCCTGCCTCGATTTAAGGTTATTACTTTTCTTTTTTAGTTTGTCCAAGGTTTTTACTTGCAAAATGTGACCCATTTGTCATTCTCAGAATAAAAACTCGCTACTCATTTTCTCTCTCTTACTTTACTTTACTTTACTTTTCACACTCACAGCATTTACTTTTTCTTAATCTCCGTGCATAGTGAAAGTAGGAACCTTATAGTGAGACGGAGGGAGTAAGTTATATAGGAGAGTACAAGAAAACTAACCATGGTTTAATTTCATCAAAGCACGAAATAAAATATCATACCTCCTTCTCCTAACCAGGATAGGAATTGTATTAATTAATTAATACTTTAAATTTAGAGCAGGTCTCGCGTACAACGGCCGCACGCCGTGAGGCGGCACCGAGCCGAGCCGCGCCATTTTTTTTTTGCCACCCTAACTTTTTTCCTCCAACAAAAAGTAACACTTTTTATACCGAAATGTAACACTTTTTTTCTTCAAATGTAACACTTTTTTTCAAAACAAATGTACCACAATTTTGATGCAATAGATTAAAGATAACATAAAGATTCACAACTAAATTAAAGTAACACTTTTTATAAAGGAATATAACACTTATTTTTTCAAATGTAACACTTTTTTTTTCTCCCAAAATTAACATAGGATTGACAACTAAAAACTAATGTTACATTTTATAAAAAACGAATGTAACATTTTTTTTTCTTAATTGTAAGAGTTTATATTCCTAAATGTAACATTATATATGAAATGTAACAATTTTTTATTGAGAAAGTAACAATTGAAATGCAAACCTATTTTTTTTTTGTAAAAACTGATGTTACCTTTAACAGTAGAAAGTGTTACTTTTTGAAGACGAAAGTGTTACTTTTATCAGAACAGAGTGTTACATTTTCAGCTGACAGCAGATCAATTTGTTTTGTGTGTAAAAAATGTATTTTTTTTAAAAAAAAATCAAACCATATCATGAACAATGTAGTTTTATTCGTCTCGTCGAAACGAACACAACGGTATTTTTAAATTTTTTTTCGACTTATAATCACAAGATATGACATTTTAAAGTTTTTTTTTTTTTTTTTTTAATGGACCTGGGCGGGTGGGTCGGGCCGGGCGGGTTGACCCGCGGGTCACGCCCGTCGCACGGCGTACACCCGCCGTTCCTAAGAATTTGTCTTAAATTTATTACTGTTATTTCCCTTTTCTTTCTTTCTTTCTTTCTTTCCTAGCCGGTAGTATTTATTTTTTCTCTCTTCCGATACTTGTATGTTTTTGTCCGTAACTTTAGGAAGGAAGAAAACGGCGTACGCAATATGATTGAGGGATGCGTATTTTATAAGAGTATAAACGAACTATGCCTATTTATATGCATTCCTTCTACATAATTCGACCTCTACTTATCCACACTCGGAAAAGACAGTAGATTCAATCCATCATCCTCCTGCCCAAGATGATGAAACAAGAATTCATCTATAACCCGTCTGTGAGGGTGTTGAGATGGAACGAAAAACTCCTCAAATTCCCAAACCTCATCATGTTTCGCATACACGAGACGACTCAAGTTGTGAAATATAAGTCATCCGGGCATCATCAAGTCCTCAGCCATAAAACTAGTGTTGCAAACAGTTCTCCAATGCCCTTCATATGCTGCTGCTCTCATGATCCTGATTCTTTCAGAAAAGTGGTTCGCAACGCTCTTGATATACTAGGTCTGTTTGAACCACACAACAATCAAATATTATCGGAGACAGTACCCGAATATTTTCACAGCTGTTATAACTGCAATTGTTATACGGCTGACCGAACTAGTCCCAAGATCATTGTTATGGTTGAAGTCGATCAAAAAACTGTATATATTGCGAAGCCAGATATCAGAGAATTCAATGAACAAGAAGAAGAAACTATCAGATATTGTGGCAAATTAGCAGCAACTGATCAAGACTTAATGGATGTGGATGAGGATGAGGAGGAGGAGGATTATTCAGAACTTGCACTCAGGGGTATTTTGGGGAATCTTATAATCGAACTACAAATATTGCGTGGATATCAACTTTCAACGCTTCGAAGAATTGACGAATTATTCCAAGTTAAGGCAGCAATAAGGATGTCGATCTATAATGGAAGACGGTGTGGTAGTGATCAAGATGAATGCGCGATTTGTTTCGAGGGATTTTGTGAAGGACACCGTATTGCGAAAATGCCGTGTTCCCATGTATTTCACAAGAATTGTGCGTTTAAGTGGTTGATTCATCGTGGTTCTTGTCCATTGTGTCGGACACATTGTAAAACTCCAATTCTGTAAGTTTCTTGCTTGCGTTTTGAGCGGGTTGAATAAAAGCTACGAAATTCATTTGTTCCATTGATATTTTAACACAGCAACAACAGTAAGGTGTCAAAACTTAATGTTGTATTGATGTATAGTTGTACAATAAATATTGCTTGTGATAAATATTTCTTGTGATGTGAATATAAGATGTAAAATTTGAATTTTATTACTTTGGACTAAAAGGGTAGAGAGACAGTTAGATTGGCAAATTAATTAAGTTGAGCACAGACTTGATTATGTTAGGTTTCTTATATATCCTTCCGTCCCTTAATAAGTTGCATTGTTTGTGTGTCAAATTAATATGTTTATCACCCAAATGACCAAATTTTATTATTATAGGCCAATACGCTTATCTTCATAAACTCCCTCTATCCCGGAATAAATGTCGCCGTTTTTTGAACTTTTGTACGAAAAAACTTTGAGCAATAAATTTAGTTTGATTTAATTATCCTAAAAAATTGTAAAACTTGTTATTGATATACTAATAGAAATACTATCAATAACAGTTTTTAAATTTTCATTAGAATAGTTACATTAATCTAAAATTATTGCTCAAAGTTCTTTCGTACAAACCTCCAAAAAACGGGGACATTTATTCCAAGGGAGTATTAAACTTTAGGTAGGAAGAAATTGAGGTTCTTTGTTAAAATTGAAGGCTTTCTTCAACAAATGTCAATATAGTAAAGTTCAGGTAGGAAGAAATTGAGGTTCTTTGTTAAAATCAAAGGTTTTCTTCAACAAACTCCAATAGTTTGTCTTCATCAAGGTTGTACCACTCTTCACAAGCAGGGCCGGCCCTGAGTGTGTGCAAAGTGTGCCACCGCTCAGGCGCCCGATTTTGAATGGCCCCATTTTTAATTATATATGTAATAAATAGTACTCCCTCCATCCCAGAGTATATGTCCACACTCTCATTTACATGGAGATTAAGAAATGGTGGAAGTGATGTAAGTGTTGTGAGTATAAAAGTAAAGTATGATAGAGAATGAGTAGGAGGGAAAGAGAATAGTAAGTTGATTGGTGTTGTGAGTATAAAATTAAGTAAGAGAGATAATGAGCGGGAGGAATAGTAAAAATTCTTTGTCATTTTAGGAAATGGACATATACTCTGAGACAGACTAAAAAGAAAAGGTGGACATGTACTCTGTGACGGAGGGAGTATATTTTTTATTATTAAAAATAATTTTTAAAAATTACTTGAGCATTCATTTTGAGACGGAGAAAGTAATATTGTAGATTGAATAAGTGACTTTTAGTCATTTTTAGTCCAATTAAATACATAATTCTTATTCTAGTGTTGTATTTGTAATATATCAATTGTAGTTATTTAGTCTCAACGAAAAAAAAAATCATTTTAGAATATACTGTAAACATTAACAAGTTAGTATGCTATCTCATCAAGCCATGATGAATGTACAACCCCGTTTAAGGGTTCTATAAAAAATTGAGGGGTTGTGATACACAAAGCGAAATTTTAAAGCGAATTTTGATGACGATCCTATGTGGCGTACACTATTCAACGTCTTGGCCCACTTTTTATTGACTAGACGGGTTTTGGGATTGTACTTGATTTTATGGCGCGTGAGTGAACTAAGTTCTGATTTATTTCGCAAATTGAGGAAATGGGTAAAGGAGTTGCCTAATTTAGATGTGCTTTTTGTTTTTTTTTTTTGCAATTTGTTATTTCTCAAAGCCAGTTGCAAACCTTGTTAACTTCTGATTTATTTCGCAAATTGATAATGAGAAGAAACAAGGGAATCATTGATTTATTGTTGATATATTTGAAAGGAAAACAATGGAAGTGTTGTTTGATTTTAGAATAGGAGTTGAAAAGAGAGTTGGGTACTCTGTAGAATAGAGAGAGAAAATAAAAAGAAAGAAAGGGTTATGGGTGAAGAGGAGAAAGAGAGGTGTTTTGACGTGGCATGAGCCAGCTCATTCGTCCTCTCATTTCGACATTAAAATTCGCTAAGAGTATCATCTATATAATAATACTAAACCAGAAACCAGCTGACATCATCTTGGACACTTGGCAACACCACATTGAAAATTTTCCCTCCAAAACGTGATGCTGACATCATCCATTATTATATTTAACCAATTTAATTAATTATTAATTCAATTAATGATGTGGAAAATGAAAAGGCAGCCAACATTATTAGCTAACTAACACACAATTTCTATAAAAATTAAGGCATTTAATTATTGTGGCTACTATTTTTAAAGCATTATTAAAACTGTTTAAGAAAACACAGCCTTTTAAATGCTCGGAGCATTTAAGGCCGTGGAGCATCTCAAGAAACTATGTTTGTCAACTTAAATGTTATACGAGTAATTTTTTTCTTTTCCTTTTACCCATTCTTCATTTTTCATGCTTCATTCTTCATTACTACATGTATCTGGAGCTTACAAAATTAGTAACAAGGACCTCATGACATTGCAAGCTTTGCCAAGGCTATGAGTAGTAATATTCATTTAAGACACAACCAATTTTTAATTTAATGTATACTCCCTCTGTTCCAAGTAAGTTGCAACATTTTTCCATTTAGGGCATTTCATTTAAGTTGCAACAATCCAAAAATAAAATATTTTTATTACTTTTATAATCTTTCACTCATTCTCTCTCTTCCTCTCAACCACTCATTATTCTCCACTCATTCTCTTTCCTTCCCCACTAATTCTCTCTCTTTCTCACTATCTTTCATTCTTAATATAATATTAGTATCCTTAATTCCCCAACTTCAAAATGAATGTTTCAACTTACTTGGAACGGAGGGAGCATATTCTTTTCATTGCACAATAAGGGTAGTTTTAGTCAAAACTACTTAAAGTTTGACTAACATTATATGTTAAACTATTACTACATAAAAAGTTAAAAATAGAAACTAAATCAATAATGAAAACATTATCAATATCTATTTTTAAATTTTTATGGAGACAAATAATTTAACATAAGAAATTATTTTCTTATATTATCTTTTTGACATCAGAAATGATTTCGGCTTATTAATAGACGTATTTTCATTTGTATTAGTATTTATAAAAGAATTTATTTTATGGCAGAAATACATTTAAGAAAATGTCATTATTAGGTTAATAAATAATACGTACAATCTTAAAAAAACCGTGCATCGCACGGGTATTAACTAGTTTTCCCCTAAATTAATTGTACCGGCCCTGTTCACATGCAACAAGTAGAGCTCAAGAATTTAAATATTAACTGGTTGAAATTTTTCAACAGGTAAGAAGCCTAAATTATGTATGCTTTCTTAAATTTCTTGAACTTTTTGGTGTTTAAACTTGGAATTGAGAAGGTTAGGAAATTAAGTGTTCCTATGTGTGTTTATTACTTGTTATTTGAGCATATGTGCTCTATGAGTGTGGTTTATAATTCTATGTTTCTAGCTCGAGTGTCAGACATCATACTATTGGGGGTACGTCACAAAAGGAAGGGTAGAAAGCATGGTGTCTGTTTTATACTCTCTCTGTCCCACAATGATAGTCCATCTATTTTCATGAGTTTTACGAAGGAACTTTGAGTAATAATTAATGATACTTTTAACTAGTGAGTAACCCGTCGAGATTCGACGGGAGGATAGTAATGCTGAGAATATTTTTATTTAATATAATTGAAGTTATATAATTAAAAGATATAAGATTATGAATAAATTGTATTTTATTCTCACTATCATCACTATTAATAATTGTCCACCTAAAATTTTTGAAATTGTTCTTGATACACCACTATAAAGTAACACGCGTACTTTGTGCAATATATCAATTTGACTCGCGTACTTTGGAAACATCAAATGTGGGTTGCGTACTTAATGTTTTGAAAATTTTGATACTACTTTTTTAACACCGGTTAAAAACATAACGGGACATTTCATATAAGGGGTAAAAGTGTAAGGAATAAAACTTAAAGTCCTAAATATAACTCTTGTAATTAGGTTCTCACTGTACAACAACAATGGCTTGTACTTCCAAACCTATAATGAAGCCTTTATCAATGGCTAACAGTTGCTTAATCTCTTCCCCGTCAATCTTCAACTCAAAAATTACTTCAAATGGGTTATTGTTAACTGTTCACCTAAACCATGCTGATGAGAAAAGTGAATGAGACATAAGCTGCAAACCATTCGGTCGCTGGAATCCATGGAGGATATGGGAAGAAGGTAACCAGAACACGGAGGGAAAACGAGTGCCTCCAGATCTACCTCTCAATCAACGCGAAAACAATTTCCCCTCTCCAAAACAATTCAACCGACGCAAAAACACAATCATCGGCCTTGAAACACGATACCAGTCACCTCTGTCTACTCCGTCGATATATCTTTACCGTCGTCAGTGACAACCTGGCGAGACAAACGAGCACCTCAGACGGCTTCGCCTTAACGAAACGAAATCAGTGGTGTAAAAATCGTCATCAATGGAGCTGAAACGCGCCAGCAATAGCGTCCTGAAGTTTCGGCACGATTTCCGCTCGTTGGCGCCGTCGTTCCGTCGAGTCTATCGTCGCCGTCGATTACCACTATTACTGCCGGTGATTTAATAAGCAAACGCCGGCGGGTAACCTGACCCGTGATGAATTGTCGAAGTAAAAGGCTTGTTGTTCTTGTTGTCATTTTCCCCATCTATGTTCTCCTCAATCGACATTAATGTGAGATTTGCGATGTGTTCGTGTTTTTTTTTTTTTTGCCAAAATATGTTTAGCCCCCCAAAGTATCCACCCATTCCCACTTTGCCACCCAAACCCAATTTTGTCCCAAAGTGACACTCTAATTTTCCATTTGTCCCAGTTTGACCTATGACCCCCTATGACCCCTAACGATGTTAGAAAGTTAACGAGAAATGGTCATTTGTCTCAGTTTGACCTATGACCCCCTATGGGTCCTCATGTTTTGAAGATGAAGGCCCATTTTGAGCATCTAGAGAGGCTTGGGCATCCCATCTCTGTTGAGTTGGCTACTGATTTTATTCTTAATTCATTACCTAAAAGCTATAATCAGTTCGTAATGAACTTCAATATGCATGGTATGGATAAGACTCTGTCTGAGTTGCATGGGATGCTAAAGACAGCTGGGAAAAAAAAACAATCATAAAAGAAGCTTCTCCTGTGCTTGTGGTTTCAAAAGAAGGAAATGGCTCTAAGGCCAAAGGAAAGGGTAAGGCAAAAGTTGTCAAACCCAAGATAAGCAAAGCAACTGTTGCCAATGTTGTGGTGGCTAAAGCAAACTCCCAAAAAGATGCAATCTGTCTCCACTGCAATGAGATTGGTCATTGGAAACGTAATTGCAAGGCTTATATGGAAGAGAAGAAGAAGAAGAAGAAGAAGAAGGGCAGTGGGACTGCTTCTACTTTAGGTATCTATGTTATAGATATACTCCTTTCTACTTCTAGTTCCTGGGTATTAGATACCGGATGTGGATCTCACATTTGTTTAAATGTGCAAGCATTAAAGAATAGGAGGCTACTCAAAGACGGCGAAGTAGACCTACGTATGGGGAATGGAGCAAGAGTTTTTGCATTAGCCGTAGGAACCTATGAATAGTAATAGTTAACTATAATAGTTACTATACAAGTTAACTATTACTATTAATAGTATTACTTAACTATAATAGTTACTATACAAGTTAACTATTACTATTAATAGTAAGTTAACTATTACTATTAATAGTATTAGTTAACTATAATAGTTACTATACAAGTTAACTATTACTATTAATAGTATTACTTAACTATTATAGTTAATATGTATGTTAATATATTACTATTAATAGTATAAGTTAAGTATTACTATTAATAGTAATAGTTAACAATAGTAGTTACTATACAAGTTAAATATTACTATTAATAGTATTAGTTAACTATAATAGTTAATATATTAGTTAACTATTACTATTAATAGTATTAGTTAACTATAATAGTTACTATATAAGTTAATTGTTACTATTAATAGTATTAGTTAACTATAATAGTTACTTTATTAGTTAGTTTTTACTATTAATAGTATTAGTTAACTATAAATAGGCTATATACATTAACTATTACTATTATTAGTATTAGTTAATTATAATAGTTATTATATAAGTTAAATTATTAATTAATCATAATAGTTAATATATCTATTAACTATTACTATTAATAGTATTAGTTTATTATAGTAATTATAATAATTATTATATAAATTAATCATTGCTATTATTATCAATAATATTATTTAATTATAATAATAGTAATTATATAGATTAATTATTATTATTAATATTTTTAGTTAAAATGATAATTACTATATTAGTTAACTATAGTTAAAATATTATTTTTAAGATATAGTATTGGTTTCCCGTGCAGAGCACGGGTTACCCGCTAGTAATGATGATGTCTATAACATAAATAAGAAATCTAAACCTAATGATGTAAATCACGCTTATTTGTGGCATTGCCGTCTTGGTCATATTAATGAGGAGCGTATCTCAAAACTCCATAGGGATGGACTTTTAGGATCAAATGATTTTGAATCATATAAGACTTGTGAGTCATGCTTACTTGAAAAATGACTAAGACACCTTTTACTAAGAGTAGTGAAAGGGCTAATGACTTATTGTGCTTAATACATACTGATGTATGCGGACCTTTAAGTAGCAGTGCTAGGGGAGGATTTCAATACTTCATAACATTCACTGATGATTTTAGTAGATATGGCTATGTCTACTCGATGAAAAACAAAAGTGAAGCTTTTGAGATATTTAGAATATTTCAAAATGAAGTACAAAATCAACTTGGCAAAACTATTAAAGCACTTCGATCCGATCGTGCTGGTGAATATTTAAGCCAAGAATTTGATAATTATCTTAAAGATTGTGGAATTGTTTCACAATTAACTCCACCCGAAACACCACAATGGAATGGTGTGTTGGAAAGGAGAAATCGGACTTTATTGAATATGGTCCGATCTATAATGAGTCAAGTTGATCTTCCATTATCCTTTTGGGGTTATGCATTAGAAACCGCTGCGTTCACACTAAATAATGTTCCAACTAAATTGGTTCCAAAGACTCCATATGAGATGTGGAATGGAAGAAAACCTAGTTTGTCTTTCATGAGAATTTGGGGTTGTGAGGCTTATGTTAAGAGACTTGTCTCTAATGAACTTGCACCAAAATCTGATAAATGTTTTTTCGTTGGTTATCCTAAGGAAACTAAAAGATATTACTTTTACAACCGCACGGACAACAAAGTGTTTTTTGCTCGACATGGTACCTTTCTAGAGAAAGAGTTTCTCTCCAAAGGAATCAGTGGGAGTAAAATTAATCTCGAAGAGGTTCGAGAACCCGAAAGTAATATTGAACTGATGGTGGAATCTGAACAAGTTTCACAAGGAGTTGTGGAACCCGTTCAAGATACACAAGCTCGTCGTAGATCTAGTAGGTTACGATCCGAACCCGAGAGATATAGATTTCTCGTGACGGATAGTAATGAAGTAGAAATCATTGAGAATGATGAACTTACTTCCTACCAAGAAGCGATGACCTCTCCTGACTCGGATAAATGGCTTGGAGCTATAGAATCCGAAATCCAATCCATGTATGATAATCAAGTTTGGAACTTGATTGATGCACCCGAAGGTGTAAAAACCATATGATGCAAATGGGTTTTAAAAAAAAAACTGACATGGATGGAAAGGTGCATACTTATAAAGCTAGACTTGTAGCGAAAGGTTATAGGCAGATTCATGGTATTGACTATGATGAAACCTTTTCACCCGTAGCAATGATCAAGTCTATAAGAATTTTAATTGCCATAGCCGCATATTATGACTATGAGATATGGCAAATGGATGTCAAAACAACGTTCTTTAACGGGAACTTACTTGAGGATGTGTATATGACACAACCTGAAGGTTTTGTAAATCCAGAAAATTCCAATAAGGTATGCAAGTTGCAGAAATCCATTTATGGATTGAAGCAAGCCTCAAGGAGTTGGAATCTTCAATTTGATGAATCGGTCAAAGAGTTTGGCTTCATAAAGAACGAAGATGAACCTTGTGTATACAAGAAAATTAGTGGGAGCGTAGTACTATTTTTGGTGCTATATGTCGATGACATATTGATCATTGGAAGTGATGTTCCTGCACTTCAGTCTGTAAAGACTTGGTTAGGAAAATGCTTTTCAATGAAAGATATGGGTGAAGCCGCATACATCATTAGAATTAAGATCTATCGTGATAGATCTAAAAGACTGATTGGTTTAAGTCAAAGTACATACATTGACAAGGTTCTTAAAAGATTCCAAATGAAAAACTCTAAGAGAGGTAACCTGCCAGTGTTACATGGTAAAAGTCTTAGCAAGACTCAGTGTCCTAAGACAACTGATGAGTGAGAACGCATGAATGAGATCCCATATGCTTCTGCAATTGGATCCATTATGTATGCCATGATATGTAATAGACCTGATGTCTCTTATGCTTTGAGCATGACGAGCAGATACCAGTCAGATCCTGGTGAAAGTCACTGGATGACTGTCAAGGCGATTCTTAAGTACTTGAGAAGGACTAAAGATTCGTTCTTGATATATGGCGGTTTGGAAGATGATCTTTGATGTAAGTTGGAAGAGTTCCCAACAGAGTACAGTAGCTGATTCTACAACAGAAGATGAGTATTTAGCTGTATCGGATGCTGCTAAGGAGGCTGTTTGGATCAAGAAATTCATAACTGAATTAGAGGTGGTTCCTAGCATTTCTAATCCAATAGACTTTTATTGCGACAATAATGGTGCTATTGCTCAAGAAAGGAACCAAGAGCTCATCAAAGATCCAAACACATACTTAGGTGTTTTCATCTTATTCGAGAAATCATAGAGAGGGAGGATGTAAAAATATGCAGAGTACCAACGGATGATAACATTGTTGATTCGCTAACAAAGGGACTTCCTCAATCTAAACATGATGTTCATGTTAGGTCCATGGGTATTAGATACATTGGTGATTGGGCCTAGTGCAAGTGGGAGATTGTTGGTGTGTATGCCCTAAGCATGATATTGGCACGTTGTTTGACAATGTTTGTTATTACTTTTTCATTATATATAAAGAGATATTTTGGATTATTATTTATTGTTTCATGTTTTGTTATAATAATCCCAGTCCCTAGTACTTATGAAGAACTAGTATAAGTTTAACTAGATAATCATATGATGATTATGTGTATGGGATTCAAGTTAAACTTATGGGTATATGTTGGTGAACATATACTGGACATGACCCAAAGATGAGGTTTATGTCATGGTCATAATGTCATAATTAAACCTCTAAATAGTTATATCATTGAATCCCTAGACCTGAGATTATTACGGTCTTCCACATAGTGGAAATCATGTTTGACATATTCTAATGTTACTCTTAACCAAGTAATTATAAAGGATATGATTAGCATGATCAAAGATATATAGGGAAGTGTAATAAGTCAAGAAGGGATTTATCCCTCTTCGTGAGAGATGTCAGGCTTGGGCCCCTCGATGAATAGTGTTAATGAAATGCATGTCGTGCTCAAATGAATTGATATGATCAATGTCATTTGTGTTATCAAAACTATTTGGAATCGAGAAAAGTATTGGGCATTGTAAGTTGACCATTGACCATGGCTTACGCTCAATGACATCGTGGACAAAAAGATTATGATATGTTCTATAAAGGATTCACGAACTTTGACAAGTTATATTAATTGGGTAGTCATGATGGCTTGCTAGAGTCTGCTCATGATTTATGTTATCAAATGGTTTTGATGACATTGCCAACTTAATATAATCTTATGGTGTCACACACAAAAGAACGAATTTAAAAAGGGCTAAATTGGAATTTCGTAAATTCTTAAAATCAGATTTTAAGAAGAAAAACGAAAAACAGGAAATCCAGAAGGTCAGGCTGGACCATGGTGTAGACCCGGTCGGACCATAGAGGTGACCCGGGCGGACCATGTTGGTGACCCGGTCGGACCCTTTGGGGTGATCCGGGCGAACCATGGTCTTGCCCCGGGCGGACCTATGTTGTTCCGGATTTCTGACTTTTGGACTCCGGGTTTTGACAGGAATTAGACTTCCAAACCTAAACTAGTTGGGTTTAAGAAGTATAAAAATCCCACTCAATCCCTTAGGTCAGGAGTGATTATTGTAATCAAAATAAAAAGCCTCCAAGAGAGAAAAACTAGTCTTCTTCTTCCTCAAGAATAAGAACCCTAGTTTTCATATAGCCTCCATAATAGAAGTGTGCTCATTGGGTCTAAAAATCCAAATCAAGAAGGTGTTATTGATATTCGTTCGCATGTGGATAAACATAGAGGGCGTTGGTCTCAACTCCTTCAAGTTCGTGATCCAAGATTTGTGGTCGTGTTCATGCGATCGTGATTCAAAGAAGCGCGAAGAACAAAGGTTGAAGATCTGAAAAATTTAAAGCATCACCACGGTTAGTATTCTAAATTCACCTCTGTATTAACTTAATCATCTTGAATGGATCTAGGCTTTTGGGTTTATTCCTCTGCACATGATTGTGCATAACCCAACTGTAGATACCCCGGGGAACCACGGCTTGGCTAGAGCGGTGAATTACCTAGGATGTCTACTTGATTTTAAGAGTCGCCACCTATGTTTTAGAGGAACATAAGAAAAACCTAAAAAGAGCCAATTTTATATACAAAACCAGAGACTCGGGAAAAGATGGGTTCGGGGTTAGGTGACGGAGTGGGAAGTACTTAAACACCCACTCCGCCCCGCTTAAACGGGTCTTGCTACTTTTGGTGTTCTAATACTAAAAAGTCCTTCAATTAAATAAATAGTGCTAACAATTATAACGGAAAGAAAAGGGGAAAATAAAAGAGAAATAAAAAAGAATTGTTTTATTTTATTAATTTATACTAAAAGATTACATGTTAAACTATTCTAACAATTATAATAAAATAAAAGTGGGGGAATTTAAAGTAGAGTTGGAATGTAGGATGATAACCTTAACTAACTTCAATATGTGAAGTAGTCATATTGGTTATGTCCCATTAATGGGGATTGCATACATTTAAGAAGAAGAAAATAGAAGAAAAATGAAGTTGTACCTTAAGAAGAGGACTTCAAACGTGGACTTGAAAATGGTGTTTTGTTGTGGAGAAATTGTTGTAGAATAATTTTATGTAGAGTCTTGTTACGAAGAACTCTTGTTGGGAGACTTTGTGTAGAGAATTGTGTATAGTGTGTGTATAGAGAAAATTCAAGTCTAAAAATGAGGTCAAGGTCTAAAAATGAGGTCCCTTTCTAAGGTAGAAGAAGATGGCTTTTATAGGTAAAAATAGGAGGGAAAGTTTGGAGGGAAATTGGTCAATCCATGTGAGATGGAATTGACCAATCACAAATAAGATAAATAAAATAATAAATAAATAATAAAGAGAAAATCAAATAATAATAAAAAAGAATATTTTGTTTTTATGAAGAATGACTAGAATAAAGGATTTGGGAGTTATGAAATAAGGGGGAATGAATGTGGATGTAAAAAGGAGGTGTTTGTGATCAAGAAGAGATTTTCTAAATAAGAAAAGGGAGGGAAAAATGGTGCTATCCGTTACTGCCAAAGCGGGAAGCGCGCGGGTCCGGCCTATTGGACCAAACGCGCGCGGGACCCATTGACGGTGCCGGAAGCGCCCACGGGCTAAAACGACAGAATGACAGAAATGGATCTAAAGTTAACTCTGTTATCCAGTTTAGTCCAAAACTAACGGAATCAGTTAGGAACTTAACGGAAGTAACAGAAATTAACAAAAACAAGTTAAATAAAAATACTATGTATGCAATCGGGGTGGGGTCCAAGGCGTGGTGTCTACACCAACAAGTAAACCTCTGGAGTTGAAACTCATTCATTGGTTATTGTTGTACATTCTGGGTTCCATCCTCACCCACCTCTTTTCTCCTTGCTTTCTTGGGCCTACCAGGCATTTTTCTGATTGGAGGAGCTCTTAAAGGCTTCAGGCCAAAATTTCATTCCATTTAATGGTTGGAGCATAAATGAGTACCCCTTCAAATATGTTTCACCCTTTAAAAATTTATCCACATAATCTTCAATTCTTTCTTTCATGTAAGTAATGGCACTCACTGCATGGCAACATGGAATCCCTGTCAAATCCCAATATCTGCAAGAGCAACTCTTACTCTCCAAGTCAACTGTCACTCCACCATATAAACCCCCTATTTCAAACTTCAATTCTCCATTCCATGTAGCACAACAATTCTTTGAATAAAATACGTTCTTGTCTAACTTATCTTGAACCCTATTCCCAAATGTTCTGCCACTATTTAACATATCATCCCTTTTGTTTTGCATTCTGATCATGACCGCCTCCTTATATTTTTAAGCATATCAAGTAGAGGCTTATATCTTGCCTCCAAAATCCAAATCTTGCCTCCAAAATCCAAGAGTTGAATGATTCAGACATATTATTGTCCATTGAATCACATTTGTTGCTGGTTTGAAAAATAGCTTTACTCCACGAATGAGGATCATTCCTAAGTAACTGATCATATGCTTATGTGCTTAAGGCCTTTATTGCTTCCATTGCAGCATTAAACCTCTCTTTCGTTGTTGCTTTTGCAGCTTGCCAGAAGAAATTCTTGTATGCTATCCCTGCAAATTATTTTCTAAAATTAACATATATTGTATGTTCCTAGCACATGCCTATGCTCAGCATATGGTAGTAACTCATGTACTGCAATCTCCAAACCCTTCTGTTGGTCACTAATTATTGTCCACCCTTGCCCATCAGTCAATCCAATATCCCTCAATAACAATGTCAGAAACCAGCTCCATGAACTCTTGTTCTCTACCTCCACAACAGCCCAAGCTATTGGAAACAGTTGGTTATTTCCATCTCTACCAACTGCACATTGTTGGATTTCGTAGTAACATGCGCAGCGGAATTTAGCATTTAAAATTTAGAAACCCAAAGCCCATAGATCCGTTCATATGATTAAATCAAATACAACAACATGAATATAGGATAAAACTAACCCTTGATGGCTATCAAATTTTCTCTTGGTCTTTGGTGGAGATTTGAAGACTTGATCACGATCACAAAGCTTGAACACGAACTTTGAAGATGATGATTTTCACCCTCTAGCGGTATCCACACTTCGAACGAATATCAAAGGAACTTCTTTGATCTTGGTTGCTAGACCAAATTGTGAAACACGTTTTCACAATGAATTTGAACTATATGGAATTTCTCTTTTGTGTATTATTTTGTTCTTTGACCAAGGATGTCTTAGAACAAAATAAAACCTCTCTCAAACTCTTTGGAGACTCACAAAAGGCTATCACTGAAGTTCTGGCCGAACTCATCCTTTTATACACAAGCAAGACCTATTCCAAATAGGAATCTTGTGTCAAAAGACATTCCAAATCGAATTAGGAAAGTGCCAGCCGACAGTACTGTGCGGCCGCCCAGAATACACTGTGCGGTCGCACATTTATCTGAAACAAACTGGTACAAATCTGAGCTAAGTGTGCGGCCGCCCAGTCAACACTGTGCGGTCGCCCACTTCCCCAGAATGTCCAGAATTTCCAAAATTCCAATTTAGTCCTTTTAAAGATTCGTTCTATTGTGTGTGACCCTCTAAGATTATACTAAGTTGGCAATGGGTTCAAACATGAAACCATAAGATATGATTAGGTTCTAGCAAACCGTCATACCAACCCAAATAGTATAACTAGATACAAGTTCGCATTCCTTTAGAATATGTCATAATCCATTTGTCCTCGACGTCATTGAACACAAGTCATGGTCAAACAGTCAACTTGTTTTGCTCAATACTTTCTCGATTCCGAATATGTTGATAATCCAAATGCCATTGATCCAATCAATTCATTTGAGTCCGGCCGAACATTTCATCAACACCATTCCTACGAGAGGCCCAAGCTTGACATCTCTCCGAAGAGGGACAAATCCATTTAGCTTATTATTCTTCCCTACGTGAATCCGATTATGCCAATCATACCCTTTATAACTTCCCGGTTAAAGGTAGCGTTTGAATATGTCAAACATAATGTTCATCAAGTGGAAGACTATAATAACTTCATGTCTAAGGATTCAAATGACATAACTAATATGAGATATATGTTCGACATAGACCATGGCATAAATCTCATACAGCGGGTCATGTCCAGTACCTTGTTCCAAACAAGTACCCATAAATCTAACATGATCATCGCATGATCATTTAGCCTTTATACTAGTGCTTAACAAGTACTAGGGACGGAGATTATTATACGTAAACATGAACAATAATAATAATCAAAACATCTCTTTATTGATATGAAATAAATGATAACAATTACAACGTTTATTAAACGTGCCTAGGGCACCACTACCAACAATCTCCCACTTGCCCTAGGCCCAATCTCCCATGTATCTAATACCCATGGACCTAACATGACCATCATGTTTAGCTTGTGGAAGTCCCTTTGTCAGCGGGTCCGCAACATTATCATCAGTAGGTACTCTGCATATATTTACGTCTCCCCTATCAACGATCTCTCGAATGATATGAAAACGCCTAAGTATGTGTTTGGATTTCTGATGTGCTCTTGGTTCCTTTGCTTGAGCAATAGCACCATTATTATCGCAATAAAGGTCTATTGGATTAGCAATTCTAGGAACCACTTCAAGTTCAGTTATGAACTTCTTAATCCAAACAGCTTCTTTTGCAGCATCCGATGCAGCAATATACTCAGCTCCTGTTGTAGAATCAGCGGTTGTACTTTGCTTGGAACTCTTCCAGCTTACAGCTCCACCATTTAACATAAACACAAAACCCGATTGCGATCGGCTATCATCTTTGTCGGTTTGGAAGCTTGCATCCGTGTAAGCATTTACAACGAGATCATCTTCCATTCCTCCATAGACCAAAAACGAGTCTTTAGTTCTTCTCAAGTACTTAAGAATCGCTTTTACAGCTATCCAGTGATTTTCGCCAGGGTCGGATTGGTATCTACTTGTCATGCTCAAAGCATAAGATACATCCGGCCTAGTACAAATCATGGCATACATGATGGACCCAATTGCCGAAGCATATGGAACATCATTCATTTTCTCACGCTCATCGTTTGTCTTAGGACATTGAGTCTTGCTTAGAGAAACTCCATGTAACATGGGCAAGGTGCCTCTCTTAGAATTTTCCATACGGAATCTTCTAATGACCTTGTCAATGTATGTACTTTGGCTTAAACCAAGTAGCCTCCTTGATCTATATCTATAGATCTTAATGCCAAGAATATATGCGGCTTCACCCATATCTTTCATTGCAAAACACTTTCCTAACCAAGTCTTCACAGACTGAAGTGTAGGAATGTCGTTTCCAATGAGTAATATGTCATCCACGTATAAAACAAGGAATAGCACTATGCTCCCACTAATCTTCTGTATACACAAGGCTCATCTTCGTTCTTGATGAAACCAAACTCTTTGACCGATTCATCAAAACGGAGATTCCAACTCCTAGAAGCTTGCTTCAATCCATAGTTGGATCTCTGCAACTTGCATACCTTAGAATCTTGTTCAAAACCTTCTGGTTGTGTCATATACACATCCTCTTGGAGTTTTCCATTCAGGAAAGCGGTTTTGACGTCCATCTGCCATATTTCATAGTCATGATATGCGGCAATGGCAAGCAAAATCCTTATAGACTTGATCATTGCTACGGGTGAAAAGGTCTCATCATAGTCAATACCATGAACTTGCCTATAACCTTTCGCTACAAGTCTAGCTTTGTAAGTATGCACCTTCCCATCCATGTCAGTCTTCTTCTTGAAGACCCATTTGCATCCTATGGTTTTTACACCTTCGGGTGCATCAATCAAATTCCAAACTTGATTGTCTTGCATGGATTGCAATTCGGATTCCATGGCTCCAAGCCACTTGTCCGAATCAGGAGAAGACATCGCCTCTTGGTAGGTTGACGGTTCATCATTCTCAATGATTTCTACCTCATTACTATCCGTTACGAGAAATCCATATCTCTCGGGCTCGGATCGTAACCTACTAGATCTGCGAGTTGCTTGTGTATTTTGAACAGCTTCCACAACTTCTTGTGGTTCTTGTTCTTGTTACACTATTGGTTCAATGTTATTTTCTGGGTCTCGAATTTGTTCAAGATTTATTTTACTCCCACTGATTTCTTTGGAGAGAAACTCTTCTCTAGAAAGACACTAGTTCGGGCAACAAACACTTTGTTGTCCTCGCGGTTGTAAAAGTAATATCCTCTAGTTTCCTTAGGATATCCCACGAAAATACATTTATCAGATTTGTGTGCAAGTTTGTCTGAGACAAGTCTTTTGACAAAAGCTTCACAACCCCAAATCTTCATGAAAGACAGACAGGGCTTCTTTCCGCTCCACATCTCATATGGAGTCTTTTGAACCGATTTAGTTGGAACACGATTTAGTGTGAAAGCAGCGGTTTCTAGGGCGTAACCCCAAAAGGATATTGGAAGATCAACTTGACTCATCATTGATCGAACCATGTCTAACAAAGTCCGATTCCTCCTCTCGGATACACCATTCCATTGTGGTGTTCCAGGTGGAGTCAATTGTGAAACTATTCCATAATTCGTTAGATGATCATCAAATTCTTGACTTAAGTATTCTCCACCTCGATCTGATCGAAGTGCTTTTATACTTTTGCCAAGTTGTTTTTCTACTTCATTTTGAAATATTCTAAATATCTCAAATGCTTCACTTTTATGTTTCATTAGGTAAACATACCCAAATCTACTATAATCATCGGTGAAGGTTGAAGTATTGAAATCCTCCCCTAGCATTGCTACTTAATGGTCCGCATACATCGGAATGTATCAACCCCAATAAGTCACTTGCCCTTTCACCCAACTTGGTAAAAGGTGTCTTAGTCATTTTTCCAAGAAGACACGACTCACAAGTATCATATGACTCGAGGTCACATGAACCTAAAAGTCCATCCCCATGGAGTTTTGAGATACGCTTCTCATTAATATGACCAAGACGGCAATGCCATAAATAGGTATGATTTACATCATTAGGTTTAGATTTCTTATTTACATGATAGACATTGTCATTATTTTCATTCTTGACATCCAAGATATAAAGGCCATTAAATGAATTAGCAATACCATAAAGCACATCATTTAAATAAATAGAAAATTTCTTATTCTCAATAAGAAACTTAAAATCTTCATTATCCAAACAAGAAATTGAAATAATATTTCTGCTTAAATCCGGAACATAATAACAATTGTTCAAAACAAGAATTAATCCGGAGGGTAAAGTGACTTCATAAGTCCCTACGGCTAATGCAGCAACTCTTGCTCCATTCCCCACACGTAGATCTACTTCACCTTCTTTAAGCAGTCTCCTATTCTTTAGTCCCTGCACATTTAGACAAATGTGAGAACCACATCCGGTATCCAATACCCAAGAATCAGTGGTAGAAAGGAGAATATCTATCATATAGATACCTGAAGTCGACGCAGCCTTGCTGCTCTTCTTCTTCTTTTGCTCTTCCAAGAAAGCCTTGCAATTACGTTTCCAATTACCAATTTCTTGACAATGGAAACAGATTTCATCCTTTTGTGAATCGGGTTTTGCCTCAGAAGCCTTGGCAACCTTTGCCTTGCTTATTTTGGGTTTGATAACTTTCTTACCCTTTCCTTTGGCATTAGCCTTCTTCCCATCATGAACCAAGAGCACGGGAGTACATTTCTCCACAATTTTCATCTCTGCAGTTTTGAGCATCCCATGCAACTCAGAGAGATTCTTATCCATTCCATGCATGTTATAATTCATTACAAACTGATTATAACTTTTAGGCAATGAATTAAGAATGAGATCCGTGGCTAGCTCCAATGGGATTGGATAGCCAAGTTTCTCAAGGTGCTCTACATAACCTTTCATTTTAAGAAAGTGAGGACTCACTTGTTGCCCTTCATTCATTTTACAAGTAGTGAATGCAACAATGGTCTTGTACCTCTCTTGCCTAGCTTGCTCTTGAAACATGGTTCTCAACTCCACTCCTATCTCATAGGCTTCCAAATGTTCCAAACTTTGTTGGAGTTTTGAACACATAGCAGCAAGCATGAGACAACTTACATCTCTAGAATCATTACGATGTTTCTTGTAATTGTCTCTTTCTACCCTAGGGGCAGTAGGCGGTGGTTCAGCGGGGAGAGGCCCATCGAGAATGTACAACTTATCTTCTTGCCTAAGAACGATTCTTATGCTACGGATCCAATCCATAAAGTTGGTACCATTCTCTTCGAGCTTATCCTTCTCAAGGATCGATCGCAACGACATTGATTGAGTGTTATTAGTCATTATCTACAAATATGCAAAAATTTCCAAAATTTAATAAGTACCGGTTTTCATTAAAGAGATAAATAATGTATTTTCAAACAAAATACTCCCACTAAATTATATAACCTTCATATACATCCAATGTATAATATAATTTAATTGGGCTAAGATCCAACTTTAATTTAACTTTTGAGTCCACGGAGGCGGACCGCTCAAAAATAAATTAATTAGGTAGACAATCATGTCAATCATATCCCATATGATTCTTAGATCCTTTTATGAGATTCTTTGAGAAATCCAATTTCAAAAAGCATGTTTAATCTCATCTTTTGCCTAGGCCAAAAACTGTTTTGACGCCTAATTAAGTCCAACCATTTTAAACGCATAGGAACCATTCAATTTAATGCACATTGCGGAGGCAAGCCCACATTAAATTAATGAACCTCATCTTGCTCATACATGAATAAGATTAATGCACCTCGCGGAGGCGAACCCACATCAAGATTACCCATGCATAAACAAGTGTTTTAATCATGGCATGGCAAAGAAGGACTTAAAACTTTATTTGAAGGTTCATCACATATAGCATATAACACATTTATGAGCACATAATATAAACATGTTACACATCAAGTTTAGCCACTAAATTAATCTCCATTAATTTAAGCATGATATTTATGTGTCATTAGTTTCTCTATAATTATGAGGATGAGACTATTTCAACTTTGATTATTATCTCCAAATCAAGACAACAAGAAGTGTGGTCGAACTAAGCCATTAGGCAACCACAATCCCGCACTAATTCAAGAAACCAAGAAAGTAGTCCATGTGGCCGAAACTAAGCAATAGATGGTCTCGATGAACGTAGGCCAATTGCATTCACAATTCCACATGGATCTCCAATCATTGAATCAAGAACTTTGTTTCTCAATTTTAGTAATTATGAACTCTTCATAATTCTAACTTCGTTTTATCTTTGAAACTTTGATTGCGATCAAGTTTGGGAAACACAATCTCGATGAACGCAGATTAGCCATCCAAACCTTGAACCAATCTTAGAATCACAAGACTAAAACAAATAGGAAAATCAAACCCCAAAATCCACACACAAACCAACTACCCAAAACCCATTCCAGATCAGCAAGTCTGGACTGATTCTGTTACTGGTTTTGTTGAATTTTTCGAAAAATTCCAGATTCTGTTTTTTGACCAAAATCAGACCTTCTGATCCCTTTGTGCGGCCGCCCAAAAGATCTGTGCGGTCGCCCAAAAAATGTGCGGCCGCCCAGAATCTTCTGTGCGGTCGCCCATGGCCATCAGAAGGTGCAGAATTTTCAAGTTCGAAAATTTTGTCTCAAAATCGTTTTTCCCCGATTATTAAAACTTTGATCCAATCAAAAATTAATAATCAACAATTCTGAATCCATCATAATTTATTTATTGCGATTGAATCGTACGATTAAAGTTGCAAAATAATAAACCACATAAAATCACATAACACATAAACGTCATATATTCCAATATTCACATCATGCAAGGCACATAAACAATTTATATACACATAACATGATCTAAGTATTGAAATAATCAACATGAACGGGGCTCTGATACCACTGTTGGGTTTCGTAGTAACATGCGCAGCGGAATTTAGCATTTAAAATTTAGAAACCCAAAGCCCATAGATCCGTTCATATGATTAAATCAAATACAACAACATGAATATAGGATAAAACTAACCCTTGATGGCTATCAAATTTTCTCTTGGTCTTTGGTGGAGATTTGAAGACTTGATCACGATCACAAAGCTTGAACACGAACTTTGAAGATGATGATTTTCACCCTCTAGCGGTATCCAGACTTCGAACGAATATCAAAGGAACTTCTTTGATCTTGGTTGCTAGACCAAATTGTGAAACACGTTTTCACAATGAATTTGAACTATATGGAATTTTTCTTTTGTGTATTATTTTGTTCTTTGACCAAGGATGTCTTAGAACAAAATAAAACATCTCTCAAACTCTTTGGAGACTCACAAAAGGCTATCACTGAAGTTCTGGCCGAACTCATCCTTTTATACACAAGCAAGACCTATTCCAAATAGGAATCTTGTGTCAAAAGACATTCCAAATCGAATTAGGAAAGTGCCAGCCGACAGTACTGTGCGGCCGCCCAGAATACACTGTGCGGTCGCACATTTATCTGAAACAAACTGGAACAAATCTGAGCTAAGTGTGCGGCCGCCCAGTCAACACTGTGCGGTCGCCCACTTCCCCAGAATGTCCAGAATTTCCAAAATTCCAATTTAGTCCTTTTAAAGATTCGTTCTATTGTGTGTGACCCTCTAAGATTATACTAAGTTGGCAATGGGTTCAAACATGAAACCATAAGATATGATTAGGTTCTAGCAAACCGTCATACCAACCCAAATAGTATAACTAGATACAAGTTCGCATTCCTTTAGAATATGTCATAATCCTTTGTCCTCGACGTCATTGAACACAAGTCATGGTCAAACAGTCAACTTGTTTTGCTCAATACTTTCTCGATTCCGAATATGTTGATAATCCAAATGCCATTGATCCAATCAATTCATTTGAGTCCGGCCGAACATTTCATCAACACCATTCCTACGAGAGGCCCAAGCTTGACATCTCTCCGAAGAGGGACAAATCCATTTAGCTTATTATTCTTCCCTACGTGAATCCGATTATGCCAATCATACCCTTTATAACTTCCCGGTTAAAGGTAGCGTTTGAATATGTCAAACATAATGTTCATCAAGTGGAAGACTATAATAACTTCATGTCTAAGGATTCAAATGACATAACTAATATGAGATATATGTTCGACATAGACCATGGCATAAATCTCATACAGCGGGTCATGTCCAGTACCTTGTTCCAAACAAGTACCCATAAATCTAACATGATCATCGCATGATCATTTAGCCTTTATACTAGTGCTTAACAAGTACTAGGGACGGAGATTATTATAAGTAAACATGAACAATAATAATAATCAAAACATCTCTTTATTGATATGAAATAAATGATAACAATTACAACGTTTATTAAACGTGTCTAGGGCACCACTACCAACCCACATAACAACTCCCCCTGTGAAAAAGTCTTGAGAAAGCACCCATCAAGTCCTATTACTGGCATGCACCCCTAATAACCAACACTTTTTAACTGAAGCCAAGCAAATGTATATCCTTTGAAATGAAACAGAAAAGTCAGTAGTCACGTGATTGTCTCGATTTTGTATAAGTTACCATGAAAAAGAAACTTTTGTTTTTTGGTCTTACTTCACACAACAGTCCATAATGGTAGCCATAAGCACAAAAACATATTAGGAGTACAAACAAGAATCGACACCAAATTCTGACATTTCGATGAATAAGACATGCGTACATTACTTTTCTTCAAAACCTATTACGAATGAAAGAAATATTTGAATAACATAAGCATTATCTCCTCCTTGGTGAGACATATCAAAAAGATTAATTTCGGTTAATCCTTGATTTTCCTCAAAGTTATCTGCCTCACCAAAAACCAAGAATGAAACCCTAGTTTTTTTTTTCTTGTTTTTTTATTTTACAAAAAGTTAGGCGAGACCTTTTAAACGTGATGTAAAGTAGAGAGGGGTTTCGATCTAAACCTAATCATCCCACAAATTTGCAAAAGTTAACAATTCGTTAAAATTTAACTTAACTTAGTCACGTGAGGTCATGTGACTAACTTTCGTTAGGTTTTTGACATTTAATTAGAGGGAGTGATGACATTGGAAAAAAGTGAGAAATTTTAGTGAGGACAATCAAGAACAAAAAGAAGAACAGTGAGGACATTGGAAATCGGTCATTAGACCAAAATACTAGTTTTGCCTTCAAAGATAAAGAGAGAAAAAAATAGAACACTAAAAAGTAAAGTTTTTAAAGTATAAATGAGAGTATATATGTAGAGATGTCCTTATTTATCACAACCACTACATGATACATATACACAGATCAATACCAGTTACGAATTGGGCTATAAACGAGTCGAGCGGAGTTGAGTTTTGTGTTGTCGAGCTCGAGCTCGTTTACAAATTATTAAGTTCGAGCTTTTCTCGAGCTCGGCTCGAGCCCACTTGCTTGTTTGAACTCGATTCGAATTGAGCACTCGCGAGTTGTTCGCGAATTACTCGAGCCGATATCAAACTCGAATTTATACGAGTCGAGCTCGAGCTTAGGCTTTTTTCTATAAAAATATACATTTAACGAGTTTACAGAGTCGATTCGAGCTTATCGAGTCGAGTTCGAGCTGGTCGAAAACAAAAAATTAAGCTTAACAAGTTTATCGAGTCGAACTCGAGCTTTTAACGAGATAAATGAGTCGAAGCTCGATAACAAAATGAGCTTGACAATCGATTCAATCGATTCAAGCTTGAGTCGAGTTTCACCTCTAGCTTTCACGAGCTAAGCCCGAGCTGAGCTCAAGCCAGTTCGTATTGTAAAACTGCCCTAGTTACGAGTCTATTCATACTGCCACATGCGCTCTTCATGTGCTCTTTTCATCGATTTACCTGAATGCCCCATCTAATTCAAGTAGAAGGACAATATTACGCTTTCCAAGCAAAATCTCCATAAAACCCTAAACTACCGTAACAGTAGACTCCATGACATTTTATATAGTTAGTCCTTCTAACCAAAAGTATTTTCCGTTTCTATTAAGTAAAGGTATAAATAAACATTCATTTTTCTAACGCATAGCACATGTTAATGCAACTTTTTATACTACCGCCCTAATATTAGTTTGACTGGTTAATAAAATAAATTATATTTTCACCACATGTTGATAAAAGATTTTTAATTAATTTCACAATTATAAATATACAACACATTTTTAAAATCACTAACAAATGATCCATCTCATTGCCTTCTCGGTTTGGAGAAAGAAATGAAAGATCAAGTTACCTTTTCATTCATTGTAAGATTTGTATTTATACAGACTCAGTTAAAGGAAATATCTCTAACAAACTTATTGACATCTAATGACAGCTCATCCACTAACTGCCTAACAAACTAACAGACAAGCTAACAGACAAACTAACAATATTACACATCAATCTCCTAACTTTCCATATTAGCAGTTGAGTCCTCATACTCTGAATTTTGACATCTTGCACCTTTGTATTTTATTCAGCCACAGTATCTGTGTCTTCAACTTTATCATCCATCCCCCTTCAAACTGCAAGTACCAAACAAATTTAGTACTAGAAGTTTGGCTAAAAGAAACTTGAGATGAGAGGAAGGTAAGGCCTTTGTAAGTAAATCAGCAAGCTGCAGTTTAGAAGGAACAAAGGAGGTTTGAATCAACCCAGAAGCAATCTTGTCTCGAATAAGATGGCAATCAATTTCAATATGTTTTGTTCTCTCATGATAAACAAGATTTGAGGCAATATGTAAGGCTGCTTTGTTATCACAGAATAGAGAAACATAAGTGAGATTAGAAAAGCCTAATTTAGTGAGAAGGGACACAATCCATGTAACTTCACAAGTAGCAGCTGCCATTGTAGACACCCCGCCTTGGACCTCTCACCCCGATTGCATACATAGTATTTTTATTTAACTTATTTTTGTTAATTTATGTTACTTCGGTTAAGTTCCTAACTGATTCCGTTAGTTTTGGACTAAACTGCATAACAGAATTAACTTTAGAGTCATTTCTGTCTTTTCCACCCGCGGGCGCTTCCGACAGTGTTTGTGGGCTGCGTGCGCGTCTCGCCCCTAAAGCGGGACTCGCGCGCCTCCCATTATGGCAGTAACGGATTGCACCTTATTTCCATCCCTTTTCTTATTTACAACATCTCTTCTTGATCACAAAAGAGCCTCTTTTTACCTCCACATTCATTCCCCCTTATTTCATAACTCCCAAATCCTTTATTCTAACCATTCTTCATAAAAACAAAATATTTCATTTTATTATTATTTGATTTTCTTTTATTTCTTTCATTAATTCTTTTATTTATCTTTTTCTTGATTGGTCAATTCCATTTCACATGGATTGACCAATTTCCCTCCAACCTTTCCCTCCTAATTTTACCTATAAAAACCATCATCTCCTACCTTGGAAAAGGACCTCATTTTTTTAGACCTTGAACACTTTCTCTTTACACAAACTCTACACAAATTCTCCCAACAAGAGTTTTAACAACAAAACTCTACACAAAGTTCTACACAACCATTTCTCTACAACAACTCCACTTTCAAGTCAAGGTTTCAAGTCCTCTTTTCTAAAGGTACAACTTTTCTCTTTCTCTTTTATTTATGTCTTACTAGTATGCAATCTCCATAAAAGGAATACAACCAAAAGGCCACTTCACTATTGAAGTTTGGTCAAGGTTACATTCCAACATTCCAAACACTAATTAAATTCCATTTCATTTCTTATGTAATTGTTTGGCATATTCAACATGTAATCTTTTAGCATAAATTAATTAATAAAATCATTCTTTTTATTTCCCCTTTTCTTTTCATATCAATTGTTAGCACATTTTTTATATCAATAAATTGAAAGACATTAGCACTAGAACACCAAAAGTAGCAAAACCCGCGTAAGCGGGGCGGAGTGGGTGTTTAAGTACTTCCCACTCCGTCTCCTAACCCCCGAACCCTTCTCTTCCCGAATCTCTGGTTTTCGTACAAAAAGGCTATATTTCTTAGGTTTTCTCGCATTCCTCTAAAACGTGGGTGGCGACTCTTAAAATCAAGTAGACATCCTAGGTTAATTCACCGCTCTAGCCAAGCCGTGGTCCCCCGGGGTATCTACAGTGGCGACTCCGCTGGGGATGTAGAGGGTTAAACTTGCGTTTTCATTTTTGGTGTTCTTATATCTGTTTTCTGGGCATTCTGGTAAAAAGGGTAGGAAGCGCGCGCCTCCGGCCTTCTTGGCCTAAAGTGCGTGCGTCCGCCCCTTATTACCAGAATCGCCCGCCTCCCATCTCGTCCTTCAATTCCATGTTTCTGTGCTAACAATATCTGCAGGGGAAAGTTCTATAATTTAGGGTCAAGGCAATCCCTTGAACCCACTGATTTGCAGGTACTGCCCAGAAGCGGGCGCCTCCACTTCTCTCAGTCTAACGCGCGCGCCTCCCGAGTAGGCATCTGAATGCGCGCGCTTCTGGGCATTTCCCAGAAACAGAAACAGTGAACTGAATGGATAGTTTTGACAGTGTGTGGGCACCGGGCCTGCACAGAACAGCTTTTATTTCCTGTTCATTTTTATCGGTCACACGGGTGATTCGAAAGTTGTAAATTACGTGCTTATTTGTTTTTTTTTTATTTCCTTTGAAAAAAAAATATATTTTGTCACTTGTTAGACCTCACACTACGCGCACATAATTCTTATCAACTGCTCACTATCGAGTCGCACAAGTCCAACCCCAAACTCGTCGAGGCCCGTCCTAGAAAGTTTCAAGCTCCACTCGACCTTGACTCTTTCGAAGCTGGTAAACCTCAGCCCGTGGCGTAGTTCATGACTACATGCCGGGGGTGACCTTTAAGCCTCTCTTTAGCCGAGCACAAACCACACAATTCTAGTTAGGGTCTAACACTCCGTGACTCAAGTCGGTTTCCATGTGCCGAGATTTCTCTAAACTAATGTCTTCAAATCATACATGCCACTCGTTGTTTTGGACGCAATAAAAATCCGTCCCCAAAAGTGGTTATTTTGGACGAAAATAAAAAATCCGTCCCCGCATGTATGCTTTACTACATTAATTTAGTTTAATCCCGACACATGTAGGATTCACAAGCGTGGTGGAATCCGATGAGTATATGGGACCACGAGAAGGTCTATATACTAGTGTGACGATTCCACTATTTTTTTAGAAACCCCAAAAAGGACCACGTCCTTCCGACTTTTGTAAATAAAAAAAAAGAGTCATTTTTCTTTATGTGATTGAGTATTTTCTTGTTTGTGGGTGAAATCATTTTACTCAAAATGTGTTTGTGGGGCCATCCTAAGATCGACCGTGTTCTCTCAATAGGTCCAATGGCTTCCAACGGCAACAACAACAAGGGTGAGAACATCTCCATGTCTAACGAAAGGCTCTTCAACATAATAAGAGCCATGGGGGAACAAATGAATAGACATGTCGAGGATGCCCGCCGCAAGGATGATTTGTGAGAGGAAAATTCACAAGGAAGAAGTGTCCGAACTTAAGGCTCGTTTGCAAGAGCTCATCGACAACAAGGCAAAGGTCCACGGTAAAGCACGCTCAAGTGGCTCATCCCTCAAAAGTCCCAAAGGTGCCACCAACGACCGTGTCTATACCCCTCTCAATGGCATGACCATCACTGAGGCCTACGAAGCTCTCAAAACCAAGGGACAAGTTTCTCCTCTCCAAGGGTACAAGCAACCACAACCATTACGTCGTAACCATGCCCACCACAAGTGGTGTGACTATCACCAATGCAGCGGTCATCTCACCGAGGATTGCTTCTCCCTCCGCGACATCATCCAAGACTTGATTGACAATGGTGAATTTTCCATGGGTGAAGAACAACAGTTAGAGAATGAGAACATGCAAGAACTCATCAAGGAAGGGGCTCAGATTTGAAATGGGACCTCAACAAGAGATCATGCCACAAAGAAGACTACAATAACAATGGGGACTGCAACAACAATCTCCGTTTCTCTTTCTCTACCTAGAAATAGGATATAAAAATAAAAAAAAGAAAGAAAGATTCAAAAGTCCTCTAAAGTGTGCATTAAAGTTTTCTCTCGTCCCACTTGTGTGAATGTTCGAGTCAATTATCAAATTAAAGTCGTTCTTGTCCTCATACACTCTTCCAAGTTGTTCAATTTAATTCTTGGCAAAAATGATGAAAAGATGTCTAAACAAGTTTTAGAACGAAGGCCATCGCTTGAACGCCTAGGGGCTAAACATCGACGACGGCATCAACAACGAAGACATCAACAACGACGAAATCAAGACAAAGAAAGGTGGAGCAACAATCATGAAACAAAGTTTTCAAAAGGGGATTAAAAAAAAAAAAAAAAAAGAGCTCGGTAGGTTGAAATCCTCAAATCAACCTAGGCAAAAGTTAGAGCACAAAAAAAAAAAAAAAAAAAAAATCCCCTCAATCAAAGAAGTACAAAAGAACAACATCATTCCACCAAACGAAGAACGAAGCAACAATTCATCACGCGCGAATGGAGAATCCACAAGAACTACGGTGACCTGAGCCTCTTCACTGGAGGAACGTAGGCAACCTTCGGGTCCGGTCTCACGCAATAAAGAAGATATGTTTAGCCCTAGCGCGTTATGGTGATCGGCCTTCATCTCGAACTTGTCACGACATCTTTGTACGATTCATTTGCCATTGAATTAATCACCTCAAGATTGAACAACTTTCCTATATTTAGAATCACTTTCCGTTCCTTGTCGAGTCTAGGGCTTCTATTCTTTCTGCATACTCCCAATTTCTTGCAATCAAACTGGGGCTTTCTTTCTCTTCTCTCTTAATGACTTACTTGCCTTCGTGAGTCATTCAAAAAAAAATCTATACATACATGAAGTCAATACTAGGGACACTTCCCTAGTCGAGTCAATGTCACTCATCTTTAGTGACAAGAGGTCTTCACCACAAAATCACATGTCTTATCTCCTCAGCCAGAGTCAATGCACACTTCCTCATTAATCGAGTCAAAAAAAAAAAAAAAGACGCAAAAGAGATGCCCGCTAGATTGAAAACCCGAAAGGGCGGTCTAGGCAAAAAAACAGGGTGCGTCATAAAAAAAATGAGAGAGTGAGAGAGAGAAGGGAAAGAGAAATGGAGATATCCGGCCTCTAAGGAAGACAACTGCACAAGCTCTACATTGGATCTCCTCAACAAATCAATTCCCCACCGAGTCAACTTTGGGATTGCAAAAGGCTCGACAAGATATGGCACCATCAAAGGTTGTCTCGGGTTATCGGCATCATTCTCCATCAGTGTGCATTTTTGGGTTCATGAAAAGGATACCCGTGGTAACCAAGACCCATCTGAGAACGAGCCCATCATAAAAGGGCACGAGGTTGCACAAATAATCCCAAGCTAGTCAATTGGCTTGGGCAGCAAATAGCAACAACATGTGTCTCAGTTTTCAAAGCTTCTGCAAGTATGTGCTTCTAAAGTACGCCGAAAGGCTCCCGAAAAATGGAGTAGCTCTTGCCATGTCCTCTCATGTTTGTTCCCTCGCTCGAGGATGAGTCACTCTTGCTTTGCTCAACAAATGGTGACGCCCTAGGGGCTATGTGACTCAAGAACAAGGGCTTCTTTTACCTCATTTGACGATCAATAAGCCCTAAGGGCTATGCTCGAGAAAGATGTGTGAGACTACCCTCAAAGTCTCTCAAAAGGGATGTAAAAAACCCTCTTGTCATGTGTGCCCGTACTCGTTCCCCCGATCAAGGATGGACCTTTCTCGCAATCAATGATGGCACTCTAGGGGCTACGGTCAAGTCTTAAAGGCTCCCTCGGCAAGAAGCAATTCACTTCAATGTCCCCAGCAACATTTGAAGCTCTATACCGAAAGGTCTCAAGGGGCTTCGCAATCTACAATCTTTTCGGCTACGGCATTACAGTGATACAAGCAAAGGGCAATATTGGGGCTTCGCAATTAACAAGATTTTGGGCAGTGGTACCCGAGAAATGCAATTTGGGAGTAGTCTTATGGCTCTATGAAAGGGATCAAGCTTCAATGGTCCCTCAACACTTCCAGTCAAAAGGCCTCTTGGTTTTAAATGAAGGCTCCGATGATATGAATGAATTTGATGATTCTTGTTAGAACTCACAGCGAGATTCCGAAGGAAGTCTTAGAGAAAAGGAAAAAGATTCAATATGCTAGACTCACCCGGCTGAGTTATAGCGGGCAATGCCAATATGTTAACTCTATAAGCAGAGTTACGGCCAATCCCAATGTTTCTGCAATACAACACCCCCTTCTCCAAGATCAAAAGCACAGGCTGCATCCGAAGATCCGCCGTCGGTTCAACTCAAGAAAACTCGAGAAAACATACCGTTCGAGACTTTATCACACCAAGACCTTATCATCTGCAATAACATCACCATCTCCCACGAGACATCTCCCGAAGACCATACTACATTTTCAACATGGACCTTCCGCCATTTGGGTATCAACCACAAAAAGGGCCATCCATCTCCAAACAAGAGAAAGAAGGAGATCGCCTTCAAGAGTTCTTCCCAATAGCGCCATCCGCTCCCAACATAATGCTAAGCCGATTCCAAGAAAATTTGAGGCTTCACACCGAAAGGTCTCCACATCCCGCCATCTACAAACTTGATAAGCCCATGACATTTGGGGCTTAGCAATCTCTCAAAGCTTGGTATCAATGATCTTTCTTGGGGCTTGCCCACGTCGACAACAAAAGACAGTTTATTTGAATGGGCTAAGAGTTGATTCATCTTGGGGCTTCATAAGCCACTCAAAGTTCAGCATTCGAGGGGCTTTACAATCAGCAACCCCTTGGCATCTCGGCATCAATAGTCCCTTTTGAAGCCCCATAATCAACAAATCTTTTGGGGCTAGACATCAATTTCGTTGGACACCACGGCAACAACGACATAATTCAACAAGGCAATCCGGACTTCGATTGAACATGACTTGATCTTGGGTTGGCTTTACAAACACACAATGGTTAAAATGGTTCACCCACGACTAAAAAAAAATCTCTTTCTCACATGTGTGCATATCCTTTCCCTTCTAATCTAAATAAATAAAAAAAAAAATTTTTTTCTTTTTCTATGTGCAAAAGTTCGTGCTTTACTTTGCTTTGCTCCTAGCATTCCTCCCCAGCACTCTCCATCATCCTTGAACTACGCTGGTCTGATTCCTTTCAAGGGATACGTAGGCAGCTTTTTGGCACGACCAACCCATCACCCAGAATACCATCTCACCGACACTCCATCAAAGGCAAGAACAATTCATCATCACCAACGTCATCATTCTCCAAAGCATGGACATTCTTCATCAAAAGCAGCAACATCCTTCAGCAATCCATCCCCAATCAAGCGGCAATGGTAGGTGAAGGTATGAACATCATTCATCTCAAGCAATCTTTGCTTTCAAAAATCACTTTACACACAGAATCACTTTACTTCTCTCTCATACAAACTGCTTTCAAATCACATTGCACCACGAGCACTATTTCTCTCTTCATTTCACACTTCATGCACAAACACATATACCTGCCAAGCACACACATAACAGGTACCACCACGAAGACAATAGCATCCGCTACTCAAGGCACTTCATCTCCAGCAGAAAATGGTCCACAGTCAACCATGCCCGCATCCCCACGATAAAGTCAACAGCAACTGCAGCTCTAGACATCAATTTGGTCCATGGTGATCCCGCAATTAGCAAACGGATCCCGCATTCAGCAAACGGATCCCGCCTCAGCAAACGGATCCCGCTTCAGCAAACGGATCCCCCATCAGCAAACGGATCCCGCATTCAGCAAACGGATCCCGCATCAGCGAACGGATCCCGCATTCCGCAAACGGATCCCGCAATCAGCAAACGGATCCCGCAATCAGCAAACGGGTCCCGCACCAGCAAACGGGTCCCGCACCAGCAAACGGATCCCGCACCAGCAAACGGATCCCGCACCAGCAAACGGATCCCGCATTCAGCAAACGGATCCCGCATTCAGCAAACGGATCCCGCATTCAGCAAACGGATCCCGCTTCAGCAAACGGATCCCGCATCAGCAAACGGATCCCGCTTTAGCAAACGGATCCCGCTTCAGCAAACGGATCCCGCTTCAGCAATCAGCAAACGGATCCCGCTTCAGCAAACGGATCCCGCTATATCCTTTCTATAGCAATTAAGCCGCTCACACAGGGAGCGCACTCTATCCTTTGTAATTTCAAATTCATGTTTTATCGAGTCTTTGTTTTCTCTTGTCGATGTCCTCGGCGGTTGTCTTTCTTTCGTCGACGCGTTTTGCTTTGCAATCCACGTCGCCGAGGGGCTCTGTAGACACCCGCCTTGGACCTCTCACCCCGATTGCGTACATAGTATTTTTATTTAACTTATTTTTGTTAATTTATGTTACTTCGGTTAAGTTCCTAACTGATTCCGTTAATTTTGGACTAAACTGCATAACAGAATTAACTTTAGAGTCATTTCTGTCATTCTGTCTTTTCCACCCGCGGGCGCTTCTGACACTGTTTGTGGGCTGCGTGCGCGTCTCGCCCCTAAAGCGGGACTCGCGCGCCTCCCATTATGGCAGTAACGGATTGCACCTTATTTCCCTCCCTTTTCTTATTTACAACATCTCTTCTTGATCACAAAAGAGCCTCTTTTTACCTCCACATTCATTCCCCCTTATTTCATAACTCCCAAATCCTTTATTCTAACCATTCTTCATAAAAACAAAATATTTCATTTTATTATTATTTGATTTTCTTTTATTTCTTTCATTAATTCTTTTATTTATCTTTTTCTTGATTGGTCAATTCCATTTCACATGGATTGACCAATTTCCCTCCAACCTTTCCCTCCTAATTTTACCTATAAAAACCATCATCTCCTACCTTGGAAAAGGACCTCATTTTTTTAGACCTTGAACACTTTCTCTTTACACAAACTCTACATAAATTCTCCCAACAAGAGTTTTAACAACAAAACTCTACACAAAGTTCTACACAACCATTTCTCTACAACAACTCCACTTTCAAGTCAAGGTTTCAAGTCCTCTTTTCTAAAGGTACAACTTTTCTCTTTCTCTTTTATTTATGTCTTACTAGTATGCAATCTCCATAAAAGGAATACAACCAAAAGGTCACTTCACTATTGAAGTTTGGTCAAGGTTACATTCCAACATTCCAAACACTAATTAAATTCCATTTCATTTCTTATGTAATTGTTTGGCATATTCAACATGTAATCTTTTAGCATAAATTAATTAATAAAATCATTCTTTTTATTTCCCCTTTTCTTCTCATCTCAATTGTTAGCACATTTTTTAATATCAATAAATTGAAGGACATTAGCACTAGAACACCAAAAGTAGAAAGACCCGCGTAAGCGGGGCGGAGTGGGTGTTTAAGTACTTCCCACTCCGTCACCTAACCCCCGAACCCTTCTCATCCCGAATCTCTGATTTTCGTACAAAAAGGCTATCTTTCTTAGCTTTTCTCGCGTTCCTCTAAAACGTGGGTGGCGACTCTTAAAATCAAGTAGACATCCTAGGTTAATTCACCGCTCTAGCCAAGCCGTGGTCCCCCGGGGTATCTACAGCCATACTTCTATATTCAGCCTCAGCTGAACTCCTTGATATTGTAGTTTTTTTTTTTTGCTTTCCAAGAAACTAAAGAAGACCCAAGAAAAATACAATAACCAGACAGAGACTTTCTAGTTGTTGGACATGATGCCCAATCTGCATCACAGAACACTCTAATTGCAAATGTATTAGAGGATGAGTAGAGCAAACCTTGACCAGCAAACCCTTTTAAATATTTGACCAATTTTAATGCAGCATTCCAGTGAGGAACTCTAGTAGCACTCATGAACTGACTTAGGATATGGACAGCATAAGAGAGTTCAGGTCTGGTGATGGTAAGATAAATCAATTTGCCAACAAGTCATCTGTATTGTTCAGGATTATCAAACACCTCCCCACTATTTGCTGCAAGAGAATGATTCTGATCCATAGGTACTTTAGAAGATCTGGCTAGGCTAAGACCTGTGTCATGGATAAGATCCAAAGTGTATTTTCTTTGATGGATACAAACACCCTTAGAAGATCCGGCAATTTCAATACCCAAAAAATATTTTAAAGATCCCAAGTCCTTAAGTTTGATCTTAGCTATAGCCACTGGACAAGACCCAGTCACTATAATATCATCCACATATATCAACAGGATGCTGAAGGAAGAAGAAGTTTTCTGATAGAACAAAGTATGATCATTCTTTGACTGAGTAAAACCAAAGGTGAAGAGAGCAGTAGACAACTTGGAAAACCATTGTTTTGGGGCATGTTTTAACCCATATAAAGACTTGACTAATTTTCAAACTATATGCTGATTAGGAAATTGGTGAGTGACTGAAGTAGGTATAGAATATCCAGGAGGAAGACTCATGTATACATCTTCTGTCAGATCACCATGTAGAAAGGCATTGGTGACATCCATTTGATGGAGAGGCGACTGGAGAGTACTGGCTAGAGCAAGTAATATTCTGACAGATGTCATCTTGGCAACATGAGCAAATTTTCAAAGTAATCAAGTCCTTCTGTCTGGGTAAACCCCTTAGCTACTAATCTGGCTTTGTGTCTATCCAAAGAACCATCAGGTTCAAACTTAAGTTTGTATATCCACTTGCACCCTACTAATTTCTTATCTGTAGGTAAAGGTTGTAACACCCAAGTATTATTTTGTTCTAAAGCCTGAATCTCAGTGTCTATTGCTTTGCACCAATTTGGATCCTTGATGGCTTGTTTATAAGTGGCTGGTTCAGTGAATGAGGAAATGTTGCAGATATAGGAGTAGTAGGAAGGAGAGATATGAGAGTAAGAAATAATGGAAGGACTTACCAGACAAGCACTTGTAGGGGCAGTAAATGAAGGAGGAAGATCACTATAATCATTGTATTTTGCAGGTATCATTCTAGTCCTGGTAGGTCTAGTAGGAATAGTGGATGTATTGTGTGTTGTAGAAAGAGCAGTTGGGAGTGTAGAACATTCAGCTTGGTCATTAGTGGAAATAGGGGTGTGAGAGGAGGAAGAAGGATGTGAGGCAGAGGAAGTAGTAGATGTAGATGGAGTAGATGAGACAAAAAAGGAATAGAATGAGAAAAATCAAGAGAGAGAGAGTGATCAGTATCAAGAGAGGTATATGAATCATCAGAAGTGAAGAAAGAATTATCAGGATACATTGGTTGAGGGTCATGGGTAGAAGTAGTAGAGGGAGAGAAGGGAAAAACATGTTCATAGAAATGAACATTTCTAGAATAGAAAATTTGTGAGATTGTAAATCATAAACTTTATAAGCTTTCTTCCCATTTGGATAACCTAGGAAAACACATTTGGATGACCTAGGAGAAAACTTGTCTCTTTGAGAAAGAATGGTGGAGGCAAAACAGAGACAACCAAAGGTTTTTAGATGGTTATATGAAGGAGGTTTCCCTAGGAGAATTTCATATGGGATTTTATGATTTAAAACAGCTGTGGGAAGTCTATTGATTTAGTATGTGGCAGTTAAAACACAATCTCCCCAAAATCTGATTGGAAGATGTGATTGGAACTTGAGTGCTCTTGCAACTTCAAGTAAATGTCTATGTTTTCTTTCCACTCTCCCATTTTGTTGAGGAGTTTCAACACATGAGATTTGTTGTTGAATGCCCAAGGATAATAGGTAGGAAGTAGTGGTGTTATTGAAAAATTCAGATCCATTATCAGATCTGATTTGTTTAACAGTAGTGTTAAACTGATTTTGGACCATGGCCATGAAGACTTTAAAGTAGGAAAGAACTTGACATTTAGAAGTGAGAAAGTAAACCCAAGTGGTCCTAGAATGATCATCGACAATCGTAAGGAAGGAGTGATGATTTTGATAAGTAGGATGGTGATAGGGACCCCACACATCATAATGTATAAGACCAAAGGGAAAAGCACAATGGGAGGCACTTAAAGGATAAGGAATTATGGTTTAATTGGCAAAGTGACAAATGTCACACACATGAGATGCATTGATATCAACAGGTATAACAGGTGTTACATGTTTGAATGAATTGAAAGGAAAATGACCAAGTCTCAAATGCCACAGAGTACAATCAGATTGGACAGTACAAGTGAGAGAAGAATTCACAGAACTAGAACTAGTAATATTGCTGGAAAATACAAGTTTATAGAGACCTCTTTCTTGTTTACCAATCCCCTTCAAGGTCTTGTTTGTTAAGTCCTGAAATATACAATAGGAGGAAAAGAATTGAAGACAATAGTTGCTGTCAGCAGTTAATTTGCTGCCAGAAATCAAGTTAAAATGAAAGGCAGGAATATAAAGAACATTATGAAGAATAATGTATTTAGTGCGTGTGACAGTGCCTCTATGAGTGACAAGAGACTTCTGGCCATTAGGAAGAAGAATATAAGAATTTATGAGAATAGGATTTTCAATGTGAGAAAATTTAGAAGTGATATGATGAGATGCTCCTGTATCTATAATCCAATCATAATCATTATGCAAAGCATACTGAGATAAGCATATATAACTAGTAAGACTTGGAGTTTCAAGTATACCTGCAGACTGAGTGACAGTGGCTTCTTCCTGATGCTGCATGAACTCAAGGAAATGAACATAGTGAGGATCATCAGCGGGTGACATGATGGGGGTATCCCCCATGACATTATTAGGAAACACCTTTGCTGGAACAAGAGCAGGTGTACTTCTAGTCTTGCTGTACTTTGGCATCTTTGCAGGATCTGGTTTGACACCATAGAGCTTTTCCACTCAGAAAATCCATGAATGAAGAAGCATGAGTCCTTAACATGACCTATGCCTCCACAATGATCACACTGGAGATGAGCCTTGCTAGTGGTTCTGTCAATCTTCTTGTAATGCACTGTTGGTTTATGTATGTTACTAGGATTTTTCACCAGTAATGCAGCAGAATCAAGCATAGAGGGAGAAGTATTTCCAATATTGAGAGAACAAGCCCTCTGTCTCTCATCTTGAGTGATTAATGCCAGGACTTGACTCATATTGGGAAGAGGATTCATAGTCAGAATTGTGCCTCGAATGGATGTGTAGCCATCATTTAATCCCATAAGAAACTGAGTAATTTTCATCAATTCATCTTGTTCATGAAGTAATTTCTTTCCTCCACAGGAGCAAAAACACAAACACTTAGGTGCATTACATACATTCACCAATTCATCCCATAAACTACGAAATTTTGTGAAATATGCAGAAACAGACATGGATCCCTGAGTAAGAGAAGCAATTTCCTTGCGAATTTGATAGATTTGAGGTCCATTACCTTGCATAAATCGATTGCCTAGATCAATCCAGATCTCATGAGCCGTGGTAAAGTAAACCACACTTGACCTAATTTTAGAAGTGATTGAATTCAGCAACTAGCTGATCACCATGTCATTACAACGTTTCCAAGCAGGAAAATACTTGGACTGAGAAGTCGGTTGAGGATTAGAGCCATCAACCATACCAAATTTCATCTTCGACGATAGAGCCACACTCATGCCGCGTTTCCACTGATTGTAATTGAAATCGTTCAATGATTCAGAGACAAGGATCATACCTGGATGATCATTTGGATGAAGGAAGAGTGGATGTGAGGAAGGTAATTGAAGAACCGGCTCAGAAATTTCATACGCTGCATCAGTTGAGTCCTGGAAATTGCTTTGATTTTTGATGTTGGCTGTGCGATTTGTGTTATCGGTAGTATTTGTATTATCATCAGTTGTCACCATTGTTGTAGACAATCTGAAGTTTTAGGGTTTATGATTGTAGTGAAGAAGAAGAAGTGTGCGGAAAAAGATGTACGTCTGATACCAAGAAAAAAATGAAAGATCAAGTTACCTTTTCATTCATTGTAAGATTTGTATTTATACAGACTCGGTTAAAGGAAATATCTCTAACAAACTTATTGACAGCTAATGACAGCTCATCCACTAACTGCCTAACAAACTAACAGACAAGCTAACAGACAAACTAACAATATTACACATCAGTCTCCTAACTTTCCATATTAGCAGTTGAGTCCTCATACTCTGAATTTTGACATCTTGCACCTTTGTGTTTTATTCAGCCACAGTATCTGTGTCTTCACCTTTATCAGTTGGGACATTGTAAGACAATACATTGACAAATTAAATGCGATTTTAATTTATATGAATTTGTATAATAACTATACCTTACTAAAATTATAGTTTATAAATGTGATTTTTTAATCGAATGATATATATATATTCTAAGAATCAATGAAAAAAAAAAAAAAAACTCCCTGTCTCGTCTCGATTTAAAGTTAGTACTTTTCTTTTTAGTATGTCTCAGTTTAAAGTTTTTACTTGCAAAATGAGACACATTTGTCATTCTCACAATAAAAACTCTCTGCTTACATTCTCTCTCTTACTTTACTTTTCACACTCACAACATTTACTATTTTTAATCCCTGTGCTTAGTCAAAGTATAAACCTTATAGTGAGACGGAAGGAGTAAGTTATATTAGGGATGGCCAAAACCGGTTCCGGGCCCGGTTCCAGTTCGGAACCGCCGGTTCCGGTTCGGCAAAAGGGTGACCCTTAACCGGCCCACGCTAACCCCGGATCCGGTTCCGGTTTGGCACAATCCGGTTCCGGTTTGGTCCGGTTCCGGTCAATAATGAATAAACAAGTTAAAAAATATTGAAAAACAAGGGATTTTCGGTCCGGTTCGCCGTTTATGTGAACCTTAACCGGCCCTTATCCAAAACGGTTCCGGTTACCCCGGTTCCGGTTTTCGTGGCGGTTCATGGCGGTTCCGGGCTTCTCCGGTCCGGTTTGGCCATCCCTAAGTTATATAGGAGAGTACAATAAAACTAACCATGCTTAATTTCATCAAAGCACGAAATAAAAGAGGCCGTCTCATGTACATCCGTTGTACGGCGTGCGACGGCTCCGAGCCGAGCCGACCAATTTTATTTTATTTTTTGCCGATTTTTTTTTTTTTTGCCACCCCAACTTCTTTTCCTTCAACAAAAGTAACACTTATTATAACGAAATGTAACACTTTTTTTCCCAAATGTAACACTTTTTTTCCTTCAAAATGTACCATAATTTTGCTGCAATATGTTAAAGATTACATAAAGATTGATAACTAAACTAATGTCACACTTTTTATAAAGGAATGTAACACTTTTTTTTTTCAAATGTAACACTTTTTTTTTTTCCAAATGTAACACTTTTTTCTCCCAAATTAGCATAGGATTGACAACTAAACTAATGTTACATTTTATAAAAATGAATGTAACATTTTTTCTCAATTGTAACAGTTTATATTCTTAAATGTAACATTATGTATGAAAATGTAACAAATTTTTATTGAGAAAGTAACAATTGAAATGCAAACCCATTTTTTTTTTGTGAAAACTGCTGTTACCTTTAACAGTAGAAAGTGTTACTTTTTGAAGATGAAAGTGTTACTTTTATCAGAACAGAGTGTTACATCCTAGCTGACGAGCAACTCAAACTTTTTGTGTGTAAAAATATGTTTTTGTTAAAAAAAATCAAACCATATCATGACCTATGTAGTTTTATTCGTCTCGTCGAGACGAACACAACGGTATTTTTAATTATTTTTTTTGAGTTATAAATCTCAAGATATAGCATTTTAAAGTTATTTGAGGTTTTTTTTTTAAAAAAAAATGCCACGTGTCGCGCTGGGAGTGGAAGAGTGCCTGGCGGGCGGGTCGGGCGGGCTGCTCCATGGGCCAAGCCCGCCGCACGCCAAACATCCGATGTATTTGAGAATTTGCCGAAATAAAAGCCCGCCGCACGCCAAACATCCGATGTATTTGAGAATTTGCCGAAATAAAATATCATACCTCCTTCTCCTAACCGGGATAGGAATTGCATTGATTAATTACTACGAGTACTTTAAATTTAGGAAGGAAGAAAACGGCGTACGCGATATGATTAAGGGATGCGTACTTCATAAGCGGGTAAACGAGCTATGCCTATATATATGCATTCGCTCTAAATATTTCGACCTCCATTGATCCACACTTCCCAATTGAAGATGATGAAACAAGAATTCATCTACAACCCATCCGTAAGAGTGTTGAGATGGAAGGAGAAACTCCTCATATTCCCAAGCCTCATCATGTTTCGCATACACGAGACGACTCAAGTTGTGAAATATGATCATTCCTCGACCGGGCATCATCAACAAATCCTCAGCCATAAAACTAGAGTTGCAAACAGTTCTCCATTGCCCTTCAAATGTTGCTGCTCTCATGATCCTGATTCTTTCAGAAAAGTGGTTCGCAACGCTCTTGATGTACTAGGTCTGTTTGAACCACACAACAATCAAATGTTATCGGAGACAGTACCCGAATATTTTCACAGCTGTTATAACTGCAATTGTTATACGGCTGATCGAACTAGTCCCAAGATCATTGTCATGGTTGAAGTCTATGAAAAAACTGTATATATTGCGAAGCCAGCTATCGGAGAATTCAATGAAGAAGAACAAGAAACTATCAGATATTGCGGCAAATTAGCAGCAGCTGATCAAGACTTAATGGATGTGGATGAGTAGGGGTGGCAATTTCTTACCCATATCCAAGAACCCATCCATGAACCTATTAAAAAAGACTTATTGGGTTATCCATTAAGTACCCAATTAATTATTGGGTTTAAATGGATAAAACCCATAAAAACCCAATAACTAATGGACCAAATGGGTTTTTACCCACATACCCAATGGGTTACCCAATAATCTAAGCTTCACTGCAGCTTAACACACCACCAGTCACCACCGCTCCTACCCTCCTCCACCACCCCTCCACCACCTCCACCCCGTCCACCACTTGCTGCCATATCCCCATATCGTACCACCGCTGCCACTTAACCACCACCACCGCAAACCTCGCTACCACCTTAGCTGCTTCTATACCACCATCGCCATGCTACCAGAAAATACGCTTTTATTGTTCCATTGATTCATTCCATAAAATGATATGTTGTAAAAATTTCCAAAACTATATTTGCTATTTTCATACTCCCTCCGTCTCAAAATGAATGTCCGAGATTGCTCTTCATTTTGGGGACGGAGGTTAGTACATACTACAATTTAGTCAAAAATTGGTAATTATGTAAATAGAGTAACATTCGTTATGTATGGTACCTACCATACATAAACATTCCACAGATAATACTCCCTCCGTCCCAATATGATCTTCTCATTTGGCATTTTTCATTGTCCCAAAAAATTCTTCACATTTTTACAACCTAGGCTTAGAAGAGCCCCAACAAAACATGACTAGTGAATCAAGTATTCATATCCTTAAAAAGTTTGAATAGTCAAATGTCATTTTGGGACGGAGGGAGTATTATTGTTATGTAAGGAAAATATGAATTACAAAATCATTGTAAAATCGTATTTGTAAATCTGGTAACCAGTTTTATCTAAGGGAAGGGTTCGAAATATTGTTTTATTATTTGAAGTATTTTCGGTAAATCTAATTAATTCGAAGTATTTTTGGTAAATCTGAACACTAAATCAAGTAATCAACTGAAGAAAAATTGAAAAGTGAGCTCAATTATTATGTAAATTAAATGCAAGCTAATTACTGTTGTCCAAGGAAAGCTATTAAATGTTTGCTTCTTGTATGGCGATGGTAGCTACCTGTAGCCGGTGATGGTGGTCGTACCAAGATATTGGCGGTGGTCCGGTGGAGAAGGCGGCAGCGGTGCCGGTGGCGGCAATGGCGGTTGCAGCAGTTGCAGTAGGAGGATGGAGGTATGTGAGGTGGGAGGGTAGATATATGTCGGTGGAATGGTGATGGAGTTACTTTGTTTTGAAATATTGGGTATACCCGGATAATATCCATTAAGTAATGGATAAATACGGGTATTATCCATTGTTACCCATTAATATTAATGGATATAATGGATAATACTCAAATTTACCCATTATGTTAATGGATAAATATGGATTTTACCCGTAAGTATCCGGGATACCCATTTTGCCACCCCTATGGATGAGGATGAGGATGAGGATGAGGAGGAGGATTATTCTGAACTTGCGCTCGGGGGTATTTTGGGGAATCTTATAAGAGAACTAATGGTATTCCGTGGATATCAACTTTCAACGCTTCGAAGAATTGACGAATTATTCCAAGTTAAGGCTGCAATAAGGATGTCGATCTATAATGGAAGAAGGTGTGGTAGTGATCAAGATGAATGCGCGATTTGTTTCGAGGGATTTTGTGAAGGACACCGTATTGCGAAAATGCCGTGTTCCCATGTATTTCACAAGAATTGTGCGTTTAAGTGGTTGATTCATCGTGGTTCTTGTCCATTGTGTCGGACACAATGTAAAACTCCAATTCTGTAAGTTTCTGCTTGCGTTTGAGCGGGTTGAATAAAAGCTACGAAATTCATTTGTTCCATTGATATTTTAACACAGCAACAACAGTAAGGTGTCAAAACTTAATGTTGTATTGATGTATAGTTGTACAATAAATATTTCTTGTGATAAATATTTCTTGTGATGTGAATATAAGATGTAAAATTTGAATTTTATTACTTTGGACTAAAAGGGTAGAGAGACAGTTAGATTGGCAAATTAATTAAGTTGAGCACAGACTTGATTATGTTAGGTTTCTTATATTTGGTTCAGTTTGTTGTAGCATGTGCCTAGAGAGCTAGATATCCTCACATCCAGTAGCTTTAATTTTTCTTTTTTCCTTTTTTTTTTTTTTGGTGGGGGGAGATTAGCTTGATAAATGGGTGCTAATCCTGTCAAGGATTAGAGAAAGAGATAGTCGGAGCCAATCATACATGGAGAGAGATAATTGATATGAGAGACTCAAATAATATTGTATGAATGACTCAAGTATTATTGATACTAGCAATACATATATATAGGGTTACAATGAGTATTCTAGAGTCCTAATCTAATTAGGAAAACTAATACAATAAGAAAACTAATATTCTAGAATAATCTAACTTGATGTACAAGATACAATCTCTATGTTTGGTAATTACAATATATGCTAGGAATATTTAATATTCTTTAATAAATCCAAGTATTTTGTGTATTTAGTTCGTTCAGTTAGCCTTTATGTGCTAGAAATATAACCTTATCCTTCCGTCCCTTAATAAGTTGCATTGTTTGTGTGTGTCAAATTAATATGTTTATCACCCAAAATGACCAAATTTTATTATGACAAAAACTTGTGTGAGACCGTCTCACATGGTGAGACGGGTCTCGTTGAGTGAGTAAATGGTTTGCCCACCCTATGAGCGAGGCGGGCAAACCTATTTCCTCTCACGTCAAGATTCGTCTTACGTGTGGGACCGTCTCACACAAGACCTCCTCTTTTATTATTATAGGCCAAATACGCTTATCTTCATATACTCCCTCTATCCCGGAATAAATGTCGCCGTTTTTTGAACTTTTGTACGAAAAAACTTTGAGCAATAAATTTAGTTTGATTTAATTATCCTAAAAAATTGTAAAACTTGTTATTGATATACTAATATAAATACTAGGGAAAACTCCGTTTTGGTCCATTGTACTTTAGGGCATGTTTCACTTTTACCATCAAACTTTATTTTTTTCATTTTTACCATCGTACTACAAACAATGGTGTCATTTTATACTCCCTCCGTCCCAATTTAAAGTTCTTAGTTTGACTTTGCACGGAGATTAAGAAAAAATAAATGTTGTGAGTATGAAAAGTAAAGTGGGAGAGAGAAAGTGGGTACGGAGTTTTTGTTGTGATAATGACAAGTGGGTCCCACTTTCCATTTTAGGTAATAAAGCAAAGTAAGAACCTTAAATTGGGACAAACTAAAAAGGAAAGTAAAAACCTTAAAGCGGGACAGAGGGAGTACCAAATTTGGGTGTAAAATGACACCATTGTTTGTAGTACACTGGTAAAATTGAAACAAATTTAGGTATAAAATATCGATTTTGGTATACAATGACACAATTGTTTGTAGTACGATGGTAAAAATGAAAAAAATAAAGTTTGATGGTAAAAGTGAAACACGACCCAAAGTACGATGGACAAAAAGGGAGTTCTCCCATACCTAAATACTATCAATAACAGTTTTTAATTTTTCATTAGAATAATTACATTAATCTAAAATTATTTCTCAAAGTTCTTTCATACAAACCTCCAAAAAAAGGGGACATTTATTCTGAGACAGTGGGAGTATTAAACTTTAGGTAGGAAGAAATTGAGGTTCTTTGTTAAAATTGAAGGCTTTCTTCAACAAATGTCAATATAGTAAAGTTCAGGTAGGAAGAAATTGAGGTTCTTTGTTAAAATCAAAGGTTTTCTTCAACAAACTCCAATAGTTTGTCTTCATCAAGGTTGTCAAACTCAATAACAAAATGACATTTATACCCTTTTATTTTCAAGGAAATTCACTACAATAAAAATGACTTTTGCCGGCACTTATTTACCGGCACTTGTAAAAGTGCTGTAAAATTGTGGCACTTTTTAAAAGAATGCCGCAAATTTGCGGCACTTTTTATGAAGTACAGCAAATTTCCGGCACTTTCAATAAAGTGCCGCTAAATTTCCGGCACTTTTCACAAATTAGTGCCGCTAATTTCCAGTACTTTTTTCACAAAGTGCCGCAAAATTAGCGCCACTTTGAAAAAGTGCCGGAAGTTGTGCCGGATAATTTGCGGCACTTATTAAAAAGTGCCGCTAAATTTTCGGCACTTTTTCTAAGTGCCGTTAGTTTCTGGCACTTTTTTATAAATTTCCGCTAATAACAATAGGTTTCTTTTGAATATCTTTATTTAATTTTGAAATTTAATCATATTTGTCATTTCAATTTGCTTTAATTTGTTAATTATAATAGATTTATATATACTACAACCATAAAAACGCATTAATATAAGCTTATGCGTTATGATAAATAATTATATGTGTAAATTTGTATTAAAAATGATATAGCCTAGTGGTAGACAGTGTGCTTCATATGTGGAAGATCTAGTGTTCGAATCTCGATAAGTTTAAAATTTTTTTATTTTAAATACGGCACTTTTAAAGTGTTGGAAAGTATTACCGACACCACTTTTCCCAGCACTTAGAAAAGTGCCGGAAACGGCCCTCACAAGCCAAGCACATGACTCATTTTCGTTAAATTTCTAACTCCGTTAGCTGCCGGGGTGCAATGTGGGATGAAAGGTTAATTAAATTGTTACTCTGGGACAAAATTGCGTTCGAGGAGCAAAGTGGGATTTGCTGGATACTTTAGGGGGGTAAACGTATTTTGGCCCACAAGTTAAAAAGAGATGGTACACCACATAGACTGGAAGCCCACCCCCCCAAATAACAATAGCAGTTGCATTGCTTAACCAACAACAACAATACTTTCGATCCAAATCTTGAGAAGATTGAGTTCCACTCCAAGTAAAACTTGGACACTGCCTTAATCCAGCATTTAAGAAATCTCCTCTCTGGTAATATTTTTCGCTTAGCACTTGATATACAGAATTCGGGTTGACGAGAAATCGCCCACCACATATCTCAAAATCCGCGAACCATCGTTGTACAGTAAGACCATCGTCATACACGTCATTGTGCGAAAAAGCAATCATCATCATTTCAAGACGAAAAACAACAAACAGAAAACAAATAAACACAGGTTCTCACAGATGAGATAAAACAACGGCTCTCACAATGGAGAGAAAACAACGGCTCTCACAGAAGAGAGAGATTTATTATACATCAAAAGGGAAAAACTGGAAAAAAAATCAACAACACAACGAGAATGAGCACCAAAGAAATGGAGAAAAAAATTGTGTTGTTTAAGAATTGGGAATGGAAGAAGACAAACGTATTTTTTTTTCAAGGAAGAAGATGAAAGTTATCAGGATGTTGTAAAAATAAATCAATAGAGAGAAAGTGAAAGAAAATTTGATCCAAATAACATTTCGCAATTCAAACACAACTTAAGAATCAATCCTAAACAAGTAAAAGTCAATATAATAAAATTAAAGCTTGAAAATGTTTAGGGTCAAAATGAAATAAAATAGAAGTTATAATGTCAAAAGTGAAATTAATTTCCCACATCCCTAAACCCCTTTCAAAAACTAAAACAAATTGGGTGTTGTCTACACACATGTAAAACTTATCTGTAAAACTTATGAATACACCCGTAATTATGTTTTACGATGCCATACAATTTAAAATTTTAAGCTATTTACAGACAGGTGTGTAAATTAATTTTACGGGTGTGTATAACAGCACCCAAACAAATTCCTTCCTCCACAAATTCATCTTTCCCTCTCTCTCTTTGCTAAACCCCTCAAAACCCTAACAATGGCAATCATTGATCCAAGACAAATCACTTCAAATCCACAGACTTCTACAATCCAACTACATTGACGCGCTCCGGTGGCTACCGCCTCCCTCCGCCTTGGACCGCTTCATCGTCCTCGCCACCTTCAACTCCGATTCTGGCACTTCCTCAATCGAAATACATGCCTTGGACCCCTTGGTTTGGAGTGTGTTAGCGTTGGGGAAGATGGGAAAGTGAATCTGATTAGTATTGGTGATTCGAGTTTGAATTATAGTTGATTTTTTGATAGTAAAGGTTTAGTTTCTTATACAGCTGCAAAATGGGGGTCGCCAACTGAGTTTAGTTCTTCCTTAAACGGGTGGACCTGCTTCTCAGCTCAAGAGCAATTGGTATTAGTTCTTCCTTAAACGTGTGTCCATTTGGTGATTCATCTAAAAATTCAAACTTTGTAATATCGTAGTATATTAAATTTATGTGAATTAGAATTGCGTTCATTTTGCTGGCTGCAGGGCACAGGGTTCCGTATCTGGGATTGTTCACTCCATTGATATTCACCCATCGCGAAAGCATACATGTTTGGTAAGATTGCTACTTTATTATAGTTTCTTTTCCAGGGTTTTGAAGTAAGTCTTACTGTATGCAAATTAAACTGTATATGGGCATAGTTTCGGACATGGTCATAGCAATTAAAAGGTCAAAGCGTAATAATGTTCAAGTTTCCAAACCCCTATAGAACCACCGGTGCCAGGGCACAGGTAGAGACTCAGAACATGACATATGAGATGCAATCATGAGATCACAAGTCCACTAACCAATAACGCGTCAGATTGCAACCGGTGCATATGCTAGATAAATGGAGGCTTTGGCTATTAGAAACTACAATCATACCATGAGCTTACGATGTCATACCAAGCGAATGCTGTTGTTCTGTAGCCAGAAATGCACGTGCTCTGTTTAATTTTTGGTAATTACTCCCTTTGTAATTCTTATTATTCCTCAATGCGTTACTCATCCTACACAAGCAATTCTTAATTTCTGTAGAACCATAGGTGCAACATCATGGTGCATGTTCTTGAAGTCTATAAAGCTCCACCTGCCATTTTATGCGCGCATCTAATTTTTAACATTTGAAGACAGGAGGATCTTATAGTAATGTGTTTGCGTGGGATCTCCGGCAGGAGCAACAACCTATAGTTTTGTCTGGGTCTGGAACTGGCGATGCACCAGCTCAGTTAGTGTCTGAAAGTGATGTATGGGAAGTCCATTATGATACTTATACACCATCTTCGACTCACTCTAACTTCTCATAAGATGGGATCCTTGTTGTTGTAGAACAAGGTATATGGAGTTGCATCATTTCCTTGTCCATTTGATCTGCTAAGCAGCATCTTGCGAGGTTTTAGTTGTATTCTGGAGAAAGGACTAGGAAACTGATACTTGACCACATAATCCAAGTAAGTTGTTTTGTGTTATTTGACTAGCAAAATACTTCTTGGCCCTGTTTTGAATCTATCATTTATATTTTGGGGTTCATTACTAAATACTACTCCCTCCATCCCATAGTATATGTCCACCTTTCCTTTTTAGTCCGTCCCAGAGTATATGTCCGCTTTAAAAAATGACAGAATCTTTACTGTTCCTCCCACTCATTCTCTCTCCTACTTTACTTTTATACTCACAACACTTACATCACTTCCACCATTTCTTTAATCTCCGTGTAAATGGGAGGATACTCTGGGACGGAGGGAATAACAGTTTGATCAAATTTTCCCACATAATAAAGTTTCCTCAGTGATTTTTGATTGGACAATTGATTCACTGCTTTACCAAATATCTTTATATTATCTTCCCTTTTCGGTAGATTTTTGTCAGTCGAGCATTACTATATACGGGATTAATCAGTTTGTTTGATTCACAAATGTGTAAACGTAGAACCAATTGAGCTCTTGGATGAACCCTGTGCCATTAACAGCTTTGACATTGATAGACAGAACCCATCGGTAAGGAGCCCCTCTTTCCTCTCTTCTCTTTTTATATGATAAATCTATGATAGTGCTGTTCTCATTTGACTGTGCCTTGCCATACTTTGCAGGATGTGATATGTAGTTTGGAATGGGAGTCCATAGCTATCTTGACAAGGGCATAACTTCTAAAGGTGGAGAAAACAATTTATGTGTACCTCTCTCTCCATCTCCCTCTCTCTCTTTCACTTGTGTGTGTGGCAATTAAGTATTCACTAACTGATGGGAATGTATTATATAATTTTCTAGACTAACGGTTCAGCTAGTATTTTTTGTTAAGTACTATAATGGCCTCATATATAAACACAATTATTCAAAAATTAAGTTCTGGTTGTTTTGAGCAAAATCATCCTACAGTAACATGTAGTGAATACTGCCGTTTGGATTCATGTATAGTTGCCTTGTAAAACTGCTTGCAAACTCAAATTCAATTAAATGCGTATGAGAAAAGTAAACCCTTTTGGTCTGTAATCTTTGTTGAACAGATACAGTTCTTGGAAAAATGGCCCTTTTCATCCCACTATTAGCGTACAATAAGTAAACTTCAATGTTTATATTTGCATTTTGAGTATAAAGAATGTATACAAGCAACAAGAACCTGAAAGTCCTTATTTGGTAAAAAACAGGACCCTCTTCTTTTTTCCTTTCTTTCGCTCAACTGCTCTTTTTTTAAATAGTCTTAACGTGAGAACAATGGTATCTCTCGAATATCTAACATCTGTTGTAGATTCTGTATGCAAATATTGATCAATACCCCCAACGCCCGTTATTGAAAACTCTAATGGACTGTCGTACAGAATATTTACAACTGTTGCAGGTGAAAACTTTTCTGTTACCACAATACCATTTGTTCTGCTGGTCCTTATGCTATAGCCTTCAGCTTTAATCTCAAGAGTAGCTGGTTCCCATGAATCTTGAGATCCGGTCCACAAATGCAATTTATAGGAAGCTTGACCTGCATTTAGGGTTTTCTCTATTTTACAACTCATTTCAGGATCACAAGAAATTTTACTGTTTGAGTTGGCGAAGCATTTAACAAGGTCACCCTTTCTCTGGTCACCACCCAATGGCTGCACTTCTACAGCAAGGTACGTGTCAACATCATCTGCAGTAACAATATAGTTCGGTTGATTTGCACCTTCTATATAGTTAACTGATCCATCTTCCATATGTCGGACCCACTCAAACCAACAATGTGTCGTGCCATTAGTTGAGTATCCGCTTGCTTGAAGTTCTCTTCCAGGAAAAACTTCCCCCAAGATCTGAAGACCCTTTATTGCAGGCAACATCTCGTTCCCATCTTCATCATCTTCATCTTCATCATCAGGCTCTGCAATCGAGGATGAGGGTTCTTCAAGAATTGGTGGCAGATACGGGGGACTGACACGAGTTTCATTGATTTTCTGTTCAGCCACATCATGATCGACGCTCTCTGATGGCTCTGTGTAGTCGGGGTTGACTTCATTTTGGTCAAAGTTTGAGGGACCCATTTCAGATTCCCATGGTGGAATCTGAAATCGGGAGTCCCTTAATCTTTCTTCAGTAAAGAAAAGCTTTTCCCGGAAATGTGTAAGAAGAACCCTAAGATTACCAACAATGGACTGGGCATCAGCAACTGGAGGATGAAGATCAAACTCTTCAAGAATTGGCATTAAACTGGATACAAAAGTCGAAATTTCTTCTTGTGCACTCTCCAAAGCATAGGTAAGTCGTATATTCTCTTCAATTATGTCTTGTCTGTAGGAGATGGCTTTCGAGGTAGCATCAACAAGTTCTTGTTGCTGCTGATCGAAAGCTAGACGCATCAACGCAATGCGTTTCTCCAAAACGTGTTTCTCACTTAGCATCCGTGATTGTTTGACTGAATGCTCAGTTAGAATCTTCCTCATCTGCATAATCTCTCGTTCGTGTTCTTGAAACTTGATAATGGCATCGTCCTCCTCTTTCTGGCTCGATGGGTTGCTCAGGTCAGTGTTGACTGAGTCGTTGCTGCCATTGACAGCCAAGGCTTGTTTCCCGTTGGCCAAACCACCTGTTACAATATCATAACCCCCACCCTTCCCCATCATTCCTTTACGCAAACTTGCTGTTACCGGTGGTAGAGAGAGAGAGAGAGAGAGAGAGAGAGAGAGAGAGAGAGAGAGAGAGATTTTGGGGAGATTGTTGGGTGAATGGAGGAATATAAGAGGGATTTAGGATTTTGATGGGTTGGAATTTAGGATTTCATGGAAATTTCTGTGTCTCGTGTGGAAGGAGTTATCTAGATTAAGATTGAATTAAGAAAGAAGACCTTATGGTGTTCTTTGTGGAATGTCTTTTTCTTGACTTAAATAAAGTATTCACATATTTGAAAATAAATCAACGGTCCAATCTTATGGGACAAGTATGGTGATGTGACCATAATTAAATTACCCAAATTCACGAGTAAGTGTTTTATTTTAGAAAACGTGTTGACTGATTTTTTTTTTTTTTTTTTTAATGTGAGATTGCTAAGAATTATAAAACAAATGATAACCTAGAAAAATATTTCTACAACGAACAAGATGAATTTCAGGGTAATTGTGTTAAAATGTTGATTATTCTTTTGAAACTTTCTTACTGAGCATCTCATTTTATACATAAAAAATCTAAAAAGAAAAATTTGTACTCCCTCTGTCCCTAAATGAGTGTCCATTTTCAAGAAATCTTTGTCCCAAAATGAGTGTTTTTTTTTTTAACATAACTTTGTCTCTAAATGTTTTTTTCTGAATTTTTTTCCCTCGATCTCTTTATACGTGTAAAACTAAATGTTTAGAAAGGAGATTACAAGATTATATATAGATTATATATGAATCTTTGCCACCAAAGTGTACAAAAAGTTGACATTTTCAGATGTCCTTTAAAATGAAATTTGGACACTCATTTCATTTAAGGACAAGTAGTAATACTTAGTATTTATACAATAGGAGTGAAAGAGTAGGTGTGTACACTGATTTCAATTTCATGATGGTAGGAATTTTTTGAGCGGATCAAAGAAGAAAGAAAAAAAAAAAGGAGTATTCAAATGGGCTGAACGCGACGACCCCTACTTTATGACTCACTTAACAATTTGCTGAAACTTCTCTAATAATAATACTAGGGGCACAAAAAAGTCACAAAAACTTGCTCACAAAATTTTAGGTGTAATAATGTTATTTGTCTTTTTAATTAGAGTGTGGCTGGTCAATTATCGATGCAACCAATAAAATATCGCCACCTCATTTTGTGAGCAAGAGAGAAAATATGTTGCGAGTATTAAGTTAAAGGAGGAGAGAGAATTAGTGAGAGGAATAGTGATTTGGTTTTCAACTATTGGTGCTTGAAAACCAAACCAAACCGCATGGCTTGATTCGGTTTGACCTCAAACCGCAGTTTGAACCGAACCACTTACACCTCTAATTAATACTACCCAGAGGGCTGGTAGCCTGGTATTATTTATCCCCTTCAACAAGTGGTTTTCATTTTTTATCTTGGCCTGAAAACGCACTCCTATGAATTGACGAAGTCATCTTCTTTTTAGTTGTTTTCCCAAATTCTTAACCTAGCCAATGCTCACTTTGTTGTTTATAACATGATTATTAATCAACTGAGTAAATAATAATACTTCTTTTATAAAACGGAGAGAGTATATTCTTAGACACATTTCAAACTGTTATGTGTATGTATTATCACTGCGCCTATACCGCCACCATGCCGCTGCCACGAGCATAAGTACAGTATAGAAACAAAATAGAATTTAATTCATTAATATAATGTCTCCCATTTGAAGTGTTCACTTGTATTCATGTTTATTGATATTCAAAAATCTAGTATTAAAAGTGGAAATTTATGTTGAGTCACCACAAGCTAGGGACTACATCCACGGGGACGTCTCTAGCCATTTTTTTGGCCCGTGGCAAAGACACCTAAGGGGCCCCTATTAATATTTTTCTTAAATATGTTTTTACGATCAAGATATATATTACGAAACTCAAATGTTACATGTAACGCCCCGAATTCTAGGATTTTATATGAACCGAAGAATTTGGACACGTCACTAACTTAAAAACGGGTAAAAATTAAAACTCAAATACAAGTATACTCCTTTACTGACATAGGAGATACACTACTAAAGATGGTTCAACACTTGACCACCTCAAACCACTTTACATAACTAAAAACTAACTTCTATACTTCCATTACTCGGCATACAAGCCGGTAAACAAAAGAAAACTATTTTATATACATATACACAACTGTACCCCAAAAATTCTGAGTTTTAACATACTCAGTCTAACCAACGTCCTCACAAAACAAAAGTATAAAACCTACCCAAAAGAAATTTCCCTTAGCACCAGAAGTGGATACTACGTCCTCACCTCGAGCTATCACTAGTCTTCTTCGGATCTAATGAAAACAAAGAAACAATAAACGGGGTGAGATAAAATCTCAGTAAGTTACTACTATACTAGCATGATATGCATGCTTATAAAATGGAGCATAGAATCAGTTCATTAACAATGTATATATCATGAAGCACATAACATGAGTAGCTATACCTACTCATTAAGCAATACGTATAACTAAATACACATTACAAAGGATATTTCTTTCCTCCTTATACTCCATACCCAATCGTAACATTGATGTCGATCTTCATATTGAAGGCCGCTTCACAAAATCTGAGGAGACCCGTTACCCAGTATCTCAAACCAAGAACCAAGAACAAAGAGCTACTCAATCATTGTGCTTAATGCTCCAATCATTGATAAAGCTAGACCCCTACTGTGATCAATAGTAGGAGCAAACGGTCACAGATGCATAGATTCACGTTTATTACTAAGCCCCAGCTCTCATAACGAACGTGAACCTATACACCCCCGAAACACATAAACCAGCTGGACTCAAAACCAAGTACACAAGTAGTATTTACTTGACATTATGAAACTATTACTAGGCCCAAAGTAGGGGACTAGATCATCAATCATGTACATCACTTAGGCATAATTGCATAAAATGATCAATTCCATTTGTAACACCTTTACTATGTATCAATTACCCTTTCATCTTCTAGTAATCATGAAGAGGTTACACAAGCATTTACTGAACAATATTAATCTTTATAACACATACAAAGTGTTTACTATTATATCCTAATAATTAAAATGAAAGAAACTTATATATGGCTGAAACAGGGGAGGTGCGTGCGCCTCCTCCTAGAGGGTGCGCGCGCCTCCTTAAGCTAGAAATTATTGCCTTGCTAAATTTGCCAAGGATGCGCGCGCCTCCCCACCATGGGTGCGCGCGCCTCCAACTACTGAAGCCTAACAATTTTTCACAAATGGAGGGTGCGCGCGCGCCTCTCCCAAAAGGGAGCGCACGCCTCCAACAAAGCCCAAAATTTTCAACTTCAGAAAGTGGGTGCGTGCGCCTCCTTTCCAGGGATGCGCGCGCCTCCTAAAACGAAATGAAAAACCCAGAATTCAGTTCCTGGGTTTTCTTCTTTACCAAACTCATTTTTCCATTACTCACATAACTCAGCAACATAACCATCATTCCCAGTTGGTTCAACACTTGTTCTGAGCTCCCAAAACCTCCCTTTTCCCCTTACAACAACCCTTACACTAAACTACAGCTCAGAAATAAGAATCAAAGACCCCAATATAAAAAAATTCACATACTTAACTTTGCTTTACAAATCAAGGGGGAAATCAACCATTCCTTACCTACACCTCCAAATAACTCAAGAATAACTAAATTGACATTAATTGGGAATTTAGTAACTTACCTATCCCGGAGAAATGTCAAGAAAACAGAAATTGAATCGGTAGAAAGACTCTATTCAATGCCCTGAACATAAATCTATATTTAGCTTTTGAAATAGAGGAATAGTTGAATTAATATGAATTTACACAAATTTTTCTTACCTTTTCTTTTTCTCTCAGCAATAACCACAATGGAAGGAGTGGGGTGAAGTGTGTGTGAGTGTGTGCTGAAGAAAAGAAGGAGATGGGGATAACTCTCCATCAACTTGCAACTCTTACACCTAGACCCCTCCAAGATTCATTTTGGCAAACCAAGTCCATTACTTCTACATAAACTTATAAGTCACACTGATTCATGAATGCAACTTAACCACGTTCTGCTTAACACATAACTAACATATATTCTCAATTTATATGTAAGCCATAAAATCTTATATATCATATAAAATTCACACATAAATCACATAATAGATTTAAATCATATAATATGCAAAATATGAAAATAAAATTGGGTGAGGCGTTACATCCTCCCCACCTTAAAAGAAAATTCGTCCGCGAATTTTTATTTATTTATTTATTTATTTATTTTTTTTTTTTTTTTATTTTTTAAATGATCACATTACTTACCAAAGTTATCAAATAGACTCGGGTATTTCTCACGCATTTCCCGCTCAGTTTCCCATGTAGCCTCTTCAATTTCATGGTTCCTCCATAACACTTTCACAAGAGGAATCCGTTTAGTTCTCAAAACTTGCTCTTTCCTATCAAGAATCTCCACTGGCAATTCTTCGTAGGACAAATCGGGTTGGAACTCCATTGGCTCATACTCAAGAACATGAGATTCATCCGCGATATACTTACGGAGAGTAGAGACATGAAACACATTATGGACCCCTGATAACGATGGCGGTAAAGCAAGTCTATAAGCCAATTTCCCAATCCTCTCAAGTATTTCAAATGGCCCTATATACCGAGGAGTCAATTTCCCTTTCTTCCCAAACCGTTTCACACCCTTTTGAGGCGACACTTTCAAGAATACAAAATCACCGACTTGGAATTCAAGATCCCTTCTTCGGTTGTCAGCATAACTCTTTTGACGACTTTGAGCTGTCCTCAATCTATCCCGAATTAATCTCACACTTTCCACCGACTGTTGAACCATTTCGGGTCCCAAAAGCCTTGCTTCCCCGACCTCGTCCCAACATATAGGTGATCTACATTTACGACCATACAATGCTTCGTAGGGGGCAATCTCAATACTAGACTGGTAGCTGTTATTATAAGCAAATTCAACTAACGGCAAATGAACATCCCAACTACCCTTGAAGTCAACTGCACATGCTCGTTAGATATCTTCAAGATTTCGTACTAGCCTTTCCGACTGCCCATCTGACTGTGGATGAAATGCCGTACTGAAATTTAATTTAGTCCCCATTGCCCCTTGAAGAGCCTGCCAAAATCGGGACGTAAACCTAGGATCTCTATCGGATACTATACTCACCGGAACCCCATGAAGCCGAACTATCTCCTGAACATATAGAGAAGCTAACTGAGTCAATGAATACCCCATCGAAACAGGTAAAAAGTGAGCCGATTTGGTTAACTGATCTACTATAACCCAAACTGCTTCATAACCCTTTCGAGTACGAGGTAAACCGGTCACAAAATCCATGGTAATATGCTCCCATTTCCATTCAGGAATCTCTAACGGTTGTAACAACCCGGCAGGACGTTGATGTTCCGCTTTCACCTGCTGACATGTTAGACATTTAGACACATAATCTGCAATCTCCCTTTTCATACAGTTCCACCAGAAATGCTTCTTCAGATCTTGATACATTTTTGTACTTCCCGGATGTATGGTATATTTTGTCTTATGAGCCTCTTCATATACTTGCAATTTAATCTCACTATCAACGGGAATACAAACCCTACCACGAAAAGTAAGAATTCCATCATTATTAAAGGCAAAGTCGGGTTGTTTACCTTCTTTCATTCCATCCACAATCTTTTGCAATTCAGGATCAATTTTCTGGGCTTCCTTAATCTGTTGAAGGAGAACAGAGGTAGCTTTCATATTTGCGAAACTCGTGCCATGATTCGACTCATAAGGATTCCAGTCTCGCAAATCTTCTAACAATTTCCACTCTCGTGCCATTAAATGTGCCACATAAGTGTTCCTACTCAAAGCATATGCCACCACATTAGCCTTTCCCGGGTGATACAAGATCGTACAATCATGATCTTTCAATTTTTCCATCCATCTTCGTTGTCTCATGTTAAGTTCTTTCTGAGAAAACAAATACTTCAGGCTCTTATGATCTGTGAACACTTCAAATCTAGCCCATATAAATAATGCCTCCACTTGTGCAACGCAAATATAATCGCAGCCAGCTCTAAATCATGAGTAGGATAATTCACTTCATAAGGAGTCAGTTTCCTCGAGGCATAAGCAATTACCTTCCCATTTTGCATTAACACACAACCCAATCCTTCTTTGGAAGCATCCGTGTAAACCACAAAATTATCTGACCCCTTTGGCAAAGCTAATACTGGAGCCACCGTCAATCTTCTTTTCAACTCCTGAAAACTCGCTTCACATTTACTATCCATTCGAAGGCTATAGATTTTCGAGTCAAGCTTGTCATTGGTGTAGCAATTTTAGAAAATCCCTCAATAAACCTCCGATAATAGCTTGCTAATCCCAGAAAGCTACGTACCTCGGTAACTGTAGTTGGTCTCTTCCATTTAACTATGGCTTCTATTTTTGAAGGATCAACAGAAATACCAGCCTTTGACACCACGTGTCCCAGAAAGAAACTTCTTCTAACCAGAAGGCACACTTGCTAAATTTGGTAAATAATTGCTTGCCCCGAAGAACACCCAATACCGTCCTCAAATGTTGCTCGTGCTCCGCCTTGGATTTAGAATAAACCAAGATGTCATCTATAAAAACCACCACAAAACATCTAGATAGGGTTTAAAAACCCGGTTCATCAAATCCATAACACCGCAGGAGCATTTGTTAACCCAAATGGCATAACTACAAACTCATAATGCCCGTACCTGGTGCGTAAGGCCGTCTTTGGGATATCTTCTTCTCGAACTTTCAATTGATGATACCCACTTCTTAAATCAAGCTTTGAATACACCACAGACCCCTGAAGTTGATCAAACAGGTCATCTATATGAGGCAACGGATACTTGTTTTTAACTGTTACCTGATTGAGCTCTCGGTAGTCAATACATAACCGCAGAGTACCATCCTTCTTTCTCACAAATAATACCGGTGCACCCCAAGGAGACACACTAGGCTGGATAAACCCTTTCTCCAATAACTCCTCGAGGTGCTTCTTCAATTCTTTTAACTCAGCGGGAGCCATTCTATATGGAGCTTTAGATATCGGGGTGGTACCTGGTAATAGCTCAATACAAAATTCAAGTTCCCGGTCCGGCGGCATACTATACTCAGTAGAAAACACATCTGGAAACTCAGACACCACAGAAATATCCTCTAGCTTTGCTACAGACATATTCTGGTCAACAACACAAGCAAGATACCCGGTACAACCCCTAGACAACAACTTCCTAGCTCTCAAAGCAGATATAACATGAAAACTACACATAGGTCTATCACCTTCGAAAATAAATTTAGGCAAACTCGGCACAGAAAAAGTAACCATCTTTTGATGACAGTCAACAGATGCATAATGCATATAAAGCCAGTCCATACCAAGTATCACATCAAAATCCCTTATGGGCAACACTACTAAATCAACTTGAAGGGTATGATTGCCTATAAGCACATCACAATTCTTATATACTTCTGTAGCTAGCATGCAATCTCCCATTGGAGAAGATACTTCTAACACATAAGGCATAGCATCAGGAACAACAGGTAAATGAGACACAAAATGCGATGCCACATAAGAATGAGATGATCCTGGATCTATAAGAACTCGCGCTCGCGTACTAAAAAGAAAATAGTACCTCCTATCACTGCTGTAGACTCAGCCACCCTGTGCTGATCAATAGCAAACACTCGACCCTGAATCTTAGGCCGACCCCCACTATCCCGCTACCCGAAGCCTGCTGTCCGGTACCTTCTCCTGAAGTTCCTTTACTCTTTGGGCAATCCCTTTTGAAATGTCCACTATCACCACAGTTTAAGCATTTTCCTTGCTTCAACCAACACCGGTCTTCAGTATGGCCATCTTTAGAACAGTACTTACAAGTCCACTTCGAACTCGAAACATTCGGCTTTGAACCCACTGATACACTGCCCATACTTTCTGCTTGCCTCAGAGGTCGACCACTCGGTCTGTTAAATCCACCTCTTTTACTTCCGGTACTCTGAGCCCTTTCTGGAACATGTACTGATGGTTGACCTCCTGTAGCAGCTCCTGGTTTAACTCTATGTTCATCAATGTCATTCTCAATTGCATATGCCTTCTCAACTGCTTGTCGGTAACTAGTGAGTTGTAAGGAGAGAAGTTGCTTCCTATACTCCGTCTTTAATCCCTTCACGAACCTTTGAGCCCTTTTTATCTCAGTGGGAACTAAATGACTACAATACCTCGCAAGTTTAGTGAATTCAGAAGAATATTGCCCCACCGTCATGTTCCCTTGTACTAGATTCAGAAAGTCCATCTCTCTTCGATCTTGGACAACCGAGGGAATAAACTGTGAGTTGAACTCTTTAAGAAAATCCGCCCAAGTATGCTGTACATCCTTCTCCTGGTCCCAGCTTTGGCATAACACCTTCCACCAGTGCTCCGCGGCTTTCTCTAGTTTAAAAGTTGCAAAAGTTACCTTTTCCTTGCCTTCACATTTCAAAGCTGCGAATATCTTCTCCATACTTTCTATCCACTCCTCTGCTTTCACTGCATCTGGTTCTCCATCAAAGCTACGAGGTTGCATTTTCAGGAACTTGGCAAGACGACTGGCATAACCCTTGTCATCAGCTCCTGACTGTGCGTGCCCCAGATTATTCTGTCCCTGCTGATCGGAGACCATTTGAGCTAGTAACTGAAACATCTGTTTGTAATCCACATTACGATCATCACCCACTTCCATCGAAGGAGTTTCAGATTCCTCATTTCCCTGATTACTACTTCCAATATCCTCAGAATGACTCATCTCCGCCCTACACACAAACACTCGACGTCAATAACACAACCCAAAAACCAACCCACCTAGGCCATAGACCCTAGCCAGGCTTAGAGCTAACCCTAGCTCTGATACCAACTGTAACGCCCCGAATTCTAGGATTTTATATGAACCGAAGAATTTGGACACGTCACTAACTTAAAAACGGGTAAAAATTAAAACTCAAATACAAGTATACTCCTTTACTGACATAGGAGATACACTACTAAAGATGGTTCAACACTTGACCACCTCAAACCACTTTACATAATTAAAAACTAACTTCTATACTTCCATTACTCGGCATACAAGCCGGTAAACAAAAGAAAACTATTTTATATACATATACACAACTGTACCCCAAAAATTCTGAGTTTTAACATACTCAGTCTAACCAACGTCCTCACAAAACAAAAGTATAAAACCTACCCAAAAGAAATTTCCCTTAGCACCAGAAGTGGATACTACGTCCTCACCTCGAGCTATCACTAGTCTTCTTCGGATCTAATGAAAACAAAGAAACAATAAACGGGGTGAGATAAAATCTCAGTAAGTTACTACTATACTAGCATGATATGCATGCTTATAAAAATGGAGCATAGAATCAGTTCATTAACAATGTATATATCATGAAGCACATAACATGAGTAGCTATACCTACTCATTAAGCAATACGTATAACTAAATACACATTACAAAGGATATTTCTTTCCTCCTTGTACTCCATACCCAATCGTAACATTGATGTCGATCTTCATATTGAAGGCCGCTTCACAAAATCTGAGGAGACCCGTTACCCAGTATCTCAAACCAAGAACCAAGAACAAAAGAGCTATTCAATCATTGTGCTTAATGCTCCAATCATTGATAAAGCTAGACCCCTACTGTGATCAATAGTAGGAGCAAACGGTCACAGATGCATAGATTCACGTTTATTACTAAGCCCCGCTCTCATAACGAACGTGAACCTATACACCCCCGAAACACATAAACCAGCTGGACTCAAAACCAAGTACACAAGTAGTATTTACTTGACATTATGAAACTATTACTAGGCCCAAAGTAGGGGACTAGATCATCAATCATGTACATCACTTAGGCATAATTGCATAAAATGATCAATTCCATTTGTAACACCTTTACTATGTATCAATTACCCTTTCATCTTCTAGTAATCATGAAGAGGTTACACAAGCATTTACTGAACAATATTAATCTTTATAACACATACAAAGTGTTTACTATTATATCCTAATAATTAAAATGAAAGAAACTTATATATGGCTGAAACAGGGGAGGTGCGTGCGCCTCCTCCTAGAGGGTGCGCGCGCCTCCTTAAGCTAGAAATTATTGCCTTGCTAAATTTGCCAAGGATGCGCGCGCCTCCCCACCATGGGTGCGCGTGCCTCCAACTACTGAAGCCTAACAATTTTTCACAAATGGAGGGTGCGCGCGCCTCTCCCAAAAGGGAGCGCACGCCTCCAACAAAGCCCAAAATTTTCAACTTCAGAAAGTGGGTGCGTGCGCCTCCTTTCCAGGGATGCGCGCGCCTCCTAAAACGAAATGAAAAACCCAGAATTCAGTTCCTGGGTTTCTTCTTTACCAAACTCATTTTTCCATTACTCACATAACTCAGCAACATAACCATCATTCCCAGTTGGTTCAACACTTGTTCTGAGCTCCCAAAACCTCCCTTTTCCCCTTACAACAACCCTTACACTAAACTACAGCTCAGAAATAAGAATCAAAGACCCCAATATAAAAAAATTCACATACTTAACTTTGCTTTACAAAATCAAGGGGGAAATCAACCATTCCTTACCTACACCTCCAAATAACTCAAGAATAACTAAATTGACATTAATTGGGAATTTAGTAACTTACCTATCCCGGAGAAATGTCAAGAAAACAGAAATTGAATCGGTAGAAAGACTCTATTCAATGCCCTGAACATAATCTATATTTAGCTTTTGAAATAGAGGAATAGTTGAATTAATATGAATTTACACAAATTTTTCTTACCTTTTCTTTTTCTCTCAGCAATAACCACAATGGAAGGAGTGGGGTGAAGTGTGTGTGAGTGTGTGCTGAAGAAAAGAAGGAGATGGGGATAACTCTCCATCAACTTGCAACTCTTACACCTAGACCCCTCCAAGATTCATTTTGGCCAACCAAGTCCATTACTTCTACATAAACTTATAAGTTACACTAATTCATGAATGCAACTTAACCACGTTCTACTTAACACATAACTAACATATATTCTCAATTTATATGTAAGCCATAAAATCTTATATATCATATAAAATTCACACATAAATCACATAATAGATTTAAATCATATAATATGCAAAATATGAAAATAAAATTGGGTGAGGTGTTACATTACATATGAGTCAAAATCAAAATTACAATACTTATATAAGAACCAACATAATGTAAGTAGGTACATAACTACCAAAATGTAAACAATAAAAGAAAAAAATACAATACATATCTAAACAATTAATCACCAAGAACAACTTGGAAGCAAACATGACTTTGCAGTAGAGCATATAAAATTTTGACAAATCGAAATCTGAAATATGACAAAAACAAAACAAACGAAACGAAATCATAAAGATCATAAAAACACATTCTTACAAACTTTTTGAGATTTAAGATCATTAGTGTTCCTATCAGTATCAATATTTTTTATTTTTTTCATTCCCACCTCCCACTACACATTATGACAAGATCGTTTAACCTTTCTTAAGATATTGATGATTTCAAGTAAATTTCAATAATTTCAACTGTTAAAAAAAAAAAAAACAGCTGATGTCATGACACATGCATAGTTAAAAAAAAATCAATAAGCAATGTTATTGCTGGTATAACAATCAACATCTTTAAAAATTCATGTATTGCAAGAACTGATATTGACCCACTTTAAAAAGTCATAAGTAACACTTTCAATTCGAAAAATAAATCGTCTAAATTAACATCAGACACATGGGAAAAAGATGTAGTGAACTCCGTTCAATATTCTCTTAATTTATCATATTTCAAAAACTTCAACTATTATAATTTATTAAAATATCCAAAAATATTTTTGAGTCTAATTGCTCAAAACTATTATTAGCTAAGTTAAAAAGACTCCTCATGTGATAACATTTCCTACTCCTCATCATCAGCATTTTCATTAAATTGTTCTTTTCTAATGTACGACGATTCATTGGAAACATATGATCTACACTATCTCAAATATCACATGTTTATACCATATAATATATCATATCAAACTAAATGACTATGTCAAGTACCAAAATATTAATGGGGCCCCTTATCAACATTTTTTCTTTTTGTTATACCAAGTATACAATTTATTTATATCAATTAAATGGTTTAAACTTAGTTGCTCAAAAAATAATACTAAACTTAAATTAAAAATGAACATACTATATACATATAATATAAATTTAGGGCCCCTTTATCATTGTGGGCCCTGGGCGGGTGCCTACCCTGCCCTCCCCCTTGAGTCGGGCCCTGTACATCTAAGACTTCACGACTCAAAATTTTCTTACTTAGTCAATTATTTCCGATATCCAACTGCTAGCTTTACAAAATGTAATAGATTTAATATTTTGAAAGTAGATAGGAACGTCGTTAAATGTGTGCATAATAATGCGACATATGTTAGAAAAACATACCAATAATTTATAGGGAAAATGTTAGGATTCATTGTTAGTACACCCACCTGATTTGATTGACCCATTCCACGTGTTTTTTTATGGACTTTAGGTTTACTTGTAATGAAGTTTTACTTCAATTTTTAGACAAGTCCATTTCTAGATGTTTAGTAGTTAGGCTGAGTTATGATCGGTTTATCCTTAGCGGTTTAGTGTCCCTCAAGCCGCCATCTTCAAACCGCCAGCATGGTGCCTTAAGTCCTTCATCAAACCGCAGTTTATGTCTTTGATGAAACCGCACTTCAAGTTCACTCATGAAACCGCACATGCATTTGGTAGAACCGCCGACCAAGATATTGAAGAAGTTATTGCTGTCATTTACTTCTTGAAGACAAACATTCTCTTTTCAACCGTAAATGAATGACTGGTGACTTGTCCTTAAACTTCAAGTCATGTTTCAGTTATTCTTGGAATGTCGGTTTGTCTCGCTTTTTGAAAAGTTACCGTTGTACTTTTCCAACAACTAAAAGGACAATGTCAGGTAGTGATCCAACAACTTCCTGCCACAAAGCAAAAGCAAAGGACGACAGTGACAGGTCAACCAATGGGATTGTGACAGCGCATAAAACCGCCATACAATGACTCACCTCATTGTCCAACGGTCACTAATGCCTTCACTATAAATAGCCTTCATTTCTCAACAATGAAGGTTGCTGAGCTTCAAAGAGAATATCCCAAGTATTCAAGTTTGCTTTGAAGATTGAAAACCCAGATACTCATATCTTCATCATCTCCTTAGCAAACCCAGAGTTCTTCATCAAAGCTTCAAGCCTTCAAATCATCACAACTCAGCCTTGCACAGAAAGTAATCACTTGCTCACCATCACTTAGATATTTTGAGCTCTTGATTTCTTTCCACACTACACACCCGGAGTATATTTTCTTATAGATTATATACCTCGAAAACACAGGTTGTTATAATAGCATTGTTAGGTTAGATTGTTTATTTAGAGTTTGGATTCGTTTGTAATCTTGTAAAAACTCCTCTAAATCAATACAAGTCTAGTAGCTATTAGAAAATCCTAGGCTAACCACCTAGGTAGAGGACGTAGTTCTTTCAAGAACGAACCTCTTCAAATTGTGTGTCTTTGATCTTTAATTTCTGTCTTGTCATTTACATTTCTGTTTATGAGCTTTATTTACTTTTATGTGAAATGACTTGATAAATGATTTGCATACTTTTGTGATACTTCAGTTGTGCCTTGTCAGTTGCATCATTCCTTTTTCAACCACTTAAACCGCCCTACTCTTATAATTCAGTTTGGCCAAAACCGCAAAACTCCGCTGTGCATTTTATCTGAGCGCTTCTAGTGCTTTAAACCGCAATAGACCAAACTGATAAGTACTTGGTTGATTTTCAAGGGTATTTCGAAAAAGATTTTAAACTGCTATTCACCCCCTTCTAGCGGTTCTATACCCTTGTTGCCCTTTGGGACCAACAGAAAAAGTGGGAAAAAACGTGTTTTACACTAAGTAAGCGTAAAACGTCTTTTTAAAAATGACGCAGTGTCATTTTTGTAGTGAACGAGAAGTTGTTTTAAAACACGCGGTGACATTTTTGTAAATAATTGTCGCTTATCGTAAGTGCCAGTGTTAGTGTTAAAAAGTGCAAGCCATGTACACTGGCACTTATTGACACTACCACTGACACTTTTTATAAGTGCCAATATCAATGCTTATAAGTGCGAGTGTAATGGCTGAGACTTTTAAACACTAACATCGGCACTTATGAAAAGTGTTAAAAACAACACGTTTTACGAATCTTTAAAATAAAACACATTTTCATAAGACCTACTCTAATTTATAGGCCCTGAGCCAATTTTTTAAATAAAATAAGAAGCTGATATTGGTAAAAAAAGAAAAAGAAAAAGAATTAGAATGTAAACAACTGTCGTATTGCTCTTCTAATACTTTTGGTAGCCAAAGTTTGGCAACTGCCAATAGACTAAGACCACCTCCAAATTATCATTGGAAAATAAATCATCCTTATTATTAGACACTACAAAAACTGGACCAAAAACTGAACCTAGGAAAATATAGGTCACCTGAAAAACCAGATAGTCAACTTGAACAAAACCATTGTACACTACTTATGATTTTTTCTTCACATGTTACATCTTGACCCCCTTACTTGCAATACTGGCTACGTCCTTAAATGTTAACTAAAAAAAATCCATTTCATATTATACTTGCAAAACTAACAATTCAAAAAGTGGATAACAAACATATTTATACATATTTACTATTACATTTTAGTCACCCCCTTAGTCCAGTATACAAGGCGTGTTTCACTTTTACCGTTGTTCAATATATTTTTTCTTCCATAAATCCTTTGTACACTACTTATGACTTTCAGTTTTATCTCCTAACATTTAACCATGTTACCTAAATTTGACGCAAAATGATAATGTGGCCGTCCACATAGGATAATGAAATTATAAAAGCTACTCCCCATAAAATATTTAATGACGCTAACACATAATTTCATGCATTGAGCGCACACTTTCACGAAAGTAACAAAAACTCATTTTAATGCTAACAACAATTTCATCTTCCACCCAAAAATTTACAATGATACATCCAAATCCAAATTTTATAACACAAATTTTAAACCCCAAGCTACAAAATCATGAGGTACTAATTTCCCAATATCCACCGATTTTGGAGTGAAAATCTTCAAACGTCAAACCCCAATTCCTTTACTCACCATGTTTCTGTGAAATATTCAACACCATAGCCTAATTCTTCCAAACTCACTCGTTTTAGACCGCGATGCCTAATTTTTAGCCTTCGATTTTGAATCTTTTGGTGTTTGATTAATTATAACGACCGTTTATACAGCCCGGACTTATATTACTCAGAAATATTTATGAAGCTTCATATAATGGTAGGAGAGAGCATATTGATTTTGAAGCTTTGAGGTGTTTAATATTTGTATTCTATAGTCCTATTTGACTTTTCATGATGAATACATGTGAACTTTAAACACACATTAATGTCAATTAATAATTTCTCAATATTTTTTTTTTCTGAAAAGGAACCTCATTAATATTTTAAGAAGTACTTATGGATAAACCATTTAATAATTTTATAACACAAACTTTAAACCCCAAGCTACAAAATCCTGAGGTCCTAATTTATCAAGAATGCTATAGAATTTGTTTTGTTTTTTTTTTTTGTTTGTTTTTTTTTTTTTTTTGACGATGTACACGCTAGAAGGAGTCGAGGAGAAGGATCGAACCCCAGCGCTCACCGAGGGTGAGGCTTGACTTTACCACTAGCCCACTCCTTTGGTGACTATAGAATTTGGATTTAAAATCACAAAGTGGAAGATTAATACTCCATCCGTTTCAAAATATTTGTCGCTTTAGGAGTAATTTTTTTTTTTTCAAAATATCTGTCGCTTTACTATTATCAATGCACTTTTACCATTTTGTCTCAATTATACCTTTATTAATGATGGTGGAAGTATATCTCATGCAAGCATTTAATTACCTAAAAAATTGAATTATTTAGGGGCAAATGGGTCTTCTTAACATGCATTAATTACATTTTTTAATATGTGTGAAAAAGATTAAAGCGACAGATATTTTGAAACGGAGAGAGTGATAAGGTAGTAGGAGGAAAGGAAGTAATTAATTTATTTCCTTACGAGTTATCCCGTTTCAGTTTCCAAAAGAAAGGAACAAAGATACTCCATACGGTAATTATCCCAATTAGGAGTAGCTTATTCCCAGTCCCAAACACACCCTAAAATAGAGCTTCCCCTTTATCCGAACCGCACACCCTTTTTCCTCCATAAACGATATAGCAAAAAAGAAAGACCTTAATGACGACAATGGCGTCCTCAAGATTGCTCTGTTTCAATTCAATTTGCGCTCCAAACAAACCCATTACAAGTTCGCGCCGTAGCACCTCCGTTTGTTTCTCACAATTCACAAAGAATAGCACCGCAATCAGTCTCAGTTCTTCACACTCCATCTCTCTCTTTTCCCCTCTCCTCGCAAACACACCCCTGACCGTTTCCTCCCCTGCTCAAAACCCCAGGCGCCTTACAATCGTCGCTGCTAAAGGCTATAAAATGAAGACCCACAAGGTAAATTGTCTTGAATTTGGGGACATGGGTTGGTAATTTTATTGAATTTGGGGACATGGGTGGGTAATTTCTTGAATTTTCTTGGAATTTGAGGACATGGGTGGGTAATTTCTTGAATTTTCTTGGAATTTGTAGGCTTCAGCTAAGCGATTTAGGGTAACGGGGACTGGGAAGATTGTAAGAAGAAGAGCTGGGAAGCAACATTTGCTTAGGAAGAAGAATACTAAGAGGAGAAAGCGCCTCTCCAAAATGGTTAGTTTATTTTTTTAATTTCTTTGGTCCTATTACTGTTACTTGTTAGTACCTCTTATTTTGACCAATCTTGTTTGTAATTTCTTATGGGGAATGAGTTGTGTTCAATGATAGTACCATACTTAGTGGAGTAGTAATTGTTAGAATTGGGTATTTTGTAGTGTTAGAAGTTAGGGTTGTGTTGGTTTAATCCCTTATCCAGTGGGTGTTTAAGCTGGGTGGTCTGGAACTCGCTTTCATTTACTCCTTCCGTCCCATAATAATGATCATCCCACTTTTTTGGCCGTTACTACGAATGAATTGTGAGCAATAATTTTAGGTTGATTTAATTATAATAATGAAAATCCGTAACTTGTTATTGATACACCATCAACAATACCATCAATAACAAGATTTAAATTTCTATTAAGATGGTTAAATCAACCTAAAATTATTGCTCAAAGTTCATTTGTAGCAACGGCCGAGAAAAAGTGGGAAGATTATTTTGGGAATGAGTACTTGATTATACCTTGTGCAATTCTTCTAGTTGGAGATACATCAATTCACTTATGGCATAAAGTTGGACTTCTAATGAACTTCCGTTTGAGTTATCTGCATTTAATAATTTGTCATAACTCATACGTTAACGAAAGCTCAGTCTTCTGCCTGAAGAACCTCTCTTTAATGACAGCCAACTTGATTGGCTTGTAGTAATAAACTGGACCGAAGAGTTGTTCCAACTACTTGTGATGTGCGCATCCGGAGAAAGATTCTGTTATGTATGAAAAGCAGTCATATCCTTCTTACATAATGCATCCATATTTAAACATTGACTATGCAGCCGTCCCTCTTAAACTTAGCTTTCTTGGTTTATGCTGTAGACTTTATGTGTCCAAGCCAAGTTAACTGATTTCTGCTTTAGCGGGCCTGAATTACTGGCTTGCTCTCACTTGTTTGCTTTATACTAGTTTACATTGCATTTGACAAATGCTGAGAACTGAGTTTGGGGTTACGTTCATGTAATCATTCAATGGCCTACATCATAGGCGGACATATTAAGAAAATGATATGGAACTGTTTTGTATTGAGAACCAACAGTAAAATGTAGGGAGCATTTCCAACGTGTTGGTGATCACCAATTCCGTATCTTGCCTTAGATGGAACAATGACAAGTCTGAAAGGGGTTTCTTGCTAGTAGGAGCCATAATACAGTTGGTGATAATATAGTTAGAAACTTTTAACAGCTTTTGATCCTATCCATTATAATTTTTTCAGTCTACCTACGATGGAGATGAATATAGGGATAAGTTTAAGGTTTTATTTTAATTATTATTGTAATTTTCGGATTTAATATTAAATAGGTAGTATTTTAATGATTACAAGTATATTAGGACTTTATTTTGATGAATTAAATGTCTATTAGGTTACTATATAGGTTAGGGTTATTTTTAGGAGTGTTTGACTTGTTTTCCAAGCCTTAGGACCCTTATAAAATTAGGGTATCTTGTAATTCTGAAAATTAGTGTTTGATTAATATAATTTTGATATTGAGCATTTCTTTCTCCGAAAGTGATTTATTCCTTTTGATGCCAATTTTCGGTATTCGTGCGATTCAACGAGAGTTGAAGATCTTTCACTGGTAATCGTGCGCGATTCAACAGTATTTGATACTATACACCGGTATTGTTGCGGTAATCAATGGATTAATAGATATCTATCCCTTTTATGTTTCCGCTGCCTACATCACTACCGGATATATGCTTTTTTTGGCATGCCATAAACAGCAAATGAAATCAACAGTAGTTAATAGAACTTGTACACTACTGCTTGTTTGGTTTGCACCATTGTGATCTTTTCTGTACAATATTAACCACCATGTAAATAAATTGTGCTAAAAAAATCGAATGGAATGAGAACCTAGAGTGAATACTATATGTATGAATGTGCTCTTTTTCTTTTCTTGGCTTCACTAGCATACATTTTAACCTTCCATGGTTAAGCAGTAGGGAGATCAGATTCATGGATGTCTCTTCTTTTGTATATTTATCCTTTTTAATCTTTTTGGTGGGAAATGAAAAGTCAGTTTATATTATCAATTATTGTGTCAGATTTAGAACTTAAAACCTTACTCCGTACCGTAGTGGCGGTGATCAGATTTCTTGTAAACGGGGGCAAAAATTGCTTAACGTGTTTTTGTTATGCATAAGGGGGACAGTATAAACTTTTAGTGGTTTTTCTATTTACATAATCGGGGGGCAGGTTCTAATTTATTGCACTAAAACCCCTAAATTCTTAAGGGCAATGCTAGGGGCACAAAAGAAGTCTACAAAATGATGGATACAAAATGAGGTGGCGATATTTTATTGGTTGCATCGATTGTGGACCCGCCACACTCTAATTAAAAACACCAATAAAATCTTGACACATCATTTTGTGAGTTTTTTTGTGACTCTATATTTACCCATTTCTTAAACTAGTCGCACTAGTAAAAACAAACCTTTTTTTAATCTAATGGGGGCAGCTGCCCTCATTATGTTTCTGCTAAGTTTTGAGGGTCATGACTGTCACTAATGAGGAACTTCTCGTGTGATACTGCTAATGGGCTTCAGACTGAATTCTAAAGATGAGTCTGCAAATAGGCGTTAAATAATCTAGAAACTGATGTTAAGAGTTGTTGTTATACATGGGGGAACGGAGAGACCACAACTAAGGCTCCATTTGTTTCACGCAAAATAACTTGTGGAAAATATTTTAGTGATTTTCCGCTGTTTGGTAACAATAAGGAAAAGTCGAAAAATGTAATTCATTTTTCTACTTTCCGGAAAATCGTTGTTTTGCGGTATTACGGAGGGCCAACTCCTGGTTACATATCTGTTTCATTTGATTTCTGACTGATTTCTCCTGAGTTCTCTTTAGTTTCCTCTTAATTCTTTGTGATTTCTCTTGACTTCCTCTTTTTACCCTTGATTTCTTGACTCTCTCTCTCTCTCTTTAGTTTGAACGCATTTCTTGATTTTATTCCAATCCATTAGGGGAGAAGATATTCTGTCAGATCTAAGTTTGGATCTTGCTATTAGGGTTATTTTAGGTTCCAAAATTTCTTACTCCCTCCATCCCAAAATGAATTCCCAAATAATATTTCAATTTTATTCGAATACTCATTTGAAATTTTTGTAACATTTATTTTGAGACGGAAATAATACAATTTTAGGTTTTCTTATCTCTCTCGTGTTTCTTCCTATTTTGTGGTTTTTCCAGATTATATTTGAGGAATCTAATTTGTTTGAAAAAAAAACAGTTACTTTGTTAGGGTTACTTATTAACTTACCGTTAAAGTTTATCAATATTTTGTTGTTAATTGAATGAGTTTCGTTTTTATATGCGGTCATGTTCAAGTTCAAGCAGTGGATATGGGTTTTTGTTTTCACAAAGTTTATCAGTTACTTCCCAAAACAATTTCCTAAAGTTTACTAAACAACTAAAAACAATCTCACGAAATCATTTTCCGAAAGCTATTTTCAGGGAGTTATTCTTCGCTAAACAAACGGAGCTTAAGTGTACTATCTTTTCGGCTTCTTTTATTACAGTATTTTTTTTTTTTTATAATCTTGGATTTAACAATATTGTTGTTTGTTCGTGTGCTGTGCAGATACAAGTTCATCGCAGTGATTACAACAATGTTATTGGTGCCTTACCTTACCTGAAGGTCAACCGCGCAAATTAGTTCTGAGAACTGATTTATTGTTCTGTAGAGTTTGTAAAATTATACAATGTGAAAGAAACATATCTCTGTTTTTACTCAACTCATCAGTTCATCCTTAAATGTGTATTTTTTTTTCCTCCTGTTTTATTATACTTTGCAGTTCTTCAGGTTTTTCCCACTGCTTATTCTTTAAACCGGCTTCTTAAATCTACTTAATTTTGTTCTTGATCTAGAATAAATATTGACAGTTATTTTGGGACGGAAGAGAGAGAGAGTAATAGATAAATTCTCAGAAGAACAACAAAATAGACCTTATTTTGCAAGGTTACCATAATTGCTTGAACATTTTGGGATCGGAACCCAAATAATTGAAAGATTTACTCATCAAAAACAAATATAGGAAGTATAATATGACATAATGGATAGACTTTTGACCTCTGGCCCAAAACAAATTAATCTAAAACGTAAAAAAATATAAAAAAAATTACTTTTGATACGCAAACAGAATTTTGTTGCATGAAAGAACCTTGACTTGCGTGGCTTGCAAGGTAATATCCCACAAAAAAATTACGTCATTAAGTAATAAAAAGTTTTTCCATAAGTAATAAAAAGTCTTCTTTTTATAGGGTTTAAGGTTTATGGTTTAGGGTTTTAGGTTTGGGATTTAAGGGTTAAAAACAAGACTTTTTATAACTTATGGAGGAACTAGTTTCCTCCAAAACACACTCTTCGCTTTATCGTCTTTCCTCGCTAAACCATACACTATACTTTTGTAGCAAAACCACGTAATTATATATTATTCTGACCCCACCGTCTTTCCGCGCTAAACAACACACTATATTTTGTAGCAAAGCCACGTAACTATGTAAGTAGGACGATTCACGCTGAAAAAGTCCGTTTGTATATCAAATTTCTAATTGAAATCGTCTCTCAAAATATTTGAATTTAAACTATCTAATAATGACGGAACTGAAATTAGGTGGTTTGCTCAATTAATTGTAAAAGTAAAAGTTGCTTAGAGGGAAATATCATATTTAATGGAACTTACCAGAAAAATAAATAAATTGCACTTCTCTTCTATTGGAGCAAAGGGAATATAATTTTTGAACGGGGCTGAGTAATTTAAATGACATAGATAAAAGCAATTCAAAATTTGAAATATGAGGCCTGTCATTTTGAATTTTTTTTCTTCAATCACATGAAATTTCTGAAATTGGATACTCATTAAAACTATATTACATTCCCTTAAAAATGTAATTTTCTTGAACAAAAAAATATACAAGTAAGTTGTTAAGGATGTAGTTTACTTTTTTTTCTTTTCAAAAAAAAAAAAAAAAACAAATGTAGTCAATTTTCGAAAAGTTTGAAGTTACAAAAAAAATAATTTTTTGTTATTAAGCAAAAAATAAAAGCTAATCTTTCTTATTTAAAAAGTGTTAAATTTTAATTTTATTACCGCAAACCAAACCCATAATCAGAACTAATTTACAGAATTTGAAATAAAGAACCATGATAGCATAGTAAAAGCGCAGTCAAATACATTTTGTGAAAATCTAAGAAAAACACGTTTTTAATTAAAAAAATTAGGAAAAATGTGATTTGAATATACGTTGTAGCGTTTTAATAAACTGAAACTTGTTTTAAAACAGTCGTTGGTATTTTGGTAAATAACCGATACTGTTTTATTTACAGTGAAGATGCGCGCTTTCTAATTATTTACAAAAAGCTCACTGTCTGTTTTAAACAAGTACTATAAGTTATTTATAACAAATGAAAACGCGTGTTTTAAAAAAATATTGGTATAATAATTAGAGTATGGAAAAAGGATTTAATAAATCTCAAAATTTGTAACAGGAATGCAATCTAGATTACACAATCCAAACTTGTGACTCATTCAGATTATTATTATTATTTGAAAAAACAAAAATAGATTCTTTTTGTAAACCCTTTATTATCCAATTACTACTAATATGAACACTAAATTTTAATCCGTCACTATTTTAGGAAACCAAATTAACCCTTACGAGTTGCCGCAGGGGAGGAAACAAACACAAACTGGGCGCCGCGTCGCCGGGTCAATTTTTACATAACTTTTCGGAGCCAGGGGCAGTTTCGTCATTTCACTCCACTCAGTCCCAAGACTCCCAGTCCTGTACTATAAATACGCTTCTTCCTCTGTTCTTTTCAATTCGTCGTCTCTGTTCAAACCCCACTGACAAACACACTCCTTGATTTCTCAGAAACCTTTGATTCACAAAATTCAAAAAAAAAAAAAAATCAACATTTTTTTTCTGGTTTTTCACAAAATCAAATTAAGTTACTTTTAAAAAAATCAAACTTTTAGTTTTTATTTTTGTGGGTTTTGGAGCAATGTGGTCAGGGAATTTTTGGAATCGAAAGAGGATGAGGGATGAAGGTTTTCAAGCAATGAGCCTTCCTCATAAGAGATCCACAACGATGTTTACACAACAGGTATCGAATTTTTCATTTCTGTTTCCATTTTTATTTTTTATTTTTCTGGGTGCCAAAAAAAAAGTTTAGGAATTGAATTAAGACTAAAATGTTTTTATTATTGAGATTAATGTTATGGGTGATAGAAAATGGTTAATGATCTTGTTGAACATATGGTTGGATATCATGCTAAGTCTGTAACTAGGTTTTGATTATATTTTCTTCTCTGTGTTAAAGATTCATGCTTCACTGATTCTTTGTTACCATTTTTAAAGTTGGGTGTGTTTTTTGTTTTTTTTTGTTTTTTTTTTTGAATGTTTTAATTTTAATCCTGTGTTTGTAGCTATTCGGGGGATGTCATTAATCTATGATTTTATTTTATTTTTTCTTAAGATAGGAGTCTTCATAATCCACAAAGGTTATTCCGAGCTGTAAAAGTATGTTTAAAGGATGCTTTTAAGGTCTAGGACCATCTCCAATGGAGACACCATTACTCGAAATAAGGCGGATGAAGAGCTTCCACGGTAGCTCTAAACTTCGCGTCAAAATGAAGCGCGCCAAAAAAACTTTTGAAACTGAAATAGCCAAAAAGGCATAGGAATTAAAAGTTGTTGATAAAATGCTGAAAGTATGATTTTTTTTTTTTTTTGGTCCTTGGTTTGTATCAGAAATTGGGGATGTCATTAATCTTTGATTTGTTTAATTATTTCTTCTTAAAATTGGAGTCTTTATAATCTACAAGGGGTTATTATGGGCTGTATGTTTAAAGATGGCTCCAAATTTGGCGGAAGAAGAGCTCCAACGGTAGCTTAAAACTTTCGCGCGCCCGAATGCGCGCCAAATCTAGAGCAACATTTGTTTTGCGCTATCCCCTTTCTCCCCAAATCTAGCACAAGAAACGGAATAATAAGAAGTATTCCTTTTTAGTGCAAGATTTGAAGCAATGGTTGGAGATGGATATTTGATGTAGAAATTGCGCCATTTAAAGGGATAATGCGATTTCTGCACCAAATTGTTGGAGATGGTCTAACGAAAAAAATTAACAAGTCTTACATCAGTCTCCAAAAATGGGGTTGAGTTTTGTTGAAATTCTGTATATTGACAGTTCACATTATTTGTTTTTAATTGTTAAGGACTTCCTTCAAATAAATCGGTATTGACTTATTTATTTATTTATTTATTTGCATTGATATTAACTTTGTCTACTGATTAGCGATGGGGCCAATCTAGTAACCCCCTTGGGTTTCTGAACCCTCGTTTGTATCAGAAACCAATTGAGGAGCAAAGGCCATTGGGTTTGCGGCTGAAGAAAAGTAAATCCTTTTTGGAATTGATTCAAAAAAAGCTCTCTGAAGAAAAAAAGTCAGAAGCGAAAAATGATCTTACATTGCCGAAGAAGCAAGATGATAAGCATAAGGCCTCAAATTTTGCAGCTTCACATATAAGAATTGGGAGCTGGGAGGTATTTTTACTAAGTATTCCCTCCGTCCCAAAATGATCTTCTCATTTGACATTTTTCATTGTCCCAAAAAATTCTTCACATTTCTACAACCTAGGCTTAGAAGTGCCCAAACAAAACATGACTAATGAATCAAGTGTTCATATCCTTAAAAAGTTTGAATAGTCAAATGTGAAGATCATTTTGGGACGGAGGGAGTAGTTCTTTACTGTACTGATATTAAAAAAGACCATTTCAGAAGCTAAATGAAGTAAGTTCTTTTTGCAGTATAAAACAGTGAATGCAGGTACTAGTATAATGGCCAAGTTTTACTATGCTAAGCATAAGCTTGTTTGGGAAGTTATTCATAGCGGTCTCAAGTATAAAATGGAAATTCAGTGGTCTGATATTACGGCTTTGAAGGGAAACTGTCCTGAAAACGAGCCCGGGACTTTAGCAATAGTGGTAATGTATATTTTATTTATCATCCGTTCCTTGAACTCATTTTCTTCTTGCAAGTGCGTGTTACAATTTCTTTAATTGGTATAATACTGATTAATGACCTTGTATTGTCAGCTTGGTAAACCACCACTTTTCTTTAAGGAAAATGATCCGCAGCCTAAAAAACATACCTTGTGGCATTCAAGTAAAGACTTTACGGGTGGTCAAGCAAGCACGTATAGGTAAAGCTCTTTGACTTCGTAAATCCCTTCCTTTCTCATCTTTTGTTCTCGCTTATAATGTTAAACTTTCTTCTCATCCAGTTGTTTCTTCTTTTACTCGTTGAAAAAAATAACTTTCCATTTCGTCTTCTTTTTTTTTTTTACTCTCAAATGCTTGTTCTTCTTTATTCGCACTTCTACTTCTCGAAAGTCAACAACTTTTAGAGTGACTAGAATTTCAATATGGTTGTTTTTGTAGGCAACATTTTCTGGAGTTCCCCCAAGGTGTGCTAGAAAAGCACTATAAGAAGTTGACCCAATGTGATAGTAGACTTGGCCTTTTAAGTCAACTTCAAGAACCCATTTTGAACCCGCCATATTTTCTGACTAGCGCTTCTAATCGAGTTCAGCTGAAAGACGATGGTTTAAGTAAATCTGAAAGACCGGGAGGATCCTCCTCTGTGTATAACTTACAGGATAGAGCCTTATCTCCTCCACTACTTATTTCTTCAGACATCGAACAACAAAAGGATTCTGTTCCACTGTGTTCTCCCTCAAATGTTGAAGTTTCCCTCGGTTTAACTGACGATTCGTCTTATTATTCTCAATCTCCTTTGTCAGACACATTAACCAGCTTCGATTATGGTATTCCGGGACTTGAACCAGTTACAGAATCCCCTATTTATACTTTACAAGATTTGGTTCTTTCAAGCACTCCCTCAAGTGTTAGACAACAACAGGGTTCTTTTTGTAATTCCCATCAAGAATTGTCTAAAGACGTGTTTGGACCAGCTTCAGGATTGCCTAATTCTTGTTTGCCTAATGTGGCTTCACTAAGTGATTTAAATTTCTCAAACGTTGATGAACAGATTTCTCTTGGTGTATCCCATCAAGATTTTTCAAATTTTGAAGTTAATTTAGGAGATTTGACAAATGTAGAAGAGGGGGTTCCTCTTGGTATGCCAAATCGAGGTTTTACACTAGAAGATTTATCAAATGTCGAACAGCGGGTTTCTCTTGGCATACCAAATCAGGATTTATCAAATTTTGAAGCTTCACTAGAAAAGTTTTCAAATCTTGAACAGCGGGTTTCTCTTGGTATATCCCACCAAGATTTGTCAAATGCCGCACATCCTCCAGTCTCAGGTACTTAAGGAGCTTTGATACTTTTCAAATAGATATCTTTTTTTTTTCTTGTTAAAAGCAACCCAAATTCTCTTATCGATTCATCATTCATTGCCTTCAACAATTTACGCTTCCACATCATTTTATTACTGATTATGCTTTACAGCCAAGACGTCTCTAGGTCCTTCCCTCACGTCAAATTGTCTTCTTGTTTTCTGAATCTTTTTTTGTTCTTAAATTCTTTATCAACATTGCCAATTTGTTTTCCCAAAAAATATTTTTTCTGTATTTATGAACCTTGGTTTCATACATGCAAGTTCTATGTGGCATTGAATGGCACTGAAACACTGGATATGCATGAACACTTTGTTGATGTAATGTTGCAATCTTTTTATATTTTTTTTGTATTTGTATTTGCTAGTTTACGGCACATGTGCAACAGAAGTGACTGCAAATAGCGAAGCGAAGATTTATGGGACATTAGAAGCTCCAAGTCTCCGACCCTCTATATCCATTGACGATCTTGTGGGCCACATTGATCTTAAGGAACTCCACCAGGTATTGTTCAGCGACACCACAGCTGCACCAGATGAAAACTCCCTGATGTCTAAAGTGAACTCTTTTTCCAACGTTCTTAACTGGGATCAGAACTCTGAGAACAACTCCATGAATAGACTGGTCAATTCAGAGGGGGTCCAGGATGGGAGGGTTCTTGAACCTGTTATGTCTTATGGGTTCACGCCTGAAAATAAGGTTCAAAGTGATGATGTTGTGGCTCAGGAGAAGAACCTCAATGATCCTTCGACTGACTTCGTGCAGCTGCAGACCATGTCAAGGATTGACTCGTGTGTTGACTTACTGCATGATCTTCCCAGGATAGCATCTCTCTCATACTTGTTGTGCAGTCAAGATTAGAAGTTGATTTGCTATTTGTAGGACTAGACATATCCTATTTGTGGTGACCCTTTATCACAAAAATGACGAAAATGACGTCCTCAAGATTGCTCTGTTTCAAATCAGTTTGCGCTCCAAACAAACCCACCGGAAGTTTGCGCAGTAGCACCACCAACGTAAATTCTCACTCTCTCCCTTTGTGATGTCATGGGTGCGTTTGAATTATCTTGAATGCTAACAAACGATTTTGAGTTTTGTGGAATGATGCATGGAAAGGCCGTTAGTACATGGATAGAATGATTGTGGGAAGTGGAAGAAACAAGTTATGTCAGTTTTTTTTTTTTTTTTGAATCAAGTTATGTCATATTTAGAACATAAAAACCTATTCCGTTGCGGCGGAGCCAACATTTCTTGTAATTCCGTACCATGTTTTAATATGCATGAGGGGGGGGGGGGGGGGGGGGGAGGGGTAGATTAATTTTTTAGTGCATTCTTTAAAACCCCTAAATTCTTAAAATAGTTGCACTAGTAAATATAAAACTTTTTAAGTCAATTTTCTTATGTGTAGCTCTGCTGTTTCTCCGTACCATTCTTCGACTTACTCATCTATGTTTCTGTTATGCTTTGAGGGTCATGACTATCACTAATGAGGAACAACGTTTGATGCTGCTAACGGGTTTTAGATTGAATTCTAAAGATGAGTCTGCAAATGGGCGTGTTTGTTAAATAATGTTGAAATTGATGCGAAGCGTTGTCATAGTGGTGCGCTGATCAACAACTTTTTATTTAACAAACGCGCCTATTTGCAGACTCATCTTTAAAATTCAGCCTAAACAGAGATATATGTTTTCTTCAGATTTTGCATGTTAAAATCATGTTTGTGCAGGAGTACTACTTTTCTCAGCTCTGTTGCACCCCATCCTTTTTAAATGGCTTCTTTTGTTACAATAAAATTTTGAATTATGTTTCTAAAAATATGTTGGTTTTAACTTTTAACAATATTGTTATAAATATTACACAAATATTGAATAGAAACAGAATAGAAATACAAAACAGAAAATTGAAACTGGAAAGAGGTGTAGTTGGGTTTGTCCGAGTCGTGTAAACCAACACTGTCCTTAAGACAAATTCATCCCCTCACCGGTGTTGTGCTTGAGGATACGTTGGACGCCTGTCTCCCAGGATACAACGGACGGACCGGACGACGACTGCACAATAGTGCCTCCGGCGAACTTCGATGTGCCTGGAAAGAATCACCACCAGAAAAGCAGGAGGGCCAAGGAAAACGATAAGCAAAAAGATGAGAGACTGTTCGAAAATGTGTTTCTTAAAATGGCTGTGCAGAACACCATTTTATACTGCTCAAAATGACCCAAAAATATAGAGACGGAAAAATAATCAAAAAGTGAGCTTGTCACGCCTAGGCCATTTAGGAGCTACATTCGTGTCCGCAGGACGCGCACACATGAGTCCAGTGGTCCGTGGCATAAATCGACAAATTTCCAACTAAATTTGCACCCCCCCTGCGCACCCGGGCGCGAGAGAGAGCCTCTAGTCTACACAATCTTAACCCATACAAATGGGTAATTGTATTTATACTAGCTCAACTTTTTATTCTAAACCAATGTGGGAGAAGTTCACTTGGCTTTACCCACAAATAGTCTTAGAACATTATTTCTCCCATTATCCCATTTGGGATACCCTTTTACAAGGAAGGATCCTAGGGAATTTTCCCTTCCTTTTCCATGTGGGATAGTAACCCACTTCCCCAACTTACCCATTCATTTTATTTTTTTATTTTTTTTTGAGCATTTCAACTTCTACTTTTCATTACATAAATTGGACACACCAATTTATTACTAACAAGTAGGAGTTATTCTTTAATCAACAAATGATTTTTATTTAAGAAACGCGCGCAATTTCTCAAATTTCCTTCACACATTTACACATTTTTCCAACAAATATTATGCTTCTTAACACGTAGTAGCCGTGTTAAGAACATACACTATATTTTTCTTAGCAAAAACATATAATTATGTAAGTAGGATGAGTTTTTCGAAAAAAAAGTCTGTTTGTATTTCAATTTTCTTTTTGAAATCGTCTTTCAAAATATTTGAATTTAAATTATGTAATAATGACGTAATTGAAATTAGGTGGTGGGAGGGGAATGGTAGTTACTCAATTAATTGTAAAAAGAAACTTGCTTAAAAGGAATATCATTACTCCCTCGGTCCAAAATAACTGCCTTTTTTTGCATTTGCACAACTCTTAAGAAATGTAATAATTATCATGACTTAGAGACAAAAGTTTCAACTTTACCCCTATTAAGTGTGCAACTTTCTTACATTAATGTCTCACACAAAGATAATTAATAAAAGAGAACAAGTTTCAATGCAAAGATAAGAGAGACATTTAGCTCAAAAGTGACAGTTATTTTGGACCGGATGGAGTATTTAAAAGGAACTGTCCACAAAAAATAAATTTGCACATCTGTTCTATTGGAGCAAAGGGAATATTATTTTCGAAAGGGGTTGAGTAATGTAAATGACATGGAGTATATAAAAGCAACACAAAATTTGAAAATATGGGGGTTGTCATTTTGAATTTTTTCTTCAATCATATGAAACTTCTAAAAATTGGATACTCATTAAAACTATATTACATTTCCTATTTTTTATAAACATATTACATTCCCATAAAATATAATTTTCTTTAACAAAAAAAATTTAATATTAATTGACAAGCAAGTTTCTAGGGATGTAGTTTCTTTCTTTCTATTTCTTTTTCAAAAAAAAAAAAAAAAAGATGGAGTCATTTTTTCATAAAGTTTGAAGTTACACAAAAAAAAAAATTATTCCTTTTTTTTTTTGAAGCAAAAAAAATATATTTTATTTTTGGTAAATTTTTAATTTATCACGGCAAACCAAAACCATAACCAGGACCAATTTATAGAATTTGAAATATAGAACCATGATAACATACGTAAAAATGAAATAAGCGCAGTCAAATAATTTTCTTTATATATAGATTCTTCCAAACAAAAAATCAATTTATTAGTTACGATATTAAAGTAGAATCGTTTTTAAAAAAATAGTGACATAATAACTGGAGTAGCGAATTTTCTTTTTAATAATCTCAAAATTCAGGTAACAGGAATGTAATCTAGATTACACAATTCAAAATATTTTCTTAATCCAAACTTGTGACTCATTCAGATTATTATTATTATTATTTGAAAAAAATGGTTTTTTTTTTCTTGCTTAAATATAAAGTCACAAAAAAGTGCCACAAAATTTGGTTTACAAAATGATGTGTCAAGATTTTATTGGTGTTTTTAATTAGAGTGTGCCGGGTCCACTATCGATATGACCAATAAAATATCGCCACCTCATTTTGTATCCATCATTACAACAGTCGGAGGCGATCCACAACAGTCGGAGGCTCATCCCATATACAAGAATTTACACGACCACATACAACTGTAAACAAACTGTCCCTCATAGTAAAATAGCCTAATACATCTGGAACAACAATGTCTAACCTGACACCAGAACTCCAACAAATACCCTTACAAACAATGACATGCGACGCCCAAATGTCTCTCTAAGCAAAACTTGGACACGGCCTATTACCGGCCTTCACAAAAACCTTTCACGGTAAGAATTTGGCTTTGAAAACATGACAAAGTAACACATGTGGGTAGGCAATAAATGCCAAACCAAGCATTGCAACAAGAACAAATAAAAATAATATACGAAAACTCTCGACAAAGGAGAGAAGACAACTAATACTAGAAAGAAGGCAAAAACCATAACATATGAAAAATGATGGATACCAAATTATTTCTAAAGCGAACAGATGTTTGATTGACGCTTGAACGCTGCCTATAATTGAAACCGCAACAAACGAATCTCACCTCCATGATGTCACCGACCGCACCAATTGATTTATTATCAAAAAAAAAATTTAAACATTAATCATTAATTACTAATGATTAATGTTTAAATTACGAGATTTTTAACAATCAAAGTTAGAAAAAACAATGAAAACAAGAAGATTAGTCGGAGAAGAACCGAGGAAAGGAAAAAGAAAAAAATGGATTGTTTTTGGAAACCCTCTATCCACTAATATTAAAAACACCAATTTTTAATCCGTCACTGTTTTAGGAAACCAAATTTACCCTTACGAGTTGCCGCAGGGGAGGAAACAAACACAAACTGCGCGCCGCGTCACCTGGTCAATTTTTCCATAACTTTTCGGAGCCAGGGGCAATTTCGTCATTTCACTCCACTCAGTCCCAAGACTCCCAGTCCTGTACTATAAATACGCTTCTTCCTCTGTTCTTTCAATTCGTCGTCTCTGTTCAAACCCCACTGACAAACACACTCCTTGATTTCTCAGAAACCTTGATTCACAAAATTCAAAAAAAAAAAAAATCAACATTTTTATTTTTGTTTTTCACAAAATCAAATTAAGTTACTTTATTATTTTAAAAAAATCAAACTTTTAGTTTTTATTTTTGTGGGTTTTGGAGCAATGTGGTCAGGGAATTTTTGGAATCGAAAGAGGATGAGGGATGAAGGTTTTCAAGCAATGAACCTTCCACATAAGAGATCCACAACGTTGTTTACACAACAGGTATCGAATTTTTCATTTCTGTTTCCATTTTTTATTTTTTATTTTTCTGGGTGCCAAAAAAAAAGTTTAGGAATTGAATTAAGACTAAAATGTTTTTATTATTGAGATTAATGTTATGGGTGATAGAAAATGGTTAACGATCTTGTTGAACATATGGTTGGATATCATGCTAAGTCTGTAACTAGGTTTTGATTATATTTTCTTTATGTAATTCAATGTATTAAAGAAGTGTTTTTTTTTTTTTTTTTTTTTTTTTTTTTAAATTTGAATGTTTTAATTTTAATCCTGGGCTTGTATCGATATTCGGGGGATGTCATTAATCTGTGATTTGTTTTGTTTATTTCTTTTTAAGATAGGACTTTTCATAATCTATAAAGAGCTATTCTGAATTGTGAAAATATGTTTAAAGGATGGCTCTAAGGCCTATGACCGTCCAATGGAGACGCCATTATTCAAATATGGCGGAAGAAGAGCTCCAACGGTAGCGCCAAACTTTGCGTCAAGATGAAGCGCGCCAAAAAAAAATGTTTGGAAATTTAAGTTGCCAAAAAGGCCTAGGAATTAAAATAGGAATAAATTGAAATTTCTTATTATTTTGAATTTGATATATATGTGCCTTTATGTACTTAAAAAAATCTAGTCTTTATCGAAGAGATTAATGTTACGGGTGATAGAAAATGGTTAAGGATCCTGTTGAACATATGTTTGGATTTGGATATCATGCTATGTATGTTACTAGTTTTGATTATAGGTTCTTTGTGCAATTTTATGTAGATTCATGCTTGACTGATTATTTGTTACCATAGTTAAAAGTTATTTTTTCTTTTACTTTTTGAATGTATTAATTTTGGTCCTGAGCTTGTAGCAGAAATTGGGGATGTCATTAATCTTTGATTTGTTTAATTGTTTCTTTTTAAGATTGGAGTCTTCATAATCTACGAAGGGTTATTATGAGCTGTGAATATATGTTTAAAGATGGCTCCAAATTTTGCGGAAAAAGAGCTCCAACGGTAGCTTAAAACTTTTCACGCGCCCGAATGCGCGCCAAATCTAGAGCAACACTTTTGCGCTTTCCCCTTTCTCCCCAAATCTATCACAAGAATGGATAATAAGAAATATTCCTTTTTGGTGCAAGATTTGAATCAGTGGTTGGAGATGGTTAGATTTATTTGATGTAGAAATTGCACCACTTTAAGGGATAATGCAATTTCTGCACTAAACTGCTTGAGATGGTCTAAAGAACAAAATTAACAAGTCGTACATCATTCTCCAAAAGAGGGGTTGAATTTTGTTTAAATTCTCTATATTTACAGTTCACATTATTTGCTTTTAATTGTTATTGACTTCCTAAAAAAAAAATACTGATATTGACTTTATTTTTGAAATGATATTGACTTTGTCTACTGATTAGCGATGGGGCCAATCTAGTAACCCCCTTGGGTTTCTGAACCCTCGTTTGTTTCAGAAACCAATTGAGGAGCAAATGCCATTGGGTTTGCGGCTGAAGAAAAGTCAATCCTTTTTGGAATTGATTCAAAAGAAGCTCTCTGAAGATAAAAAGTCAGAAGCGAAAAAGGATCTTACATTGCCTAAGAAGCAAGATGATAAGCATAAGGCCTCAAATTTTGCAGCTTCGCATATAAGAATTGGGAGCTGGGAGGTATTTTTACTAAATATTTCTTTGACGTATTGATATTTTTTTTTAAAAAAAAAAAAAAACCATTTTCAGAAGCTAACTGAAATAAGTTATTTTTTGCAGTATAAAACAGTGAATGCAGGTACTGGTATAATGGCCAAGTTTTACTATGCTAAGCATAAGCTTGTTTGGGAAGTTATTCATAGCGGTCTCAAGTATAAAATGGAAATTCAGTGGTCTGATATTACGGCTTTGAAGGGAAACTGTCCTGAAAATGAGCCCGGGACTCTAGCTTTAGTGGTAATGTGTATATTTTATTTATCATCCGTTTCTTGAAACTCATTTTCTTCGTGCAAGTACGTGTAACAAGTTCTTTAATTGGTATATATATTGATTAATAACTTTGTATTGTCAGCTTGGTAAACCACCACTTTTCTTTAAGGAGAATGATCCGCAGCCTAAAAAACATACGTTGTGGCATAGAAGTAAAGATTTTACGGGTGGGCAAGCTAGCACTTATAGGTAAAGCTCATTGAGTTAGTAAATCCCTTCCCTTTTTCATATTTTGTTCTCACTTATAATGTTAAACTTTCTTCTCATCCAGTTGTTTCTTCTTTTAGTTGTTGAAAAGCAACCCCTTTCTTTCAAGAAAAGCTACGGCCCCTTTTCTGTTTCGTCTTTTTTTTTTTTCTCAAATGTTCCTTCTTCTCTTTTTTTCCCTCCTTCTACTTCTCGAAAGTCAACAACTTTTTGAGTGACTAGTTTCTCAAAATGGTTATTTTTGTAGGCAACATTTTCTGGAGTTCCCACAAGGTGTGCTAGACAAGCACTACATGAAGTTGATTCAATGTGATAGTAGACTTGGCCTTTTAAGTCAAGTTCAAGAACCCGTTCTGAACACGCCATATTTTCTTCCTATAGCTTCTAATCAAGTTCAGTTAAAAGACGGTGTTGTTGGTCAATCTGAAAAACCGGGAGGATCGTCCTCCGTGCATAACTTGCATGATGTAGCCTTATCTCCATCATTACTTATTTCTTCAGACATTGAACAACAACAGGGTTCTGTTCCACTGCACTCACCCTCAAATGTTGAATTTTCCCTCAATTTAACTGACGATTCGTCTAATTACTCTCAATCTCCTTTGTCAGACACATTAACCAGCTTTGATTATGGTATTCCTAGACTTGAAACAGTTACAGAATCCCCCATTTCTACTTTACATGATTTGGTTCGTTCAAGTACTTCCCCAAGTGTTAGACAACAACAGGGTTCTCTTTGTAAATCCCTTGACGAATTGTCTAAAGACGTATTTGGACCAGCTGGAGGATCGCCTTATTCTGGTGTACCGAATGTGGCTTCGCTAAGTGATCTCAATTTCTCAAATGTTGAACAGATTCCTCTTGGTGTATCCCATCAAGATTTTTCAAATTTTGAAGTTACTTTAGGAGATTTATCAAATGTTAAACAAGGGATTTCTCTTGGTTTACCAAATCAAGAATTGTCATATTATGAAGTTACATTTGAAGATTTATCAAATGCTGAAAAGGGGGTTTCTCTCGGCATAACAAATCAAGATCTGTCAGCTTTTGGAGTTACACTTGAAGATTTATCAAATGTTGAACAGAGGGTTTCTCTTGGGATACCAAATCAAGATTTATCAGATTTTGAAGCTTCACTAGAAAAATTTTCAAATCTTGAACAGCGGGTTTCTCTTGGTATATCCCATCAAAATTTGTCAAACACTGCACACTCTCCTCTCTCAGCCTCAGGTACGTAAGGCAGTTTAATATACTTTTTAAGTAAATGTCTTTTTTTTTTTTTTTCTTATGTTCTACTTTCAGCTACATCGTCTGCATTACGAAGCACCCCAAATTTTCTTATGTTTTATCTTTCATTTCCTTCAACAATTTAACATTCCACATCATTATATTGCTGATTGTGCTTTATAATCAAATGTCTCCTAGATCTTTCCCTCACGTCAAATTGTCTCTCTTTTTTTCTCAGTTTATTTTGGTTCTTAAATTTCTTTATCTATATTGCATTTTTATTTTTTTTTGAAAAAAATCTGTATTAATGCACCTTGGTTTCATGGATGCAAGTTCTATGTGGCAATGAATTGCACCAAAACTTTGGATATGCATGATGAACACTTTGTTGATGTCATGTTGCAACTTTTATAGAAGTTTCCATCAATCCCTCTAATGTTTTAATTTTTTTTTGTATTTTCTAGTTATCGGCACATGTGGAACAAAAGTGAGTGCAAATAGCGAAGCACAATTTTTTGAGACGTTGGAAGTGCCAAGTCTCCAACCCTCTACATCCATTGATGATCATGTGGGCCATATTGATCTTGAGGAACTCCACCAGGTATTGTTCAGCGACACTACAACCGTACCCGATGAGAATTCCCTGATGTCAAAAGTCAACTCTTTTTCCAACGTTCTTAACTGGGATCAGAACTCTGAGAAAAACCACATGAATAGTATGGTCAGTTCAAAGGGGGTCCAGGATGGGAGGGTTCTTGAACCTGTTATTTCTTGTGGGTTCACGCCTGAAATTAAGGTTCAAAGTAATAACGTTTTTCACTGGGATCAGAGCTCTGGGAACAACCCTATGAATAGAATGGTCAATTCAGAGGGGGTCCATGATAGGAGGGTTCTTGAACCTGTTATGTCATATGGGTTCACGCCTGAAAATAAGGTTCAAAGTGATGATGTTGTGGCTCAGGAGAAGAACCTCAATGGTCCGACGCAGCTGCAGACCATGTCAAGGATTGACTCGTGTTTTGACTTACTGCACGACCTGCCACGGATAGCATCTCTCTCATACTTATTGTGCAGTAACGATAGACCTTGAAATGCTATTTGTAGACTAGACATGCCTTATTTGTGGTCAGACTTGGCCAAGGTTTGTCAAACTATTTTTTTATTGTTGGGGTAATTTTGTTTACATTCAGACCGTACCTGAAATCAAAACCTTCAAATGTTTATGTTTTTTTTTTTTTTTTTTTCTTTCAAAAAAAAACATTTGAAGGTTTAAATTTTCTCCAATCTTGTTTGTTTTATGCAGGCAGATTCTTTCTACATCTCCATCCAATATGGTTTCTGTTCAAGTTGCAGAACAAATATTAAATTCAGGGGTGAAAAAGGTCCTGGCTTGTGCAGAAATCTGCCTAAAAGAAACCAGGATTGCCTAAAAGCAGTTCTATTTCAAACTTATATACATATGTATATCTGTGTGCATATATATGTATGTATCTACTTGTACAGATTGGTTAAGCTTCAATTGCATTATTGTGTAGTCCATGGTACACAGATTACTTATCAATAAAGCCCTACACTAATAGCTGCTATTGCATTTCTGTTTAATATACTACACACACATACACACACACACACACATATATATATATGTGGGCAAATTGCAATCTGGTTCCTGACATTTACATAGAATTGCAATGTTGCTCCCAACAGTTCAATTTCGCAATTTGGTATCTCAACATTTACATTTTTTTGCAATGTGACTACAAAACTAACGCCCAGTTAAATTTTTAACCAAATTACACCTATATGACTAGCACATGTCTATTAAATAGACTAAATGGTAATTTCTTAAAAGGTCATGTGCCATTCATGTAAGGTTTTCTTTTGTTGTTTTCCTTATTTATTTTATAGTTTAAAAAACATAGATTAAATTAAAATTGGACATAAATATTATTTTATTTTGTACTTATAATTTACGTATTCCTTACAAAGTCATTTATTTTTTAAGTATATATATATATATATATATATATATATATATATATATATATATTTAATAATTATAAAAACAAAATAAAATACTTTACAAATTATATAATTAGGAATTAGAAATATTTCATAAAAAAATTAAATCTATATAAGTACATTTATGTTAGATTATAACTCAAAATAATTATGCATGCTCATGTACAATAATTTATTAAGCGTTTCCGATGTGAAATAAATTTTCTTAAATATTTTTCTTCAAGTGAAAGGAAATAAGTAATGATCTTATTGTTTTTTTTTTTGAAACCAAAAGAAACATATTATTATCGATTAAAACAAACGTTTAGAAGTCGACTGTCCACATAAATCGGAAGTTCGACCCAAACGGTGGGGCTCGCAATTACAAACGCTGCCTTAGATGTTACATTTTCCAACATATTGACATTTTGACATGTCATTTGCAAAGAAAAATGAATATGCTTACTAAGCCCGTCCTTGCAACAGATAATCTTAACAAAATCTGACTTCAAAAAATTCCACCATTCGAAACGCTGGACTTCATGAACATCTTGATGTAGTATTGCGTCTCTAGCCCTTTTTTGCTTCGCTCCGTCAGATTCAGACTTTTCCATAATTCTAAAAACAACAAAAACAATACAAAAAACCCTCAACAATTGAGGGAAATCACAGGCCCTCACAAACGGAGGGAAATCACAGGCCCTCACCAAAGGAGGGAAATCAAAGGCTCTCACATATAGATATGGAGAGAAAAACAACACAAATACAACAACAACAAACATTATTAAAAACTAGATTGAAAAATGAAAATTAAAAAACCGATTTCACATTTATTCATTGCAAAACAACAATTAATAAATGTGAAATCGGGTTAGACAAATCAATACCGAACAAACAAGAGGAAATCGGAAAAAGAGAACACCAAATCCACTACAAAATTGAAGACAAAAACTGTTTCTGAAAATTGGAATTGATGAAAAATGGCCTTGAGGAAGAAGATGGGGAAGAGAAAACGGTTTTAATTTGAACTTTAGTAATCTCTGTAATAGTAATGATCTTATTGTTAAAGACATGAAAGAGAGAGAATACATACATGTTTACACCAATTTTAAACGAACTAAAATAAAAGAGAATTTACGATTTAGTTTTTATGATTTAGTTTGTTATGTTGTTTTGGAAGGAAATTAATAAGTAATATAATCAAACTAGCAAATTCAATATATAAATTTGTAATATAATTAAGCCAAAAAAGAGAGAGAATACATACAACTTTAAAAATTGAATATTTTATCTTAATCGGAAAAGGTATTTATGCCAATAATAATAATAATAATAATAATAAATGTGATGATTTTATTAAAATGTAGTCGAATGACCATTTTACCCATATAAAAGACATGTGTTAGTCACATGGGTGTCATTTGGTTAAAGTTTTAACCTGGCGTTCGTTTTGTAGCCACATTGCAAAAAAAATGTAAATGTTGGGATACTAAAGTGCAAAATTGAACTGTTGGGAGCAACATTCCAAATCTAAGTAAATGTCAGGAACCAAATTGCAATTTGTCCATAAAAATATAGATTTAATTAAAATTGGACATAAATATTATTTTATTTTGTACTTATAATTTACGTATTCCTTACAAAGTCATTTTATTTAAGTATAATTTAAAATTTTATTTGAATAGTTAAAAAATAAAATAAAATACTTTACAGATTATATAATTAGGAATTAGAAATATTTTCTTAAAAAAATTAAATCTATATAAGTACATTTATGTTAGATTATAACTCAAAATAATTATGCATGCTCATGTACAATAATTTATTAAGCGTTTCCGATGTGAAATAATTTTTCTTAAATATTTTTCTTCAACTGAAAGGAAATAAGTAATGATATTATTGTTAAAGACATGAAAAAGAGAGAATACATACATGTTTACTCCAATTTTAAACGAACTAAAATAAAAGAGAATCTACGATTTAGTTTGTTATGTTGTTTTGGAAGGAAATTAATAAGTAATATAATCAAACCAGCAAATTCAATATATAAATTTGTAATATAATTAAGCCAAAAATGAGAGAAAATACATACAACTTTAAAAATTGAATACTTTATCTTAATTGGATAAGGTATTTATGCCAATAATAATAATAATAATAATAAATGTGATGATCTTATTAAAAATGTAGTCGAATGACCATTTTTCCCATATAAAAGACATGTGCTAGTCACATGATGGGTGTCATTTGGTTAAAATTTTAACTGAGCGTTAGTTTTGTAGCCACATTGCAAAAAAATGTAAATGTTGGGATACTAAATTGCGAAATTGAACTGTTGGGAGCAACATTGCAAATCTAAGCAAATGTCAGGAACCGAATTGCAATTTGCCCATACATATGTATATGTATATATGTATATATACATATGTATATGTATATATACATATATATATATATATATGTATACATATGTATATGTATGTATATATACATATACATGTATGTATGTAAACATATATATACATATGTATATGTATATATATATACATATATATATGTATATATATATCATATATATATATGTATACTTATATATATATATATATACATATACATATGTATATATATATATACATACATACATGTATATATACATATGTATATATACATATGTATATATACATATATATGTATATATATGTATATATCATATATATTATATATATATATACATATATATATGTATATATATATACATATGTATATACATATATATGATACATACATATATATGTATATATCATATATATATATATATATATACATATATATGATATATACATATATATGTATATATATGTATATATATGTATATATCATATATATATATATGTATATACATACATATGATATATACATATATATGTATATAAAAATAAAAATAAACAAAACTTATCCATTCTTAAATCACCAGGTTTATTGGCTTGTGTAGATACCCCGGAAAAACCCACTACTTAGCTAGAGAGGTGAATTATCCTAGGATGTCTATTTGTGTTTTAATTGTTTAGAGTCGCCACCTATGTTTTTAAAGGAACATAAGAAAAACCTAGAAATAGCCTAATTTATGTACAAAACCAGATATTCGGGAAGAGTAGGGTTCGGTGGTTAGGTGACGGAGTGGGAAGTACTTAAACACCCACTCCGCCCCGCTTACGCGGGTCTTGCTACTATTGGTGTTCTAATGCTAAATGTCCTTATTTTATTGAATAGTGCTAACAATTATAATGTAAAGAAGAGGGGAAATAAAAGAGAATTGTTTTATTGATTTTTTATGCTAAAGATTACATTAAGAGAAGAATAATAAATTGAAGTAAAGATTGAAATGTAGGGAGATGACCTTAACCAACTTTAATGTAATAAAGTGGTCATTTAGTCATGTCCCATTGATGGGGATTGCATATATTACCAGACAAGTAAAATAATAAGAAGAAAAGTTGTACCTTTAGAAGGAGCAAGAAGATTTGAACTTTGACTTGAGATGGAGTTGTTTGTAGAGAAATTGTTGTGCAATAATTTGTGTAGAGTTTTTGTAGAGAAATGTGTTTGAGAGAATTTGTGTAGAGTTTAGGTTCAAGTCTCAAATTGGGGGTCCCTTGAAATGAACCAAGAAGGTCCTTTTATAGGTAAAAATAGGAGGGAAAGGTTGGAGGGAAAAGATGATCAATCCATGTGAAATGGAATTGACCAATGAAAAATAAGATAAATAAAATAATAAATAAAATAAAATGTTTATTTTTAAGAGAAGGCTAGAAATGTGGGATTGGGAGGTTACAAATAAAAAGGTTTTAATGTTTGTGATCAAGAAGGGGATTTTGAAATAAAGAAGAGATGTTGTAAATAAGAAAAGGGGGGAGGGGAATAAGGTGCAATCCGTTACTGCCATAACGGGAGGCGCGCGAGTCCGGATTTAGGGGCGAGACGCGCGCGCAGCCCACAAGCAGTGCCGGAGGCGCCCGCGGGAAGGAAAAGACAGAATGACAGAAATGACTCCAAAGTTAACTCTGTTATGCAGTTTAGTCCAAAACTAACAGAATCAGTTAGGAACTTAACCGAAGTAACAGAAATTAACAAAAAACAAGTTAAATAAAAACACTATGTATGCAATCGGGGTGAGAGGTCCAAGGCGGGGTGTCTACAGAGCCCCTCGGCGACGTGGATTTCATAGCAAAATGCGTCGACAAAAGAAAGACAACCGCCGAGGACATCGACAAAGAAAAAAGAAAGAAAAGAAAGCAAAGACTCAATGAAAGCAAGAATTTGAAATTGCGAGAGATAGGGGTGCGCTCCCTGTGTGAGCGGCTTTTATTGATAAAGGAGGTGGCATGATCCGTTTGTAAATCCGCAGGCCGAATCCGTTAGTGAATCCGTTGATGAATCCGTTAGTGAATCCCCTGAATGAGTCCGTTAATCCGTTAGTGAATCTGCTGGGTGAATTCGTTAGTGAATCCCTTGAATGAGTCCGTTGGTGAACCCTTGTTGACGAATCCGTTAGTGAATCCGCTTGATGAATCCGTTAGTGAATCCATTGAATGAGTCCGTTAGTGAACCTTTGTTGATGAATCCGTTAGTGAATCCGTTTGATGAATCTGTTAGTGAATCCCCTTGAATGAGTCCGTTAGTGAACCCTTGTTGACGAATCCGTTAGTGAATCCGTTTGATGAATCCGTTAGTGAATCCCTTGAATGAGTCCGTTAGTGAACCTTTGTTGACGAATCCGTTAGTGAATCCGTTTGATGAATCCGTTAGTGAATCCCCTTGAACGAGTCCGTTAGTAGGCACCCAAATGCGCGCGCGTCTGGTCCGTTTTCCAGAACAGAAACAGTGAACAGAATGGACAGTTTTGACGGTGTGTGGGCACCGGGCCTGCACATAACTTATTTTACTTTTTGTTTATTTTATCGGTCACACGGGTGATTCGAAAGTTGTAAATATGTAATTATTTGCTTTTCTTTTGTTTAAAAGTAAAAAATATATATTTGTCACTTGGCTTGACCTCACACTACATGCACAAACTCCTATGAATTGCTCACTATAGAGTCGCACAAGTTCATAACCCCAAACCCGTCGAGGCCCGTCAAGGGAGTTTCAAGCTCCACCCGACCTTGACTCTCTCGAAGCGGTAAACCTCAGCCCGTGGCATTGTTCATGACTACATGCCGGGGGTGACGTTAAGCCTCTCATTAGCCGAGCACAAGCCAACACAATTCTAGTTAGGGTCTAACACTCCGTGACCAAGTCGGTTTTCATGTGTCGAGATTTCCCTAAACTAATGTCATCAAATCATATGTATATACATGTGTATATATATATATATATATATATATATATATATATATATATACATATGTATATATCATATATATATATACATATATATACATATATATGTATATGTATATATGTATATATACATATGTATATGTATATATGTATATATATATGTATATATCATATGTATATACATGTATATATATATATACATATGTATATGTATATATGTATATATACATATGTATATGTACATATGTATATATACATATGTATATGTATATATACATGTATATACATATATGTACATATATATGTATATATCATATGTATATACATGTATATGTATATATGTATATATACATATGTATATGTATATATGTATATATACATATGTATATGTATATATGTATATATCATATATATGTATACATATATACATATACATATGTATATATCATATATACATACATATATACATATATATGTATACATATATACATATATGTACATATATATGTATATATCATATGTATATACATGTATATATATATATATATATATATATATATATATATATATATACATATATATATATATATATACATATATATATATATATGTATACATATATATATATATATATGTATACATATATATATATATATATATATATATATGTATACATATATACATATGTATACATAGGTAGGTGCTCAAATGAGAACCTAAATATCATGAGAACCAAGGATAACCATTGGATTAGACACAAATCAAGGGTTTAGATTACCTTTTTAGTTTAAAAATTCAGTGGCATTCTTGTAATTAGGTTGACAGACAAAGGGAAGGGCAAAATACCATGTGTGTTCTAGAATTTGCCACGTCATCACCCAAAATTTCCCTAAATTTTAAAAATTAAACATCTCATTAATTATAAATCGAAAAAATAATCCGAGAACACTGATTTTTTTGTCTCGACGAGACGAATCAAACTACATCCCTGAAGATAGGGTTTTGAAAAAATAATATTGAACAATGTCTATTTTTTAAATACGCTTAGATACAATATGTGTTTGCCTATTGTATCTAACTGCATTGTTATGAACATTGTATTGGATACAAATGGCTATTTAGCTATTGTATCTAACAACAGTGTGTCAACATTGATGTTGGATACAATAGGTGTTTGCCTATTGTATCTAACTGAATTGTTATGAATATTGTTGTTGGATACAAATAGCTATTTAGCTATTGTATCTAACAGCAATGTGTCAACATTACAATAGGTGTTTGCCTATTGTATCTAACTGAATTGTTATGAACATTGTATTGGATACAATAGATATTTAGCTATTGTATATAACAGCAATGTATCAACATTGTTGTTGGATACAATAGGCAAACACCTATTGTATCCAATACAATGTTGACACATTGCTGTTAGATACAATAGCTATATGGCTATTTGTATAAAATACAATGTTCATAACAATTCAGTTAGATACAATAGGCAAACACCTATTGTATCCAACATCAATGTTGACACATTAATGTTAGATACAATAGCTAAATAGCTCTTTGTATCCAACATCAATGTTCATAACAATTCAGTTAGATAAAATAGGCAAACACCTATTGTATCCAACAGCAATATTGACACATTGCTGTTAGATACAATAGCTAAATAGCTATTTGAATCCAACAGCAATGTTCATAACAATTCAGTTAGATATAATAGGCAAACACCTATTGTATCCAACAGCAATGTTAACACATTGCTGTTAGATACAATAGCTAAATAGCTATTTGTATCCAATACAATGTTCATAACAATTCAGTTAGATACAATAGGCAAACACCTAATGTATCCAACAGCAATGTTGACACATTGCTGTTAGATACAATAGCTAAATAGCCATTTGTATCCAATACATTGTTCATAACAATTCCGTTAGATACAATAGGCAAACACCTATTGTATCCAACAGCAATGTTGACACATTGCTGTTAGATACAATAGCTAAATAGCCATTTCTATTCAATACAATGCTCATAACAATTCCGTTAGATACAATAGGCAAACACCTATTGTAACCAACAACAATGTTGACACATTACTGTTTGATACAATAGCTAAATAACTATTTGTATCTAACATCAATTTTCATACACATTGTTATTGGATATACTAGCTACTCCCCTGTTGTATGCAATGCGATATTCATATCATTACAGTTAGATACAATAGCAAACACCTATTGTATCCAACATCAATGTTGACACATTGCTATATATATACAATAGCTAAATAGCTATCGTATCCAATACATTATTCATAACAATTCAGTTAGATACAATAGGAAAACGCCTATTGTATCCAACAGCAATATTGACATATTGCTGTTAGATACAATAGCTAAATAGCTATTTGTATCCAATAGCAATGTTTATAACAATTCAGTTAGATACAATAGGCAAACACCTATTGTATCCAACATCAATGTTGACACATTGCTGTTAGATACAATAGCTAAATAGTCATTTGTATCCAATACAATGTTCATAACAATCCAGTTAGATACAATAGGCAAACACCTATTGTATCTAAGCGTATTTTAAAAATTTGACGTTGTTCAATATTATTTTTTCAAAACCCTATCTTCAGGGATGTAGTTTGATTCGTCTCGTCGAGACAAAAAAATCAGTATTCTCAGATTATTTTTTCGATTTATAATTAATGAGATATTTAATTTTGAAAATTTAGGGAAATTTTGGGTGATGACGTGGCAAATTCTGGAACACACATGGTATTTTGCCCTTCCCTTTGTTTGTCAACCTAATTACAAGAATACCACCGAAGTTTTAAACTAAAAAAGTAATCTAATCCCTTGATTTGTGTCTAATCCAATGGCTATCATTGGTTCTCATGGTTCTCATGTAATTGAGTTCTCATAAGAGCATAACCCTGTATACATATATACATATATATATATATATGTATATATATATATATGTACATATATATATGTATATATATATATATATATGTACATATATATAGAAAGTGGGTAAATGAAGAGTTGGAAATGTAGAAAGTCATGTATCCCACATTGGTTGGAAAAGATGAGAGTATTTAATATAGTTCATCTAAGAAGGTTCCAATCAAGTGTGAATTTGGGCTTCCAAGCTTAAGTGGTCCATTGGGCTAACCATGCTAAGCTAGTAGACAAGTGGGTTAATTTTGGGCAGTCAATCCTAGCCTTCCATTAAGAATCTGATCCAACGGATGAGAATCCACCAGGTGCCAAATGTGACTATTCCCAAAAGGCACCCCAACTCTTCATTAACTATATAAAGCCCTCCACCAAATGACATTACTTACTCAGTCACTCATCAACACACAAATCACTCTCTCCACTTCAGAAAATCACTCTTTTCACTTCAGAAGTAGAAAACACATATTTAACTGAATTCGATGGAATTCTGTTAGAATTCAAAGGAATTCTCAAGGCATATTGGAAAGTCGTTAATTCACCAGGTGCCAAATGTGACTATTCCCAAAAGGCACCCCAACTCTTCATTAACTATATAAACCCCTCCACCAGATGACATTCCTTACTCAGTCACTCATCAACACACAAATCATTCTCTCCACTTCAGAAAATCACTCTCTTCACTTCAGAAGTAGAGAAACACATATTTAACTGAATTCGATGGAATTCTGTTAGAATTCAAAGGAATTCTCAAGGCATATTGGAAAGTCGTTTCATCTTGAGAGAAGATTGCGATTGTGTCCAACACAAGACTCGACTTCATTTATTGCCTGGTTTGATCTAATATCTGCATTTGTAGTTTATCCTTATTTTCTGTCCCGTTAATTATATTATGGTTCATTTTATATTTGTCATTATCGTTAAGTTCAAGAAAAACCATTACTATTGTTAAACAATACACCTAACACAATGGACCCACCCAAAATTAACCTCAGTCCAATGTGTATCACCACCTCCATTGGATATGTCGATTTTTTGTAGGCACGCGAGAAAGATTTCAATTTTAAGGATGTCGGAAGGGATGAATTCTTCATTGTACTGGGCAGGAGCATGAACATCTATATATATAGTATAGCAGAGATATTTCATGCTTCTACAGCGCGCCACGTGGAATTCCACATCATTATTCCACGTGGCAACATTAGCTTAGTTGAAATTTCATGGATGAAAAATGTAGAAAACTGGTTTAAAATTTTAAATAATTGTTAGCTCTATGAAATAAAACTATTTAAATTTTTAGAGATGTAGGCAAATCCTAAAATGATTTAAATGGTTACATAGTTAGTTTGGAACTATCTCATTCCTATCTGATTGACTAATCGATTGGCTTGAAAAAATTGATTGAAATATCAAGATAAACTAATAAATCAAATTTTTATTTTCAAATAATGCTCCCTTTATTTTAGTTTACCAATCAGAAGATAATACCCTTCTAAAAATTTCAAAAGAACTAATAATATGCTGCTATTGAGATACTGTTTATATTTTTCTATTAATACCATATCTTGGTGTAGTTCTTTCTCAGTGTAAACATTTCAAGTATGACATTCACACCTAAATGGCTCTATTCAGGTATGTGTCACTTTATTTGCTCAAAGCCTTATTACTACAATCATTTCCACGCCAATATTTACAGAAAATCTTTTTTTTAATTAATCAACGTTACATTAATATTTTTGCATGTTTATTTTATGATTCAAATGAATTTAAATTTTATAATTATGAGTTTACTTTGCAAACTCAAGTAAGGAATTAAAACTTGCCATTATTTTTCACACCAATTGTGAGTTTACTTTTGTAAATTTTAACAAGAGTGTATGAAAATCTTAGTTATCTATTTTTTAAACTTTTAATTTGTACCTTAAAAAAAAATTTTAGTTTTGGAGGTATATACTCCATCCGTCCTAAAATGTTTTCACATTTTTTCACTGTTATTATAAAAGAACTTTGAGCAATGAGTTTATATTGATTTAATTATATTAATAAAAATTTAAAACTTATCATTGATAGACCATCAACAATACTATCAGTAAAAATTTTTAGATTTTTATTACGATAATTATATCAACCTAAAATTATTACTCAAATTTCCTCATACTAACGGCAAAAAAGCGTGAAGCTATGATTTTTCTTAAATGGGGTCGAAATTATTTTTGTGGTGTATTTTTTTCCAATAATTAAAGGGGTCAAAAATTAATGTTTTTAGTAGTAAAAATGCTATTAGTATAATTTGAAGGGGGTGAAATGCATAGAGCTCCAAAATCCAAGGGGGTCAGCTAACCTCCATAAGCACTATGTGGCTTCGCCACTGTTGAAGGTTCCACCTTAAAACCAATTGGTGATAAGGGGGTAACTCCTCAAGTCTATATACCAGTCTATGTTTCACTCTTTAGTATATTTGGTATATTTGTCTAACACGTCCCCTCATATATAGCCAGGCAGTCAGACTTTGCTAAGGCTTACGACGTGGACTTATTAATCGGATGATGCGGGGCAACATCATGAGCTGTTGGGCTTGCACGTGTAGTGGACCTTGTAGAAGAGATAGCAGATGGTCCATAAAAGCAGTAGAAGCGATCAGGTCAACATAGATTGGTGCCTCTGATACCATCTTAGAATAAAGATGTGTCAGAAGCAGAGAGAGACCTAAGTATGAACATAGGCTAGACTGAGCCGGTAACAAACTATAGTAGAGGGTCCACCTTACAACCAATTGGTGATAAAGAGAGTAGCTCCTCAAATCTATATACTGGTGTTTTGGTAAAAAACAACAATTAAGTCTAATGATCGAATGTATGAGTTTGAATATGAGAAGAGGGTGCAATGGAATATAATTGAATGAACTGAGATTGCAAAGACACGAGTATGTAACGAGGAAACCTTTGAGATAATAATCTCTTAGGAAAAACCTCGGGAGGTGATTATGAGCACCTACCTTCCCTAAATGTTTGTATTGATTTTCTGGGTTACAATGGATGCAAAGGCGAATACAGTGATGAAGTAGTGAGCGTGTGTTTGTGTTTTTTTGCTTCGCCTTGCTTAAATACTAAAAACTAGATAAGATTAAGCTAATCTGTTAACTCTAACAAGCTTCTCTATCTTTTCGGCCACAACTCCTTCCTTTGACCAAGTCCTTTTTGCCGTTGATAAGAGTCTTCTTTATAGCACATGTTTATTCCTGTTAATTTTATCTGCAGAAGAATATTAATAAAAAATAATAAATAAATAAAACAGTTACTTACAACGCGGTAACTCTTCAAGATGTCGCTATCTAGAGGATGTCGTCGTGGAGATTTTATCCATAACAATTGCCCCCAAAATTTTATCTTTAAAAGGTAAAGACAAAATTTTGCTATGACCCACTACCAAGGAGAAGTTATAAAAGAAGTGGGCTTTAACTTCTGACGGTTTTAGAGTCCCAATGTGGTTATAATTACTTGGATGAGAGTTTCTAGGAGAGTGTAGGTATAAAAGCTCATACCCCTTTCAACTGCTTCATCATTATTTTCCCAGGCGCCGGCTCTTAAGGTACTCTTCCTTTCTCTTCTTTTTTTCCTTTAATTATTCGCTTGAATATGGGAAGAAAGAAGTGGGTAATTTCGTCAATCAAGAGTACTGGCACTCTTAAAAATGTGCAACCTCAAGTTCTTGCTGACGAATCGAGTGATTTGGAATCCGAAGGTTTGATTTCCAAACCTGAAGAAGAAATCTGTGTTTTTAACGATGAATTAATTGACTCTGTGAAGAAGTGTTTTCCAAATAGTGTCGAAATTTGTGCTTTTGATGTTCATACTAAGGCTGATTTGGTTTCCAAACACAGGATTTGGTTTTATGAGTATCCTTTTACCCTAGGGTTTACTTTCCCCTTTCCTCCTTTGATAAATGACTTCTTGAAAGAAACCGGTCTTACTGTTACCCAACTAATGCCTATGATTTGGAGGATTTTCGCTGTCGTTTTGAGAGTGAATCAAGAACATGGGCTAAATATAGGGTTAGCGGAGCACGCTTCCGTGTATGAGCTCCAATATTTTGGCTCCAAACGATATCTTTTCAAAACAAAATCAGGTGTAAAAAGCCTTTTTTCAAAGATCTCCGTGAATGATAAGGTTTGGAAACATAGGTATTTCTTTGTGAAGAAAGAGTCTCTTGGAGATGATGACAGGTTGCCCACAAAGTGGAAAAGAGAAGGTATTTTCTTTTTCACCATCATGAATCTCCTTGCTGTTCCTGACTTTTCCTTGAAATGGTCCCTTCAATTTTTTGCAGAAATAAAGTGGGGAGAACTTTTTCCTTCTTCGCCTGATTCAACCAGGAAGATAGAGGACTTGCTTAAACTTTCTGAGCTGGAAAGATCTTTCCAATCTTCAGGGATTGGCTCTTTAAGTTTTCATTCACAAGAGGTTATTTCCGTCAGCAAGGCGTCTTCTTCGGTCAAGATGTCAACAGGTTAAGTTTTTACCGACTGTCTTCTTCTTGATCAGATTATAGACTTTATTAATTTTGAACTCTTTCATTCGCCAGTTTCGAAGCCTGTCGTCTTTGGATCTGACTTTAACTTGGAATAATTTGATCAAATGATGGGGAACATCCCTGTGAAAGTTGAGGGTAGGCCCCCTGTTGGACCCAAGAAAGATGAAGCCCAATTCGTTGGGTCAAGACTCAAGAAGAGGAAGACTGAAGTTCAAGAAGTAGTAGATGTTGAAGCTTTTGATGGTCTAGATGCTGCTGAAGTGAAGAAGAAGTTCATGATGATGACTTCTGGGGTAAGATGTTTTGATTTTTGTAAATTCTAAAATGCCTTTTAATAATAAGCGTTTGAAGGAATTCTTTCAGGCTTTTGGGCGCTAGGAGTCCATGATTGAGATGGCTGAGGATAAGCTTAAGATTGCAAGGGCGGAGTTTTCTCACAAGAAGAAGGAGATGGAGAAAAAGCATGCATCCCTTTCAAATGAGATTTATGAGCTAATGGAACAACAGAGCAAGAGGGAGGATGAGCACTTACAGGAGATAGAACAAGTTAAAGCCGCCCTGAAGAAGTCCGCTGCTAGGAGCATGGTGCAACTTCAAATCAGGATGGTGGAGGAATACCAAAATGGACAACATGTCACCTGGGACTAGATCACCTCAGAGCTGGACTTCAGAAGTTATCTGGTGAAGTTATGGATGAAGGAGAAGTGTCGTCGGGTGCTAAGTATGGTGATAAACAGGAATGAGATATAGGTGCTGAGAAAGATATTAGCCCTGTGGAGGAGGCTAAATAACAATGTATTTTTCTTGAACAATGTTTTGATCGGGCTGCGTCCCGGGTTGGTTTGTAACAAAACAATTTGGTTTTTTGATGGGTTTGTAATGGTCCATAAGGGCAAAAAACAATTTACTTTTCTGATGTGTGGGGTTGGTTCCACACTTCCAGGTAGTTTTTCTCAAAAATCTTTTGGGGATAAACTTTTTGTTTTAAGTATGCTGATGGTTTCTTCAAAATCAGTATGGTTATGTAAAAATGGTTTGGGTTTTTGAAAATACATCACGTGCTTGCGTAGGATGTCTAAATCCTTTGCCCCACCTTGTGTGAATGCTATTGTCTTTTAGATAACATGAAAATGTTAAAACCAACTGATCAAAGCTTAGATCAAAGATTGATTAAGTGGGAATGGGGGGTGCGTATATATATACATACGCGCCCATTCCACACCTTAACCAACATTGAAATCGTGCGCTCCAGGCGAAGGTGTTCAAACCTTAAAAAAGACGAAAGAAAGTTATTTCTTTAAACCTTTGAAGGGATTGAATCCTTATTCTTAAGATGAGATGGCCAATCTCAAAACTTGGTTCTTCCATATACTTTTGGTTTGATGCACTCTAAAATTCATACTCATCTCTAAGACTTACAAAACAATTGGAGGTTAATAGCCAATGATGTCTTTAAGTGATTTCATTTCTATAAAGTAACGTTCAAAGAACAAATTTAAACAAAAATGGGATCATACCTCAAGATGTCAGCATCTTCTTGAGCGTCATCATCCTGATGGTTTCGCAAAATTGTCCCGAGTACTAAGTTTTCTTGCAACACAGAAAACATGTTAGAGATGGGTGTTAGCTTAGCTAACACCCCTCCGGTGCTTAAGTTAGTAATGGTTTAAACATAAAATCAAATTTAAGATAACATAAAGTAAAGCGTGTAAATTCGTACCTTATATCCTTGAAAGAAACAAGTAATTTAAAACTTACATAAAGTAGGCCTTAAGATGAATTGCATTCCAACTCCTAGGAATCCTTATGCCTTCTGGAGTGGAGAGCCAATATGAACCTTTCCCTGCTTGCTTCAGCATCTATCAAATATGGTCCTTCCCATTTTGGAGCTAACTTTCCTGCATTGAGTTCCCTTGTATTCTGAAAATTTTTGCGAAGTACTAGATCTCCAAACTGGAATTTCCTTAATCGGACATTCTTGTTGTATGAGCGAGCTATGTTCTGTTGGTAGGCAGCTATTCTGATCCTTGCAAGGTCCTTCAATTCTTTAATGGTGTCCAAGTCACGAGCCAAGATGTCGTCATTCTTCAGATGTTAATAATCCATACCTGGCAGTGGGTAGGGACGGCCAAACCGGACCGTAACCGGACCGAAAAAGCCCGGAACCGGAGCAAACCGGGGAGGAAACCGGAACCGGACGAACCGAAACCGTAAGGCATCCGGGCCGGTTTAGGGTCACATATATGCCGAACCGGACCGGAACCGGAACCGTAACCGGACCGAAAATCCCTTGTTTTTCAATAATTTTAAAGGGGGGGACCGGAACCGTACCGGAACCGGACCAAACCGAAACCATATTTTGCCAAACCGGAACCGGGGTAAGCGCGGGCCGGTTCAGGGTCACCCTTTTACTAAACCGGAACCGGTGGTTCCGAACCGAAACTGGGCCCGGAACCGGTTTTGGCCATCCCTAGCAGTGGGAATGATGACTTCTACTGGGATGACGGCTTCTGCTCCAAAGACCAGGGAATATGGTGTCTGTCCTGTTGCATTCTTTGGTGTCGTTCTGTCTGCCCATTAAACAAATGGAAGTTCTTCTGCCCAACGTCCTTTCTTTCGATCTAACCTCTTCTTTAAGTTATTGATGATGATCTTGTTGCTTGACTCTGCTTGTCCATTCGCCTGAGGATGTACTGGTGATGATGTTACCATCTTGACTCCCCATCTAGTCAGGAAGTCTGTTGTCTTCTTGCTGATGAACTGGGAGCCATTATCACATACTATCTCTGAAGGGATACCAAATCTGCTAAAGATATTCCTCTTGATGAAGGAGATGACTTCTTTATCACGGACCTAGACGTACGCTTCTGCTTCTACCCATTTGGAGAAATAGTCTGTCATTGCTAACATGAACACTTTACCACCAGATGCCTTAGGCAGTTTTCCCATGATATCCATTCCCCACGTCATAAAGGGCCAAGGAGAAATGATAGGATGAAGTAACTCTGCCGGCTGATGCAGGATGTCGCCATGCTTCTGACATGAATCACATTTCTTGGCATATTCAGTGGCATCTTGTCACATTGTAGGCTAGAAGTAACCCATCCTAAGAGCTTTGGTATACAAACTCCTGCCCCCAGAATGATTACCACATATACCTTCATGTAATTCTTTAAGCACTTCTTTGGCCTTCTCAGGTTCTAGACACCTCAAATATGGTCCTGCAAAAGACTTTCTAAAAAATACATTATCAATTAATATATATCTTGCATTCCTTACCCTGAATGCCCTAGCATTCTTCTCATTAGTTGGGACGGTGCCATCTTGCAGATATTTAATGATATGTGCCATCCATGAAGTGATTGTCTGGTTGTCTTGATCTTCCTGCATGTCTTCATCTATTCTGAAAAGTTCCAAGCTCTGTATGGCAGGAATGTTGACATGGATGATAGGTATATTGATCTGAGAAGCACTTTTGAATGCTGATCCCAAATTAGCAAGGGCATCTGCTTGAGAGTTCTCCTCTCTGGGTACCTGTTCTAGGGAAAAGCTAGAGAATTTGCTGGCTAAAATTTTTACGAACCCCAGATATGACGTCATCTTGGCGTTCTTTGCTGCATAAGAGCCATTGAAATGGTTAACCAACAACAATGAATCACTGTATACCTGGATTGCTTTAACATTGAGATCTAAAGCAACACTTAATCCGGCGATCAAAGCTTCGTATTCTGCTTCATTGTTGGTGGCTTTAAAATCATGGCCTGGGGTATTATGTCCCCTTGTGGTGACTTCAGGACGATACCCAGGCCTGTTCCTTTTGCATTGGATGCTCCATCTGTAAATAGCGTCCACTTGAGGATGTTGTCTCCTTGAAGTTGCTGGACTTCAAGTTCTACTTCAGATTGCATACTAGGACTGAAGTCTGCCACAAAATCGGCAAGTGCCTGTGATTTTATTGCGGTCCTTGGTTCATACCTGATATCATATGTGCTCAGCTGGACCGACCATTTTGCCATTCTTCCTGACATATCTGGTTTTTTCATAACATTCTTGATTGGATAATTAGTACGAATATAAATAACATGGGTTTCAAAATAATGTCTCAATTTAATGGAAGCAGTAATCAAAGCTAAAATTAATTTTTCTAGATGGGAGTACCTGGTTTCCGCATCTAGTAGAGTTTTATTTACATAATATATGGGGTGTTGATTACCGTTTTCTTCTCGAACTAGTACTGCGCTGACAGCTACTTCTGATACGGCCAAATATGCATAAAGAGGTTCGCCTTCTTGGGGCTTGGTCAGCAATGGAGATGTCAATAAGTATTGCTTTAAGTCCTGGAATGCTTTCTCATGCATCTCCGTCCATTCGAATCTGCTATTTTTCTTCAGAATGTCATAGAACGGTTTGCACTTTTTTGAGGATTTGGATATGAATATGTTTAAAGCTGCCACTTTCCCTGTCAATCTTTGCACGTCTTTAACCGTCTTGGGCGACGTCAGGTTGATTATGGCTCTGATCTACTCCGGGCTTGCTTCAATTCCTCCTTGAGTCACCATATAACCAAGGAATTTTCCAGACTTCACTCCAAAGTTGCATTTTGTAGGATTAAGCTTCATGTTGAATGCATCCAGGATATCAAATGCTTGTGTAAGATCTCGTACATGGTCTTCAGCTTTCTTTGATTTGACTACCATATCATCGATATACACCTCCATGGTTTTGCCTATCTGGTCTTTGAACATCAAGTTGACGAGCTTCTGATATGTTGCACCTGCATTTCTTAGTCCAAAAGGCATAGCAATATAACAATATATACCTGTCAGCGTGATGAAGGCGGTGTCTTCTTGGTCAGATGGTTCCATCTGGATTTGCTGAAAACCTGAAGAGGCGTCCATGAAAGTTAAGATCTCATGACCTGATGTAGCGTCTACCAGCGTATCAATGTGAGGGAGAGGAAAAGGATCTTTGGGACATGCTTTATTCAGGTCCGTAAAGTTAACACACACTCTCCATTTGCCGTTTCTTTTCTCCACCACTACTACATTTGCCAACCACTTTGGATATTCAGCTTCCCTGATCATTTTCGCTTTCAACAATCTGTCAACTTCTTCCTAGATGATCTGATTTCTTTCCTGGGCAAACTTCCTCCGTTTTTGTCGCACCGGCTTAAAAGAAGGATCTATATTCAGTTTGTGGGTGATGACGTCTTTACTGATCCCCGTGATATCTTCGTGCTTCCAGGCAAAGCTCTTGACCCTTTCTTTTAAAAGATTTATCAATTCTTCTTCAAAATCTGATGGCACGTCTTGGCCAATTAGCACCTTCAAGTCTGGATCTGAGGGATCTAAGAAAATTTCTTTCACATCATGCTCTCTTGCTTCCAGGACCTGACGTGCTTTCTTCTGTAATTGCTATGCTTTCCAAGAGGATGTCGTCGCCTTCATAGATGTCATGTAACAATCTTTTGCGGTCTGCTGGTCACTGTAGATCTTGACTACTCCCCAAGGAGTCGGCATCTTAACACACTGGTGATACGTCGACGGTACTGCCTTCATTGAGTGAATCCAAGGCCTGTCCAATATGACGTTGTAGCTGGTTGCACAATCTATCGCGCAAAATCTTTCCATGGAGTTGACACCTTCAACATACACAGGAAGCTTGATTTCCCCAGCTGTATCCTTCGTTTCGCCACTAAATCCTAACAGTACCGAGGTGTTTTTAATCACCTCGAACATAGGAATATTCATTTCCTTCAAAGCTGCTACGGTTATGAGATTGATTGAACTGCCCCCATCTACAAGAATCCTCCCGACCTTGCAATTAGCTATCTGTAAGGCAATAACCAGTGCATCATGATGTGGATCCAGGACATTATCCCTGTCGTCTTCTTCAAAAGAGATGATATGTTGTGAAGTAAGCTTGGAAGTCTTGTCCTTTCTTCTTGGCTTTTCATTTTTGGCCTCATGAGCGTACCTCTTAGCTGCAGAATAAGATGTACCACAAATATGAGAACCACCACTAATAAATTGGACTACCTTAGTTACCGGTGGGGGTGAAGGTGGTTTTTCTAGAATGGCTTCTTTGCTGTCTGTCTTGTTCTTCCGGTGGCTCAGGATTTCTTTAAGATATCCTTTTGATAACAGGTAGCTCAGCTCTTTCCTCAAGGCGATGCAATCTTCTGCAAGGTGTCCGAAATCTTCATGATATGCGCACCATTTGGATTTGTCTTTCCAAGTTGATGGCTTATCAGTTTTCCTTGGCCACCTCGCTTTATCTCCAAGATTCCCCATTGCGCATAGGATACCTGCAACATCAACAGAAAAGCAATAATCAGTAATCTTAGGACAATCAACATCGTCCTGCTCTTCATCCTCCACAGAATGAATCTTGCTAGAATCATTTCTATGATAGGGTCTTGATCTGTTATTCTGCTTCTGGTGAGATGAGTCTATCCTCCTGTCTGGATTGTCATATGTCGACGCCTTGCCAGAATCTTTGGTTTGCTGTGCTCTGTCCTCTTCCAATCGGATGAACCTGGTAGCTCTATTGCGGACATCTTCCATTCTCTTGCATGGATTCATCACAAGATCTTCATAAAATGGTGAGTCTTTCTTCAATCCCATTCTGAAAGCTTCTGTTGCCGTCGCCATATCCAGATTTGTTGTGGATTAGACCCTCACAACCCAAGAAATAACCCCAAGAAAATAATGGCACACAAACAAAGCACAAGAAATAAAGCAAAGAAAAGACACAAGAAATCGTTTACCCAGTTCGTCAATATGTTTGACTACGTCTGGGGGCACTACCAAGCCAGGATCTTGCACTATAATATGTTATCTTGAAGTTACAATGAGTTTAGGGGCGGAACTTTACTTAAATATGTGCCCAGGAATACAAACCTAACCCTAGATGGAGAAAGGAACCCGAAAATTGGCCTAAAATCCGAACCAGTCTTTGTCTCTCCCGACAAGTGGGCGGTCGCCCATATTGGTCCTGGGCGGTCGCCCATAAAACTGCTCCTCCGGATTGAACAGACTGATTAAGTGGGCGGTAGCCCACCATCATCCTGGGCGGCCGCCCAGAGCAACAGTCACTCCGACGATTTTCTTCCTTTTGCTCCGAAGTCTAGTCCCGGTTGGTCCTCTATTCCAACAATCTCCCACATAGAAATCAACCGTGCATACAAGCCCCGTATCCGTTCTTCAACTCATCCTTGGTGCCATAGTGCTCACCTCGATCATGGTAGTGCCTTCCTCCTCTCCTATTCTCCAAGCCCAATTGAAGATATACATAGCTTAAACTTTTCAAGGTTTACCACCTTGGTCAACATGTCAGTCGGGTTCTCCGATCCCAAAATCTTCTCCAGCCTTAAGATCTTTCTCTCCAAGAGATGCCCGATGTAGTGAAACCTCAGTGTGATTCGTCCTAGAATGAAATGCCGAATTCCTAGCCAAATGAATTGCACTCCGACTGTCACTGTAGAGAGCATTACCACTTCGTGTCTTCCCAAGTTCACCCAAGAAGTTCTGCAACCACACCATCTCTTTGCTTGCCTCTGTCACTGCCACATATTCTGCTTCCACAGTCGACTGAGCCACGATCTTTTGTAATTTAGAAGCCCAGGAGATAGCCGTACCACCCAATGTGAAAACATAACCCGTAGTACTTCTCCTCTTATCAAGATCACTTGATGCCAAATCCGCATCCACATAACCCGCTAACACGACCTCCTTGCTTAAGAAACATAGAGTCTTACCAGCAGTACCCTTTAAGTAGCGCAGGATCCATTTAACCGCTTCCCAATGTTGCTTCCCTGGATTGCCCATGTACCGGCTGACTACTCCCACCGCATGTGCAATGTCCGGCCTTGTACACACCATTGCATACATTAGACTCCCCACTGCTGAAGCATATGGAGTCCTCTCCATCTTGTCACGCTCCTCCTTGCCCTTAAGTGAGTCCTTCTCGGATAGCTTGAAGTGCATACCCAATGGTGTCCCTATTGGTTTCGCCTCTTCCATGTAAAACCTTGCCAAGACTTTCTCAACGTATTCTGCTTGTGAAAGAACCAACTTACCCAACTCCCTATTCCAGTCAATCCGCATGCCCAAGATTTTTCTGGCCTCCCCCAAATCCTTCATCTCGAACCGTTCTGACAACTGAGCCTTCAATCTGTTTACCTCTCTACTGCTAGAGCCCGCTATTAACATGTCATCCACATATAACAGCAAGATTATATACCCATTGTCCGTGTTCTTGAAGTAGCAACAATGATCCGCCTCACATCTGATAAAATCAATGTCATGCATGAATCCATCGAACTTCCTGTACCATTGCCTAGGAGCTTGTTTAAGACCATACAAGCTCTTAGTCAACCTGCAAACCAGTTCCTCACTACCCTTAGACAAGTAACCCTCTGGTTGTACCATGTAAATTTCTTCCTCCAAATCCCCATGAAGAAAGGCCGTCTTTACATCCATCTGTTCCAGCAACAAGTTATCCGCCACTACTATCCCCAGAACCATTCCGATAGTGGTCCTTTTCACAATAGGAGTGGATACCTCGGTGTAGTCAATACCATACTTTTGCTGAAACCCTTTTACAACCAACCTTGCCTTGTAACGCTTACTGCCGTTTGCTTCCTCCTTGATCCTGTAAACCCACTTGTTATGCAATGCCTTCTTCCCCTTAGGCAGTTTAATCATCTCCCAAGTTTTATTGGCCTTCAATGAGTCCATCTCATCATCCATCGCAGCTTTCCACTTATCACAAAGTACACTACGAACAACCTCCGCATAACATTTCGGTTCACCACTATCTGTTAACAACAAATAGTAATTTGAAGGAGTATACCTGTCAGGTGATCCACGCAATCTGCTGGATCTACACAGCGGAACATCCGGTTCCGGAGTATGTGGTTCATCTTCAGTGGCCCCCTGACCATGGTCATCATGAACCGTCCTGCTCCCACCCGAGTCTGGAATATCCACCTCTACAACCTCCAGTTCTGAACTAATATCATCAGATGCCCCCTTTCTGTCCTTGTACAATACCTGTTCATTGAATACCACATCTCGACTACGAATAATTTTATGGTTTTGGTCATCCCAAAACTTATACCCGAAGTCATCCCCGCCATACCCAATAAACGTACATTTTACAGATTTTGCATCTAACTTAGTTCTATCAGCAGAATCAATATGAACATATGAAACGCAGCCAAATCTGTGAAGAAAGGACAGATTTACCTGCTTGCCACTCCATGCTTCTTCTGGAATTTTATTCCCCAATGGTACCGATGGTCCCCGATTGATCAAGAAAGCTGCTGTGTCAACTGTATATGCCCAGAACGTCTTCAGAAGTCCACACTTCAACCTCATACTTCTAGCCCGCTCGTTCAATGTCCTATTCATCCACTCTGCAACCCCATTGTGTTGTGGTGTGCCCTTTGGAGTCTTCTCCATGCGAATTCCATTCGCTGCACAATATTCCTTGAACTCCCCGAGCTCATACTCCCCACCATTATCTGATCTCAAGCATTTAAGCTTAAGACCCGTCTGGTTCTCCACCAAAGCCTTCCATTTCTTAAACACCTCGAATGCCACATCTTTGTGTTTCAAGAAATAAACCCAGACTTTCCTTGTCGAATCATCAATAAAGGTCATTTAATATGACGCACCACCTAGAGAAGTTACCGGGGCCGGCCCCCACAAATCCGTGTGGACCAAATCCAACTTTGCTTCCCTCAAAGCCCTACATGTCCTCGAGAAATTACTCCTTGCATGTTTGCCAAACACACAATCTTCGCAGATCCCCACGTCGACTGTCTTCAAACCCGGTAGTCTTCCCTTTGAGCAAAGTACTTTCATCCCCTTCTCACTCATGTGACCCAATCGACAGTACTACAAGTCCGTATCACCCTTGGCTGACGCCACCGAGATACTAGCCTTGGTGTTATTTGCCAAATACAATGTCCCCTCTTTATTACCCCGAGCGATCTCAGAATCCTCCTTGGTAATAACCCAGTTCCTGCAGCCAAAAGTTACCTTGTAACCTTCTTCATCCAACTGCCCAACTGAAAGAAGGTCTTTTTCAAACCCGGAATGTGTCTGACCCCGTGTAGATGTAAGACCTTCCCGTCCGATGCTCTTATTCTGACATCCCCCTTCCCCTTGATTTCCAAAGGCTCGCCATCCGCCAGATAGACCTTACCGAAATCACCGGAAGTATAATTTTCCATCTCTTCTGCATGCCCGCAAGAGTGGAATGATGCCCCCGAATCCAGCACCCATGATTCTAGTGCACTACTAACACTCAGAACCAGTACATCATCACCTTCGACTGTCACATTCACCGAATTGCCCCCACGATTGGGACAATCCTTCTTGTAGTGTCCTAACTCCTTGCAATGATAACACTGCACCGATCCTTTCGCGACCCTTGGTTTATCTCTGATCTCCACGGCCTTGCCCTTACCACCCACTACGTTTTCCCTTGATTCAGTTCTCCCTTTATTGCTAGTACTCGGCCTTCCCCTGCTAGTAGTAGCTAAGGCCGATCCCGAAGTAGACGATGTCCCCAATTTCTTCAAACAATTTTCCTCGCCCAACAGAAAGTCTTTAACATCATCATACTTCAATTTGTTCTTACCCGCTGAAGCATTGATCGCTGTCCCCGTTCTGCTCCAACTTCTTGGTAAAGACGCTAGCAACAAGCACGCATGAACCTCATCATCAAACGTAATATCCAACGCAGTCAATGAGTCTATAACATCCATAAAATCATCGATGTGTTTAGCTAAGGATCCTCCCTCTTGCATCTTGAGACTACCCATCTTGCGTATCAAATCAACCTTGTTTACAGCAGATGGAGTTTCAAATCTCTCATTAAGATAATCCAATAGCTCCTTTGTGGTTTTTGCCTTCTTGGTAGTCTTCGCGATCCACTTCGACAAAGTAGATCTAACCACCCCTAGGGATTTCCGATCCATGAGATCCCAATCTTCTTGCTTTTCTCCTTCCGGCTTGACTCCCTTTAGAGGCTTATAGAGATCTTTGTTGTACAAGAGATCCTCTATTTGCATCCTCCAAAACCCATAGTCAGAACCATCAAATTTCTCCACCGCTTGTTTATCCTTGCCATTCTTGATTGCTTGACAAACCCCAATTGTCCGATAAACCAATCGATCGATTAACCCTGATCTCCAACCAGAGCTCTGATACCAGTTGTTGTGGATTAGACCCTCACAACCCAAGCAATAACCCCAAGAAAATAATGGCACACAAACAAAGCACAAGAAATAAAGCAAAGAAAAGACACAAGAAATTTTTTACCCAGTTCGTCAATATGTTTGACTACGTCTGGGGGCACTACCAAGCCATGATCTTGCACTATAATATATTATCTTGAAGTTACAATGAGTTTAGGGGCGGAACTTTACTTAAATATGTGCCCAGGAATACAAACCTAACCCTAGATGGACAAAGGAACCCGAAAATTGGCCTAAAATTCGAACCAGTCTTTGTCTCTCCCGAAAAGTGGGCGGTCGCCCATATTGGTCCTGGGCGGTCGCCCATAAAACTGCTCCTCCGGATTGAACAGACTGATTAAGTGGGCGGTCGCCCACCATCACCCTGGGCGGCCGCCCAGAGCAACAGTCACTCCGACGATTTTCTTCCTTTTGCTTCGAAGTCTAGTCCCGGTTGGTCCTCTATTCCAACAAGATTAGGGATCTCCAAGACTTCCTTGTTAAACCTGTTGACGTATTCTTTCATTGCTTCTGTTGGCTGTTGGACTATTCTGTAGAGGTCACTGGTCAACTTCTCAAACTGTCGACTGCATGAAAACTGATTGTTGAACATGTTGATCAGCTGTGCATACGATCCAATAGATCCAGGCGGCTGACGGAATAACCATTTTAAAGCCGGTCCCACCAAAGTCGAACCAAAGCCTTTACATAAGCACGCTTCCCTGTATTAGAGAGGTATATGGACGATCTCCATCTTCTCTTGGTAATAGGCGACATGCTCTTCAGGATCAGTGCTTCCATCATAGAACTTCATGGACAGAATGTTGAATCCTTTCGGGATGTCGACATGTGCTATAGCTGGTACAAAGCGAGACTGGCTGTAACATGTTGGAGAGACTTGCTGAATGGGGGGAGTGACTCCTGGTACATTCATGACTATGTCCCTTAGCGCTTGAAGCTGGCTTGCTATGAAGTTACCTGCAAAAGGATTAGAAGTACGAGCAATATTATCAAACGCAAAACTTGAATTAATGTTACCGAAGGTGTTGACATTGGCCGAAGATGTCACAATGGTACTGTTGGTATACGATGGTCCCGTAGAAGTCCCTGAAACATTGAACGTGGAAGGCGGGGCTGAAGAATGGACAAGTGGAGAGAACTGGAAAAAACCAGGATCTGAGGATGGCATCATCATTGGAGAAGTCGTCATCAAGGGAGACGACGAGGTTACATCATCAGTTACACTGGCCATCGGGATCCATTCATTGAAGGCTGATGAACTGCCACCGGTGCTGAAGTTAAGGGTCCTAGGGCGAATTGGTGATACAGAATCCACCCTCTCCCTTAAGGATCTCTATTCCTTCTGCAAGCTCACCAAGGTGTCCATTATTACTGAGGTGCTGCTCTACTGTTTGTCCAGTTGACTCCTCATCTGCGTAAGGATGTTCTTGAGTTCAGGGTCAGAGGATAAAGCCGACTGCTTCTTGCCTGCTCCACCAGGCGGCGGCGGTGGTAGAGTCCCAGAATGGCCACTTGTCGTCTTGCTTGGGCTATTGCCCCCAATCGGTGGGTTCAAACCAAGGGTTGTGACAGGAGCCTTGCTGCTGCTGGAGATCATAGGTTGAGTAGACATTCTGATTCGTAAAGAATTCAAACAATTAAAAAACCAAAGGCCCCTCGGTGGGCGCCAAACTGTTTTGGTAAAAAACAACAATTAAGTCTAATGATCGAATGTATGAGTTTGAATATGAGAAGAGGGTGCAATGGAATATAATTGAATGAATTGAGATTGCAAAGACACGAGTATGTAACGAGGAAACCTTTGAGATAATAATCTCTTAGGAAAAACCTCGGGAGGTGATTATGAGCACCTACCTTTCTTAAATGTTTGTATTGATTTTCTGGGTTACAATGGATGCAAAGGCGAATTACAGAGATGAAGTAGTGAGCGTGTGTTTGTGTTTTTTGCTTCGCCTTGCTTAAATACTAAAAACTAGATAAGATTAAGCTAATCTGTTAACTCTAACAAACTTCTCTATCTTTTCGGCCACAACTCCTTCCTTTGACCAAGTCCTTTTTGCTGTTGATAAGAGTCTTGTTTATAGCACATGTTTATTCCTGTTAATTTTATCTGCAGAAGAATATTAATAACAAATAATAATTAAATAAAACAGTTACTTACAATGCGGTAACTCTTCAAGATGTCGCTATCTAGAGGATGTCGTCGTGGAGATTTTACCCATAACAACTGGTATATATTTTTCTCTTTAGTAGATGTGTGATAATTGCATAACAAGTATTACTCTTATAAAGATTTCATATACTATAGATAATAAGGTTACAAGAATCATTTTACAAGAATCAATGAGATGAGAATAGAATTAAACTTAGTAAACAATTTTATTAAATTTTTAAAACGTATATATAAGTTATTTATAATTAATTACTTTTATTATGTCCCGTCGAGTATCGACGAGTCACAACAACAACAACAACAACAACAACAACAAAGCCTTAGTCCCAAAATAATTTGGGGTCGGCTAACATGAATCCTCATATGTCATCGTGATAAAAGGAAGAGAGAGAGAGAGAGAGAGAGCGAGAGAGAGAGAGAGAGAGAGCGAGAGGAAAAAGATGGAGAAAATAAAATAAAATAAATAAATAAATAATAATAATAAAAAGTACGATCAACCCCCATCATTCACATGAATTTTCGCCCTCCACTCCGGCCTCTTCAACGCCACATCTTCATCCACTCCGAGTAAACTCATATCATTTTCAATCACCTTAATCCAAGTTTGCTTGGGTCTTCCCCTACCCCTCGCCATTTTATCACTTCTCCACTCTTCAGGCCTCCTAACCGGTGCATCACTCGGTCTCCGTCTCACATGACCAAACCACCTTAGACGATGCTCCCTCATTTTATTCTCAATGGGCGCAACTCCTACTTTACCCCTGATCACCTCATTTCTCAATCGATCCTTTCTTGTATGCCCACACATCCATCGTAGCATACGCATCTCCGCTACATTCATCTTATGAATATGACACTGTTTCACGAGTATCGACGAGTCACTAACTAGTTATTTATAATGACAATGATATGGAGTATCTTCATTTGGTAGTAACATACGAGTACCTAATTTACCCTTTACCCTTCAAGAAACCCATATTCTTTACTACACCAGTTACAATAAAGCCGAAGGTGGAGGCTTTTTTTGGGACACAATACCGGCAATGGCAGCGGGCAGTCTTCGAACACTGGCAAATTGACATTGGGAAAGTGATACTGAATTAAGGAGAATAATTATGGTTGAAATCGGTTTTACAATTATGCCCCCATTTTATTTTTTATCAATGTTGAGAGTTGAGGATCTTTTAGTCATAAAAAATAGGGCCACATGTTAAGATACCCTTGAAGAGGGTGTCCTAACAAAACCATATATATATCTATATCTATATCTATATATATATATATATATATATATATATATATATAGGGTCGCTCATGTGAGAACCATTTTAAATGATAACCGTGAGAACCAATCATAACCGTTTGATTAAATACAAAATCAATGGTTCAGATTATAGATACATTGGATACACTTGGATACAGTAATTGTTTAGCAACTGTATCCAAGTGCAATATCAAAATTTATGTATTGTATCCAAGTGTAACCAATGTATCTATAATCTGGACCCTTGATTTTTTTTCTAATCAAATGGTTATGCTGGGTTCTCACCGTGAAAACCAAGCATAACTATTGAATTAGATACAAAATCAAGGGTCCAAATTATAGATACAGTAGATACACTTAGACACAGTACCTAAATTTTGAATATTGCACTTGGATACAGTAGCAAAATAACTACTGTATCCTAGTGTATTTTAAAAATTAGCTACTGTATCCAAGTGTATTCCATGGTATCTATAATCTGGACCATTGATTTTGTGCCTAATCAAGTGGTTATGCTTGGTGTTCACGGTTCTCATTTGAGGACCTTGTTATATGTGTATGTATGCATATGTATATGTATGTATATGTATATATATATATATATATATGTATGCATGTATATGTATACGTATATGTATATGTATATATATGTACCACCCAATGAGATATAATGGATAGGATCAGATCATCAGATGATGGTTGTGGTTGACTCTGTTTGTCACAAATTTGTTGAGGAGCTGAAGTATTTGTATATCCAGTCCTACTAGTGGATGTGAAAGGACTTACTCGAGCTGCGTTTTTCTTGGTAAGAACTGAAGACGAAGAAGAATCATTAGGTGGTTCAAATTTTGGGGTAGAAACTGGAGATTCTTTCTGGTCTGCAATTTTTTTGTCATCTTCCTCTTCATCTTCATCTTCATCTTCATGTGTTTGCTTTATTGGTTTTGATTTTCCACGAGTACAAACTGAAAAGATTCAGAACTAATCAGTGTTTTTTTTCTTTGTTTTAGCCTAACAAATAATTGATTAAAAAATGAGAATGGTCGTTCACCCAAATTAAAATTGTAATTTAATAAGTAACATTTCATCATTATTGTGATAACTAACACTTAGAGATCGTGTTTCAAAAAAAAAATAATAATAAATAAAATCAGAGATCTCCTTTCGCATGGGCAATCTTCTGATAATTCAATTGCATTAGATATGAAATCGGCGCTTATGCATCGAGTCATAATAACTGCAAATATTTTAGTGTACAATTTGTAAAGCATTTGCAAGAAATATAGCATTAACAAATGGAGATTCTTCTAATTAAAATGTTTATGTTGGTGTCAGAACATGTTCTAACAATATTTATTCAAGCTATGACTAATACTTACAAATCTCCAACTTTCATAAAAGCAAAGTAAATACCATATCATTATCCAACCAAATCATAGTTATTTGAAACATTTATCATCGGCTCACTAGCTAGCTGTTAAGAATTTATTATTTTATCGTCTTTGTTTTAGAAGTATAAACAAATGTTGTTATTTTATAGGGTTAATTGCAATTTGGTTCCTGACATTTCCCAAAATTTGCAATGTTGATGCTATCATTTCAATTTTGTCGATTGGTATATCCACTTTGTCTTTTTGTTGCAATCCGACTACAAATCTAACTGGGTGTTACTTTTTTAACTGGTTTTATGTCATATGACTTGCACATGACATTTTAAGATGTTTTTGGAGCTACACATATTCGATTGGTATGATTATTTTTTAAATTGAAGGTAATATTTAAATCTACAACATATATTTTTTGGCAATTTTTTGTGAATTAATTACAGTATATTAATTTATAATTTAAATAAATAAAAATAGCTAAGAAATAGAAAACATGGGAAAAACAATATGAAAATTACTACTTTCCACCATGCTATACATTCTTTCCTCTATTTTACTTTCTTCCACCACTCTGCCACTTTCCCACATCACCCCTTCCACATACACCTTTTCCGTAGTTCATCTTCCTCTTCCTCTCCCTTTTTTTCCTATTAAATATATTTATGAACTGATAATCTACGTATAACATTTGCTTTTTATGAAACATATTTGAGGTTAATATATTTTTTTGATTATTTTTTCACGTATTTTTTAATTTAATTATTTAATATTTAAATTTAATATAAAATAGTCCAGTCACCAAAAAATTTCCATTTTTTTTATATGTTTTAGATTTAAATATCAGCTTCAATTTAAAAAACTAATAATCATATTAATCGGATTTGTGTAGCTGTAAAAACATCTTAAAACATCCTTTAAAACGTCATGTGTTAGTCACATGACATAAAATCTGTTAGAAATCTAACACCCAGTTAGATGTGTAGTCGAATTGCAACAAAAAGACAAAGTTGATACACCAATTTGCGAAATTAAAATAACAACATCAACATTGCAAATTTTGGTAAATGTCAGCAACCAAATTGCAATTAACCCTATTTTATAACGTTATAATTAACTCAATAGACGCTGGTTTTTTAAAGGTGTCACGAGAGGGATCAACATGATATAATAAAGTTAAAAAAAAACCTCACCTGCAGCTGCAGCTGGCATGTTTTGAAAAATAGCCGTTCTCTATGACGGCTGGCATGTTTTAAAAAATAGCCGTTCTCTATGACGGTTGAAGGTGATTAATTAATTAGTTGAGTTCCACAGGAAAATACTATAAATGACGACCTAGAGCCTAGAGCAAAAAGAGCGAAAAGGAAAGATATGTGAGCTAATATGAACATAGCATTTTTCAATTACTAGTAGCATTTGATATATAGATATGTATATGGTTTATAAAGATTTGGGCCTCTACTATTTGAAGTCACTGCTCCTTCTGATGCCCTTAGCGAGAACGATTTGAAGCACCTTCACGATCGTTGTTCTTGGCATTTCAGAAGAAACAAATCTCAACTAAAAGGTAAGTTCGTTTACTTATCTAATCACATAATTTCATCTTTTGTCTATTCATATATTTTTTGAGATCTTATTATTTCTGTTTTACTTATAAACGCCTTCCTTTTTGATATCTTGTTCTTAATCTTGATTATCATCTTTAGCTTTCTTCTCATTAAGTTGTTTCTCCTATTTTTACTGGTTAAAAATCAACAGTTTTAAGTAAGGGGGAGACTAATTAAACCCCTTTCTCTTTTCCTCTGTTTTAAATGTTCTTTCTTCTTTTTTTCTCGCCTTTCTACTTCTCGCTACTTAATACTAGTAACTGTTAGAGTGACTGGAATTTCAAAATGGTGGTTCTTGTAGGCAGCATTTTCTGGAGTTCCCCCAAGGTGTGCTGGACAAGCACTACAAGAAGTTGATCAATGTGATAGTAGACTTGGCCTTTTAAGTCAACTTCAAGAACCCGTTTTGAACACGCCATATTTTCTGCCTATAGCTTCTAATCGAGTTCAGTTAAAAGACGGTGTTGTTAGTCAATCAGAAAAACCGGGAGGATCATCCTCCGTGTATAACTTACATGATATAGCCTTATCTCCTCCACTACTTATTTCTTCAAACCTTGACCAACAGGGTTCTGTTCCACTGTGTTCTCCCTCAAATTTTGAAGTTTTTCTCGGTTTAACTGACGATTCGCCTAATTGTACTCAATTTCCTTTGTCAGAGATATTGACCAGCTTTGATTATGATATTCCTCGACTTGAACCCGTAACATAATCCCCCATTTCTACTTTACATGATTTGGTTCTTTCAAGCACTTCCTCAAGTGTTAGACAACAACAGGGTTCTGTTTGTAAATCCCATGAAGAATTATCTAATGACGTATTTGGATTATCTAATGACGTATTTGGACGATCGCCTAATTCTGGTGTATCAAATATGGCTTCACTAAGTGATTTCAATTTCTCAAATGTTGAAGAACAGATTTTTTTGGTGTATCCCATCAAGGTTTTTCAAATTTTGAAGTTACTTTAGGAGATTTATCAAATGTTGAACAGAGGGTTTCTCTTGGTATACCAAATCATGATCTGTCAGAAATTGAAGTTACTTTAGAGGATTTATCAAATGTCGAACAGGGGGTTTCTCTCGGTATGCCAAATCAAGAACTGTCAGATTTTGAAGTTACACTTGAAGGTTTATCAAATGCTGATCAGCGGGTTTCTCTTGGTATACCGAATCAAGATCTATCAGATTTTGAAGCTTCACTAAAAGATTTTTCAAATCTTGAACAACGGGTTTCTCTTGGTATATCCCATCAAAATTTGTCAAACACAGCTCATCCTCCTCTCGCAGCCTCAATACATAAGGCAGTTTAATACTTTTTAAGTAGATGTTCTTTTTTTTCTCTTTTTCTTTTAAGTTCTACTTTCAGCTACATCGTCTACATTACAAAGAACCCCAAATTTTCTTTTAGATTCATTGCCTTCAACAATTTAACATTCCACATCATTTAATTACTGATTATGCTTTACAACCACGACGTCTCTAGATCTTTACCTCACGTTAGTTCTATTTCAAACTTTTATATATACATACACATATATACATATGTATATCTGTGTGTATATATATATATATATATATATATATATAGGTGGGTGCTCAAATGAGAACCCAAATATCATGAGAACCATGAGAACCAATTGTAGCCCTTAGATTAGAAAATAGAGAACGGTTCAGATTGGAACTTAAAAGGTTGAAATGCGGTGGCAATTTTGAAATAAGGCTTAACATCAAGGGTAACTTTGTCATTGTATATTTAGGTTTAGATCGAGTCCGTCTTGTCGTTGGAGAGGAGAGAGAAATATACGAAGGTCGTCGGGATTAATCGCCTGATTCTCCTTTTCCGACGTCGGATTTTTCGCCTGATTCTCCTTTTCCGACTTCGGATTTTCGCTTGATTCTGTTTTTCTGACGTATTCGCAATTAAAATCTGGTTCGTTTGTGTGTTTAATTTTCATTTTTTTTTTGTATTGTTAATCATAATTTATAATTTAGATATTGTATGAGTTTTTTTTTTTTTTTTTTTTTTTTTTTTTTAATTTTTGATGTTGCAGATATTGTTTGATGGAAGAAAATCAAGCTTCAAATTCAGGTTTTTGCTGTTAATATGATTTTATTTTATAATCGATTGTTTTTTGTGCAATTTTTTCTGGCAATTGTGTTGCAGCTTGAATTGGATACAATGTTGATAAGAATTCAGTTAGATACAATAGGCGAACACCTATTGTAACACCCCGAATTTTCTTATAATATCTGAGCATTTAATGGCATTAAATATCCATAAATAACAATAATAAATACTTCAATTTAGGGTTCACAACGGTCCCTTATTTAACCATAAATTCAAACAATAGCGGAAGCGTAACTTAAACTTGTCTTGGTAGGTAACAACCCTAACCATTAATGTACTTCAACTTACATCAAAATAAATGTACTTAAAACTACTAATTGAAGAATCTTCAATCCACCGTCTTCCTACGGCTGCTTTCCTTGTCTTGTCCTTCTACTTAAATCCTGAAAACAAAATTTATAGCGAAGGGATGAGCGAACGAATGCTCAGTAAGTTCATACGTGGCCTCTCCGGTTACTAAGGAGAGACGACCAGAACGAATACTTCGAATAACTTTTACAAGGATAGGTTCAGTTACTTTTGGATTCAAGACTGCAGAACAATGCAGTCATATTACTTTTAAGATTTTACTTTCAAAGGATTATGGCACTACAATCCAAAGGGATTCATTCAAGTTCCGTCAATTCCTTGGTAACGTACATTATAACCTCAATGCCAAAGGTACAATTTATACACCTAGCTTTTCCAGCCAATAGTGTGGGTCGTAACATATATGGTATCCACACACATATGCTCGGGGTCTAGAATCATCCTTGTAATCAGACAATTCCTGAGAGAAGGCATGTGATCACTCATGCAATCCCTAGTTTAAGGACGAGTCTTTTCTAACTGGACTGTCCGTCAATGTCTTTTCTAACTGGACATTGGATGCCTTAACGAGTAAGCGATTAACTTACAAGTTAAAATTAAATGCCTTAACGAGTAAGCGATTAACTTACAAGTTAAAATTAGATGCCTTAACGAGTAAGCGATTAACTTACAAGTTAAAATTAGATGCCTTAACGAGTAAGCGATTAACTTACAAGTTAAAATTAGAACATACCATGGTACAAGTATGTGATACAAGTTTCAAACTTCGATACTTAGTAGATCGATGGGGACATCACTAAGTATAGATTCTTTCAAAGAACGTTCAATAACGCAGAGTTCATTCAAATACTATCATGCCATACTGATAGCTAACTTTAGAAAGAAATACCGAATTCCAATAAACAGGAGTTCAAATACTGTAAGGAACGTAATCCCTTACCTGAATTGCTTTTTCCTCGCAATCTCCTCTCTGTGCAAATCTACAAGGCACGGAGTAATTTACTTTAGTACTCTCTACATTGTTAACTATTTCTACTTAGTTAACTGAGAGATGCGTTTTAACTTCTTTACTTCATTACTTCTTTTCTTACGTCTTAGTTTCTGACTTTGATTTACGAGTCAGTCCTTTAACTTTGATACAATTGCAATTAAGTCCTCTGACTTTGGGTTAATTACAATTTAGTCCCTCAACTTTGGGTTAATTGCAAATTGGTCCTTCAACTTTGGATGAATTGCAATTTAGTCCTTCAACTTTAGTTCAATTACAATTTAGTCCTTCAACTTTGGATTAATTGTAATTTAGTCCTTTGACTTTAGTTTAATTGTAAATTGGTCCTTCACTTTGGATTAATTACAATTCAGTCCTTCGACTTTCCTTTAATTACAGGAAGGTCCTTGGACTTTGGTTTTGTTCATAAGGTCCCCTAAGTTTCTCTTTTTAATCACTTAGGCCCCTTTAACTTCAAAGTTTCCCTTTTTCTTTCTTCTAACTTTAATTCTTTTCAGTTTAGTCCTTTCCCGTTAGGAAACTAACTGAGATTTCTAATCTTTTCCTTCCTCGTTAACTTTTTAACTTTCAAGGTCTTACAAGTACTTGTTCTATTTCTTCAAGTTAACTTTCTAACTTGTTAACAATACTTTGAATGATTTTGTTTTCTTTCCATTAGAAACTTAACGGAAACACTAACTTTTCGTCCCAATTCTTAACATCTCCAATCAAGAATTAACACCCAAGTTAGGTCATCATTGCCGAAACATGCATGATCCAAGATCCATTGATTTGATCAATTTTCTAGTTCTTTAAATTTTTCTAGATTCCCAAACATCAATATTATTTACAATACACTTAACGAGGATCAATTAAATCAACAAAATCAATTCTTCCATGGTTAGGGCCATTCGGCCGAAACTTGTTCCTTGTGGGAAATCCATATTTTCTTCTTTTGATAAACCCAATTCAACCTCAATGATTTATATGTTCAATTCCCAAGCATTGCATAATATAAATCGATCCAATTCAAGATTATAAAATAAATCTTAAAAATAACTAGTATCAAGATTAATCATGGGTTATGATCTTATTGTTATAACATTCAATTCCCACCATTCTAATCATCAAGTTAAACATTAAACTTCAAGGTTAATCATCCTAGAACAATAATAATTCTAACCTTTAAAAATTCATATCTAATTTAATAATACTCCAAATCGAATGAAACGAAAACTAGAATTTAGGATTTTACATTACCTTGAGAATGATCGAATTTGATTTAAAAAAAAACTGTCGCAGCTCCTCATCCCTCCTGTTCTGGCCGGCGGCTGCTATAGGTAAGGTTTAGGGTTTTTTTCTTTTCCTTTTTGTGTTTAATTGTTTTTGATAAAACCAAAATACCCTAACATTCACTAACTCAAGTATTTATACTCTTGGTAGATTAATTTGGGTTGGGTTTACTAATACTATTTTCGGGCCAATTCAAATTCCTTGGGCCCACTTCTTTAAATTACTTTATAACTCTAATTATCCTTTAATTAGTTTAACAAAACCGAAATTAAAATAAATAATTAAACTAAAATTCCGGTTATTACATTCTTACCCCCTTAAAAGAAGTTTGTCCTCAAACTTTGACAATTCTTACTCCGAGAAGATGTCCGGGTACAATTCGCGCATTTCACTTTCTTGTTCCCATGTCGCTTCTCTTTCTGAGTGATTGCTCCATTGCACTTTTACATAGGGAACCGTACGCTTTCTTATGACCTCGTCTTTTCTGCCGACGATCTTGATTGGTCGTTCATCGTACGTCAAATCTGCCCGAACTCTTAACTGCTTGTACTCTATCACATGACTTGGGTCATGAATATACTTCCTTAGCATGGAGACATGGAACACATTATGTACTCCAGCTAATACCGGCGGTAGCGCCAATCGGTAAGCCACTTCCCCGATCTTATCAAGAATTTCGAACGGTCCCACATATCGTGGACTTAACTTTCCCTTAATCCCAAAACGCATAACTCCCTTCGTGGGTGATATCTTTAGGAATACTCGATCCCCTGGCTGAAATTCTAGTTCTCGCCTTCTATTGTCTGCGTAAGATTTCTGCCTACTCTGTGCAGTCTGTAGCCACTTTCGAATCTGTTGTACTTTATCCGCCGTGACTTGTACGAGTTCCGGTCCACTTAACCTCCTCTCACCGACTTCATCCCAGCACGCCGGTGATCTACACTTTCTCCCATACAACGCTTCATATGGAGCCATCCCAATGCTTGCGTGAAAGCTGTTGTTGTATGCGAATTCTACTAACGGTAAGTGTTCGTCCCATGCGTTTGGCCAATCTAACGAAGTAGCCCTCAGCATGTCTTCCAATGTCTGGATAGTCCTTTCCGACTGCCCATCTGTCTGTGGGTGAAACGCCGTACTCATGGTCAACTCTGTTCCCAATGCTTCTTGTAGGCTGTTCCAGAACTTCGAAGTGAACCTAGCATCTCGATCAGACACAATTGTGACCGGGATCCCATGTAACCTTACTATCTCGTCGATGTACAACTTGGCCAACTTCTCCAACGAATCAGTCTTCTTGATTGCCAGAAAATGTGCTGACTTAGTCAATCGATCTACTATAACCCATATAGCATCATACTTTCCTACCGTCTTTGGCAACCCACTTACGAAATCCATAGCAATATTCTCCCACTTCCATTCGGGAATTGGTAATGATTGCAGCATCCCTGCTGGCTTCTGATGTTCGCTCTTAACTTGTTGACACGTCAGACATCTATGCACATACTCTGCCACGTCATTCTTCATATTATTCCACCAATATGATTCCTTTAAATCCCTATACATTTTAGTACTTCCCGGATGTACAGAGAACTTCGAGCAATGAGCTTCTCGCAGTATCTCTCTCTTGATCTCATCATTGCTTGGCACCCACACTCTCTTTTGGTATCTCAGAATTCCATCTTCGCCCATATGAAGATCTTTTGCTTGCCCTTTTCCGATTAGAGTTTCTCTCTCCTCGTCTAATTCTTGTGCCTCTTTAATTCTGCCCAGCAATGCAGGTTGTAACGTCAGTCGAGCCAAATACCCGTTTACTTTTACTATCAAGTTCATCTCCTTGACATCCTTCCATATACTTACCCCCTTAGAGATCAACGTCGCCAACATTCCGTGATTCTTCCTACTCAAGGCATCGGCCACCTTGTTGGCTTTCCCAGGATGATACAATATCTCACAGTCGTAATCCTTGAGAAGTTCTAACCACCTCCGTTGTCTCATATTCAATTCTTTCTGCGTGAAGGTATACTTAAGGCTCTTGTGATCCGTAAAAATCTGGCATTTCACGCCATACAGATAATGTCTCCAAATTTTCAATGCAAACACTACTGCTGCTAATTCCAGATCATGGGTCGGGTAGTTCCTTTCATGCACTTTCAACTGCCTAGATGCATAAGCTATCACCTTCTCATTTTGCATCAGTACACAGCCTAGTCCTTTCAACGACGCATCACTGTAGATAACAAAACCTTCCGTACCTGTCGGTAGTGTTAATACTGGTACAGATACCAGTCTATTCTTCAATTCTTGAAAACTTCGTTCACATTCTTCTGACCAAACAAACTTAGCTGCCTTCTGCGTCAGCTTCGTCAATGGCCCAGATAACTTCGAAAATCCCTCTACGAACCTTCTGTAGTAACCAGCTAAACCCAAGAAACTTCTTATTTCGGTTACCGTAGTAGGCCTTTCCCAATCCATTATTGCTTCTACCTTCGTCGGATCCACAGAAATTCCTTCTTTCGACACTACGTGCCCCAAAAATGCGACTTTCTCCAACCAGAATTCACATTTCTTAAATTTCGCATACAATTTCTGTCTCCTCAAAATTTCTAGCACTATCCTCAAATGTTCAGCATGCTCCTCCTTTGTCTTCGAGTACACCAAAATATCATCAATGAATACTATCACACATTTGTCTAAGTATTCTTGAAATATTCTATTCATCAACTCCATGAATGCGGCTGGTGCGTTCGTCAACCCAAATGGCATCACGACAAACTCATAATGCCCATACCTCGTCCTAAATGCTGTCTTAGCCACATCCACATTTTTGACTCTCAGCTGATGGTATCCGGATCTAAGATCAATCTTTGAAAAGTAACATGCTCCCCTCAATTGATCAAACAAGTCATCAATTCTCGGCAGAGGGTATTGGTTCCTAACCGTCACTTTGTTCAATTCCCTATAGTCAATACACAGTCTCATAGATCCATCTTTCTTCTTCACAAATAGTACCGGTGCACCCCATGGTGACACACTCGGCCTAATCAATCCCTTGTCTAGCAATTCTTGCAACTGCTCCTTTAGTTCTTGCAACTCTGTCGGAGCCATCCTGTACGGTGCTCTCGAAATAGGTGTGGTTTCGGGTACTAAGTCAATGGAGAACTCTACTTCCCTCACTGGTGGTATCCCAGGTAAATCCTCAGGAAATACGTCTTGAAATTCATTCACGACTTCCAGTGACTCTAACGTTACTCCCTTTTCTTCCGTTTCACCTATGTGTGCCAGAAATCCTACACATCCTTTTCTCAACATTTTACGGGCCTTCATCACCGAGATTAAGCCTATCCTCTTCCTTGGTCTTGAACCCACAAATCTGTACTCTTTGCCTTCCTCTCCTAGGAACGTCATTATTTTCTCTTGACAGTCCACTTTGGCTTGATGCAAAGCCAACCAATCCATTCCCAGGATTATGTCAAATTCGGACATGTCTAGTTCAATGAGGTCGATATTTACATTCGTGCCTCCTATCCCTAAGGTACAGTTCCTATAAGAGGTAGTAATGGGGATAGCGTCTTTAGTAGGTGTATCTATTACTAAAGGTATCTCTAAATTCTCTGGGTGTAGTTTTAGCTTCTTTGCCACAACATTACTTACTACTGAATGAGTAGCGCCAGTATCTACTAACACATACACATCACGGAAATTTAATTGCATTGTACCTGCTACAAGATCGGCATTAACTCCAGCTGCTTTCGCGGTCATGGTGTACATCCTACCACGGCCTCCACCATTTCCTCCTCCATTGTCTTTATTTCCTGCAGCTGGTTCATCCTTCTTTGTTTCTGGGCATTTCCACTTTGGGTGTCCCACCTTCTTACAGTTGTAACATTGCCGTTCCTTATACCAGCAACCTTCTGACTTGTGAGCTCCATCACAAACGGTACATTTATCATAACTGGTGAAACCTTGGCCCTTGCCCTTGTTCCACTCACGCTTGTTGTCATTAAGGTTCCGACCATTCCCACTATGGCCGTTGTTGGAGTGTTTGTTCCCATGACTGCCCTTATCTCGACTGTCATCCACCGCTTTTCTCTTGTTATTGTTGTGGTCCCTACCACCCTTGTTTCCTTCCGACTTTTCAGCCACTGCCTTGCCTTTCTCTTCCCGTCGGTTACGGTAGTTATCCGACTCCCGTTCTACTATCTTGGCCCTATCCAACACCGCTGAGTACGTAGCTAGAGCCAACGGCGTGATTCTGTACCGAACTCTATCACTTAATCCCGCTTCAAACTTTCTTGCCTTCTGTTCTTCAGTATCGAAGAATCTTGGCGCAAATTCCAGTAAGTCGGTGAACTTCTCACCATACTCTGCTACAGTCATACTCCCTTGTACTAGAGTCAGGAATTCCGTTATCTTGGCATTCCTAGTGCTTGTAGGATAGTACTTTTCGTTGAAAATGGCTTTAAATCTGGTCCAAGTAAAGGCTGCATCACCACGAGCCACAGCAGCTCGCTTTTCCGCTTCCCACCACGTTTGAGCCTTCCCCTTCAACATAAAGGTTGCAAATACTACCTTCTGTTCTTCAGTACAATTCAGAGTCTCGAATATTCTTTCGGTGCTCTTAATCCAGTCCTCAGGTTTCTCTTTAGCAGTGTCCGAGAATGAGTCCGGATTCCTCCTTTGAAATAGCTCCAACGGATCACGTAATGGAGCCTGTGGTGGTGGTTGCGCAATTCCCGCAACAGTTTGGCCTATCCCAGCTACTGTCTGCGATAATGTCTGCAACAGGTTTACCAGGGCCGGATCCAATTGTCCTCCCGCATTACCGGTGTTGTCATTTCCTTCACCGTTCCTGTTATTTCCTCTTCTGGTATTCATCTGCAGATTTACTTTTACTTTAGAACTGGTTCATGTTCTAGCAATATTCATCACTACAAAATACTTGCAGTATTCCTGGTATACTTTAACATTACAATTCTTTTACTAACGGGTACTTGTTAGTTTTGAATCGTGTTCGTAGGTCTTTTGTACTAGACCGTTATTCAGATTTGGTTAGTTTACTTTAACCTTTCTTCTCCGGTTCAGGAGTGTTCATACTTCATAATTTACAACCGTTTTACTTGGTTGCTTATTATTTCTTTGTTTCACTAGTTTTTTTTATTACTTAACTAGTTTTAACTTATTCCAATGGTCGTCTTACTTCGTACCATAATTACGGAGATTATTTCAAATCACTCCGACATTTTCCCTTGTCTTTTCTCGACAAGTTAACTTTTGTTTACACAACAATAGTAAATTCAAAATTTTGGGTAGTTAAATTAAATACTTAACTTTATTCAACTAAGGTGTGAGATTTAAACATCTCAAAATACACCCAAAATTCAATTTTTAACATAAGAAAAATTCTAACTGTATTACTCCACTAATAATAAAGTAAAAGAATCTATTCTTATAACTATCTGTCATTAATTGCATCACTTTCCACAGTGTGCATGTTCTGCTGCAAGTTGGTCATATTTCTCTTGCAATTCTAACTTCTCAGCCCAAATCTGATAGCCTGAAGTCCTAAGCCCTTCCTCATAAGCTTCTTGTTCATCTATCTTCTTTTTCAGTTCATTATTTTGTTCTATCTCATCCACCAGTTGCACACTGATTCGATTCCATTCGCGGTTAGCTCTGACCACGTGGCTCTCTAGGCTTTTGACCTTCTTCAGCTGTACTGCTAATTTTCCTTCCACATACATCATGTCCTCATCGCGTTCTTTGATGATATTCTGTAAGCTGTCGACTCCTCGAGTCTCCTTCCTAAGCTCTCTTTTGGCTGAGCGAAGTTCCTTAGTTAGCTGCTTAATAATCTCCTCTTTAGCTTCTATTTCTTCCCTTAGAGTAGCACTGTACCTTACTGACTTCATGGGTCTCCTCGGCATGATCCTACACACACCAATAGTAAACTTAATTAGTACATAACCCCAAGGTTCCATTATAACATATTAATAGAATGTAAATAGACATACAATGAAGAGGTTCCTATTTCTCCAAGTATATTCATACTTTATGCACACTCTTAGTATCATTCCTAGAGTTAGACTTTATCACTTGAACTTCCTCAAGCAAGATCTTATTCAAGTCAAGTACTAAGTTCTCCCATTAGTCTTAACATCCTGTTTTCTCCCATAAGACCTAAAACCAGGCTCTGATACCAACTGTAACACCCCGAATTTTCTTATAATATCTGAGCATTTAATGGCATTAAATATCCATAAATAACAATAATAAATACTTCAATTTAGGGTTCACAACGGTCCCTTATTTAACCATAAATTCAAACAATAGCGGAAGCGTAACTTAAACTTGTCTTGGTAGGTAACAACCCTAACCATTAATGTACTTCAACTTACATCAAAATAAATGTACTTAAAACTACTAATTGAAGAATCTTCAATCCACCGTCTTCCTACGGCTGCTTTCCTTGTCTTGTCCTTCTACTTAAATCCTGAAAACAAAATTTATAGCGAAGGGATGAGCGAACGAATGCTCAGTAAGTTCATACGTGGCCTCTCCGGTTACTAAGGAGAGACGACCAGAACGAATACTTCGAATAACTTTTACAAGGATAGGTTTAGTTACTTTTGGATTCAAGACTGCAGAACAATGCAGTCATATTACTTTTAAGATTTTACTTTCAAAGGATTATGGCACTACAATCCAAAGGGATTCATTCAAGTTCCGTCAATTCCTTGGTAACGTACATTATAACCTCAATGCCAAAGGTACAATTTATACACCTAGCTTTTCCAGCCAATAGTGTGGGTCATAACATATATGGTATCCACACACATATGCTCGGGGTCTAGAATCATCCTTGTAATCAGACAATTCCTGAGAGAAGGCATGTGATCACTCATGCAATCCCTAGTTTAAGGACGAGTCTTTTCTAACTGGACTGTCCGTCAATGTCTTTTCTAACTGGACATTGGATGCCTTAACGAGTAAGCGATTAACTTACAAGTTAAAATTAAATGCCTTAACGAGTAAGCGATTAACTTACAAGTTAAAATTAGATGCCTTAACGAGTAAGCGATTAACTTACAAGTTAAAATTAGATGCCTTAACGAGTAAGCGATTAACTTACAAGTTAAAATTAGAACATACCATGGTACAAGTATGTGATACAAGTTTCAAACTTCGATACTTAGTAGATCGATGGGGACATCACTAAGTATAGATTCTTTCAAAGAACGTTCAATAACGCAGAGTTCATTCAAATACTATCATGCCATACTGATAGCTAACTTTAGAAAGAAATACCGAATTCCAATAAACAGGAGTTCAAATACTGTAAGGAACGTAATCCCTTACCTGAATTGCTTTTTCCTCGCAATCTCCTCTCTGTGCAAATCTACAAGGCACGGAGTAATTTACTTTAGTACTCTCTACATTGTTAACTATTTCTACTTAGTTAACTGAGAGATGCGTTTTAACTTCTTTACTTCATTACTTCTTTTCTTACGTCTTAGTTTCTGACTTTGATTTACGAGTCAGTCCTTTAACTTTGATACAATTGCAATTAAGTCCTCTGACTTTGGGTTAATTACAATTTAGTCCCTCAACTTTGGGTTAATTGCAAATTGGTCCTTCAACTTTGGATGAATTGCAATTTAGTCCTTCAACTTTAGTTCAATTACAATTTAGTCTTTCAACTTTGGATTAATTGTAATTTAGTCCTTTGACTTTAGTTTAATTGTAAATTGGTCCTTCACTTTGGATTAATTACAATTCAGTCCTTCGACTTTCCTTTAATTACAGGAAGGTCCTTGGACTTTGGTTTTGTTCATAAGGTCCCCTAAGTTTCTCTTTTTAATCACTTAGGCCCCTTTAACTTCAAAGTTTCCCTTTTTCTTTCTTCTAACTTTAATTCTTTTCAGTTTAGTCCTTTCCCGTTAGGAAACTAACTGAGATTTCTAATCTTTTCCTTCCTCGTTAACTTTTTAACTTTCAAGGTCTTACAAGTACTTGTTCTATTTCTTCAAGTTAACTTTCTAACTTGTTAACAATACTTTGAATGATTTTGTTTTCTTTCCATTAGAAACTTAACGGAAACACTAACTTTTCGTCCCAATTCTTAACATCTCCAATCAAGAATTAACACCCAAGTTAGGTCATCATTGCCGAAACATGCATGATCCAAGATCCATTGATTTGATCAATTTTCTAGTTCTTTAAATTTTTCTAGATTCCCAAACATCAATATTATTTACAATACACTTAACGAGGATCAATTAAATCAACAAAATCAATTCTTCCATGGTTAGGGCCATTCGGCCGAAACTTGTTCCTTGTGGGAAATCCATATTTTCTTCTTTTGATAAACCCAATTCAACCTCAATGATTTATATGTTCAATTCCCAAGCATTGCATAATATAAATCGATCCAATTCAAGATTATAAAATAAATCTTAAAAATAACTAGTATCAAGATTAATCATGGGTTATGATCTTATTGTTATAACATTCAATTCCCACCATTCTAATCATCAAGTTAAACATTAAACTTCAAGGTTAATCATCCTAGAACAATAATAATTCTAACCTTTAAAAATTCATATCTAATTCAATAATACTCCAAATCGAATGAAACGAAAACTAGAATTTAGGATTTTACATTACCTTGAGAATGATCGAATTTGATTTAAAAAAAAACTGTCGCAGCTCCTCCTCCCTCCTGTTCTGGCCGGCGGCTGCTATAGGTAAGGTTTAGGGTTTTTTTCTTTTCCTTTTTGTGTTTAATTGTTTTTGATAAAACCAAAATACCCTAACATTCACTAACTCAAGTATTTATACTCTTGGTAGATTAATTTGGGTTGGGTTTACTAATACTATTTTCGGGCCAATTCAAATTCCTTGGGCCCACTTCTTTAAATTACTTTATAACTCTAATTATCCTTTAATTAGTTTAACAAAACCGAAATTAAAATAAATAATTAAACTAAAATTCCGGTTATTACACCTATTGTATCCAACAGCAATGTATGAAGATTGTTGGTATTGGATACAATAGGCAAACAACTATTGTATCCAACAGTAATGTATGAATATTGTTGGTATCCAACAGCAATGTATGAAGATTGTTGGTATTGGATACAATAGGAGAACACCTATTGTATCCAACAGCAATGTATGAAGATTGTTGGTATTGGATACAATAAGCAAACAACTATTTGTATCCAACATCAATCTATGAAGATTGTTGGTATTAGATACAATAGCTAAATAGCTATTGTATCCAACAGCAATCTATGAAGATTGTTGGTATTAGATACAATAGCTAAATAGATATTGTATCCAATACAATGTTGATAAGAATTCAGTTAGATACAATAGGCAAACACCTATTGTATCCAAGAGCATTATTAACACTTTTTTTTGTTGTTGTTGTAGCTGTTGGAAGTAATCATTTTGGCGTTGGAAGTGATAATTAACTCAATAGACGCTGGTTTTTTAAAGGTGTCACGAGAGGGATCAACATGATATAATAAAGTTAAAAAAAAACCTCACCTGCAGCTGCAGCTGGCATGTTTTGAAAAATAGCCGTTCTCTATGACGGCTGGCATGTTTTAAAAAATAGCCGTTCTCTATGACGGTTGAAGGTGATTAATTAATTAGTTGAGTTCCACAGGAAAATACTATAAATGACGACCTAGAGCCTAGAGCAAAAAGAGCGAAAAGGAAAGATATGTGAGCTAATATGAACATAGCATTTTTTAATTACTAGTAGCATTTGATATATAGATATGTATATGGTTTATAAAGCTTTGGGCCTCTACTATTTGAAGTCACTGCTCCTTCTGATGCCCTTAGCGAGAACGATTTGAAGCACCTTCACGATCGTTGTTCTTGGCATTTCAGAAGAAACAAATCTCAACTAAAAGGTAAGTTCGTTTACTTATCTAATCACATAATTTCATCTTTTGTCTATTCATATATTTTTTGAGATCTTATTATTTCTGTTTTACTTATAAACTCCTTCCTTTTTGATAACTTGTTCTTAATCTTGATTATCATTGTTAGGACCTAACTTTGATCAAAGTCATAGTTGGATGGTTTTGATAAAGGAATATATAAGGAACAGGGTTTATATCAAAAGATGAAAACTATCAGTCATAACTGTCAGTCATGACTGACAGTTAAGATGATAACTGACCAAATCAACACTCATATTCATCTTGTTACTCAAACAGTTATGTAACTCAAAATGGCTGAGAACAATAAGTTAACTACATGTTTACATTATTCAAATCAAATACATGTCTTAACTAATGATCTAAGCCATAGTATAAACTGACAGCTAAGGCTTCAGTTTATCTAACAGCTGTGAGTCTGACAGCTATGATTCTCATTCTTACATTGATTGTACTACTACAAAAACATGAATCATATATCTGTTCTAAGCCATCAAGATCTTTAACAGCTCCTCCACCCATATTGAAGATCATCTCTGATAGCTAAGCCTTGTTGTGATCTGACAGCCATGGCTTCTTCATCAGACAGCTATTGTTCTGTCTCATCCTTTGCTATCACAATCTCAACCTAGATGGATCCTGTATCTTCACAGCTATCAAGACCACCATTGAAGACCATTGAAGACCTTCTGGAAGCCATTCCCTCAATCCAGCTCAATGAAGACCTGCAAGTGGACAAGTGGGGCAAAGACCAGTCAAAGACACATTAATGGTGCTGCAACAGTCATATTCCAACGGCTACATTAATGTGTATAAATAGAAGACTTCATCCTCTGCACTAACCACCCTTTTTGACAATCCAAAAACACCCTTTCCCTTACCCCTTACACTCCTCCTGTAATTCAAACCTTACACATCAATCCCTACCCATCAAATATCATTCCAAATCCAAACCTTCAGCCCCTGTTTCTACTACAACAACCTCAGTGTGATAACTCACAATTAGCAAATCTCGAGACTGTACTTCGAGTTGAAAAAGCACTTAAGACTGTAATTTAAGTGTATGATTGTAAACACCTAAGACTGTACTTTAGGTGTATAAATATTTTGTAAACACTCAAGACTGTACTTTGAGTGTATTTATGTTGTAAATCTTGAGACTGTACTTCAAGTTGTAAAAGCACTTAAGACTGTACTTTAAGTGTATCCCTAGTTGACTGTACTAATTAGGAAGAGGAAGTTCAAGGAACTTACCTATCAATTTGTGTAATTCTTGTTGATTAAGAGTATAATAAATTGATCTCACTTGTCAAAGTTTGACAGTGGGGGTGGATGTAGGAGGAGTGAACTCTGAACCACTTTAAATCTTGTTGTGTTATTTCCTTTTCTGCAATCACACACACTCTCTTGCATTATTTCATTGTGTTAATTGTCATATCGTTATTTCAAACCATATATATATATATATTCCGCTGCACAACTCTTCAAATATCTGACAGCTAAGCCAAACCATAGCTGTCTGATCATTTGCAATTCAAACAAGGGCCTTTCAATTGGCATCAGAGCTTGTCTTCACATTCAAAGTCTAACAACTTGTGAAAGATCCTCTTCAAACCCACCATGCCTCAACCAAGAAGAAATAATGAGAAAGACATCCCACACATTGATGACTGTGGATCTTTTGAGATCTATGCATCAAAAATCAAAACATATCTTGATGCAAACAGTATATGGAACTGGTATGTTCTAAATAATGAAATAACCTACCCAACTCAAATAGATACTAATGGAGGAGGAAGTAAGATGAAGTCCCCAGAAACATGGTCTGAAGCTGAAAAGCAATTGGTCAGTGCAAATTTAAAAGTTAAAAACATTCTTCAAAAGAGTGTAAATGACTCTCTAGCACAAGAAATTGCTAAAGAACCAAATGCCAGATCAGCATGGGCTCTCATTCAAACCAAGTTCACTAAACATACCAGTGTCAGGACTCAAAACTTGTATAACTTGCTTAGACAATTAGACAACTTCAAGTTCTATCCTGGAGAAAAAGTTAGTGCTGCTCAACCAAGATTTGAAAATCTTGTCAGATCCATTGCTGATCATGGAAAAACTTTTGAACAGCAAGATCTATGCCTCAAGATATATTCCAATCTCCCTCAAGAATATGAAAAGGTAGCATTACCTATCAGGGAAGGATCTGAATGGAGCACAATGACTGTTGAGCAATATTTTGGAAAGCTTGAGGCCTATGAACTGGAAGGAATGATTAAAATTCAACCAGTTCCAACCATTTCACAAACCTTAGCTTTAACTGCTCAAGAAACTGCTCACAAGCCTATCACTCACCAAGACATTGAGACCATTGTCATCAATGCTCTCCAAAAGATAAACATCTCATCCAAACCTGTGAGTAAACCTGTCCTTCAAGAAGACCTTCCAAGTCTCATATCCATGGCTGTCAGAAATGCCATGAAGTTTCAAAAGAAATCCTTTGACAGAAAATACAATCCTTCCACATCTAATCCTCAACAAGATAATCACAAGAAGATAGTTGATTGCTTCAACTGTGGAAAGCAAGGCCATTACTCTTCAGAATGCCCTGAACCAAGGAAACCTAGGGACAACCAGACAGCCAAGAGAATGACCTACTTAAAAGAAATCATTCATAGCTCCAGGTGCAACTGCTTCAACTGCTCCAAGAACAAAAATGACAAAAACAAAGAACAAGTGATGATTGCTGACTCATCAAAATTCAGTGATGAAGAATTTGAGTCCAGTGATGACTCTGACAATGAAGGAGAGGAAGCCATGCTATGCTTTATGGCTGAAGATGAGGAAGAGTCAGACAATGAGGAAGAAATGGAAGCTCTTGCTGCTGCTGAAGAACTAAAAGAGGTACATGATTTTAACTCTTTAAACATTGATGGTTTTAAACAATTAGTTTGTACTCTGTTAATTCAAACCAAAAGACAAAAAACTAGCTTTGCCTCATTGGTCAATGAGAACCTCTCCCAATCCTCAACCATAAATAACCTCACTAAAACCAACTCTGAGCTTGAGAAAGTCTGCCAAGGGCTCAAAGAACAATGCCAAATGCTTGAAAAACTAAACATGGATCTGACAGCTGAGACATCCAGTACTCAAGAAAACTGTCTAAGACTCATAAATCTTGAAAAAGAAAATGATGCTCTTAAAAGGAAAATAGATTCATGGAACAAATCAAGCAAGGCATTATCCCTGTTCACCTACCAGCAAAGACATCCTAGTGATAAAACAGGGATTGGTGCCAACAACCCTACACTAAAGATGTACACACCTCCCACTGGTGAAAGGGCCATTGAAAAAATGGTTCTAGAAAGCCTAAGCTCTGGCAGCTATCAAGCTCAAACCTATCCTGTTCAAGCCAAAGGAAAATCAAAAGAAGTCTCAACTGGTCCAAACCATCCAAAGGAAGGACCAAGTAAAATTCAAGGAAGTAAGTATATTTGGGTTCAAAAAGGAGCCAATATACAAAAAGAAATTATGATGCAAAAAGGGGATAGTCAGTCAAGATCTGTCAGACAGCCAAGGTCTGACAGACAGCCAAGACCTGACAGACAGCCAAGGTCTTCTAACCAACAAAGAACCACAAGGCAACAAAGATTCTACAATAAGCATAGATACTCCAAACAACAAAGACCTCAATGGCAATGCTCAAATGGAAAGGGCCATGCTTATCAAAATAAATCTCCTAGATCATCCTATCCAAATGCCTTCCAGTTTCAGCCCCAATACAATAACCCCAACCACTACTTTAATCCATCCCAAACCAATGTTCTTACCCCCTACATGATGCAAATCATGTCATACTACAATACCCTAAACCAGTTCTTTAAAAGACCAATGAACAAAGCTAGGGTACCAAAGAAAAACTAATCCTTTGGACCCAAAAAGGAATAAAAAGGGTACCATAAATTTTACTTTCTGTTTTGCAGGTATCTAGAAAAGGACTCTGGTATTTAGATAGTGGTTGTAGTAGGCATATGACCTTCAATAAAGACTGGTTGCAACAATATATCCCTAAAAATGGTCCAAATGTAACCTTTGGTGACAATTCCCAAGCTAAGGTCAAAGGATCAGGAAACCTTGTTACTAAAGACATCATTTTCACAAATGTGTCTTATGTAGAAGGTCTCAAACACAATTTGATTAGTATTAGTCAAATCTGTGATAAGGGATATCATGTTGTTTGCACCAAGGATCTATGCACTGTAAAAGACAAAAGCAATAAAGTCATTCTGACTGGTTCAAGAAAAGGAAATCTCTACTGCCTAAACTTAGAGATTGTTGAATCCTCATCTGCTCACTGCCTTCTGTCTTTTAGTCAATCTGATATGTCATGGTTATGGCACAAAAGATTGGCTCATCTAAACCTCAAAACCATATCCAAGCTTGCAAACTCCAACCTAGTTAAAGGCCTTCCAAAGATTCCATTCAAGAAGGACAAACTCTGCAAAGCATGCCAATGTGGGAAGCAAAAGAGGTCTTCTTTCAATCCCAAGACCAGATTGGACACCTCAAGACCTATTGAACTTCTTCATATGGATCTATTTGGACCCATAAGAACTAGGTCTTTAGGAGGAAAAAGATACTCCCTAGTTGTGGTTGATGACTACACAAGATTCACTTGGATCATTCTTCTTGAATCCAAAAGTGACACTCTTAGCTGTCTGACAAAGCTGTTCAATAAAATTCAAAATAAAAAGGATCCTCCATAATCAAAATCAGATCTGATCATGGAAAGGAATTTGAAAACACAGGAGTAGAAGAATATTGTGACAGCAAAGGAATTGAACACAATTTCTCAGCCCCAAGAACACCTCAACAAAATGGAGTTGCTGAAAGGAAAAACAGAACTATTTGTGAGGCAGCAAGAACAATGCTGTCAGAGCACAACCTTCCAAAATACTTCTGGGGTGAAGCTGTCACTACTGCTGTGTATGTTCAAAACAAGACTCTAATCAACAAATTCCATAAGAAGACTCCATATGAATTATGGAATGACAAAGTTCCTACCATTTCCTACTTTCACAGTTTTGGAAGTAGATGCTTCATTCACAATAATGGAAAGAATAATTTGGACAAATTTGACTTCAAAAGTGATGAAGGAATCTTTCTTGGGTACTCTAATACAAGCAAAGCCTATAGAGTATACAACAAAAGAAGACTTGTAGTGGAAGAATCAATTCATGTTGACTTTGATGAAAACAATGATCAAAGTGGGACTGAATTGTGTGATTTTGATGAAGGATTAGGAAACTCAGACAATCTTCCTGAAGTTTCTCCTATCACTGACTCAACTGTACTTCATCATGAATTAGATTCATCAAACCTTCCCTACATGGTACCAAGAGATTCATCTGTCAGCTACACTGTGCCTGACAGTCATCCTGTGTCTGACAGCCATCACTCACATCATCAACCAGCCCTCTCAACCAAGCCTTTGTCCATCTTATCCCCAACCAATCAAGATGATAAAGAAGAAAATACCCAACTGTAAAGCCAACCCTTGACTGACAGTCATCCTATGACTGACAGCCATCCTATACCTGACAGTCATCATCCATCTGACCACAGAACCTTCTCAAATATCAATGAGAAACCCTCTTCCTCAAGTGTTATCACCCATAAAATAGCTCCAAACAATGATATCTTCATTAACCTTCCCATCAACAGATCTCCTATCCCCTCTGACATACCTCTCTATGATGTCCTAATGAGTGCCTTCATCTCTCAACTGGAGCCCAAAAAGATAAATGAAGCTTTACAAGATGCTGATTGGATTGAAGCTATGGAAGAAGAACTGGAGCAATTTGAGAGAAATAAAGTATGGCAGCTAGTTCCTAAACCCAAGAATCAAACTGTCATTGGAACAAGATGGGTTTTCAGGAACAAAATGAATGAAGATGGCACTGTTGTGAGAAACAAAGCAAGACTTGTTGCTCAAGGATACAGGCAAGAGGAAGGAATTGACTATGATGAAACATTTGCACCTGTTGCAAGACTGGAAGCAATAAGGTTGTTTCTTGCATTTGCTTCATACAAAAAGATGAAGGTGTTTCAAATGGATGTCAAAAGTGCCTTTCTCAATGGAGTTCTAAATGAAAAAGTATTTGTGTCTCAACCCCCTGGCTTTGATCATCCAAAGTTTCCAGATCATGTTTATAAACTTGACAAAGCCTTGTATGGACTTAAACAGGCCCCTAGAGCCTGGTATGACACACTGTCAAAATACCTACTTGGTAAAGGATTCACAAAAGGCCATATTGACAATACTTTGTTCATCAAGAAATATGGAGAAGATCTTCTACTTATTCAAGTTTATGTAGATGATATCATCTTTGGATCATCCAATGAATCTCTCTGTTCTGAATTTGGAGAGATCATGAAGAACAAATTTGAAATGAGTATGATTGGTGAATTAACTTTCTTCCTAGGACTTCAAGTTAAGCAAATGGAGGAAGGAATCTTTATCAACCAAGCCAAATACACTAGAGATATGATCAAAAAATTTGATATGCAATCTGCATCTCCTGCAAGATCACCTCTGTCAACAACAACAAAGCTCCATGCTGACCCTGATGGAAAAAGTGTAAACCAAACACTCTATAGGAGCTACATTGGATCTCTTCTATATGTCACTGCATCCAGACCAGACATTATGTTTAGTGTATGCCTTTGTGCAAGATTTCAGGCTGATCCAAAAGAGTCCCATCTCTCAGCTGTCAAAAGGATCCTGAGGTATCTCAAAGGAACCCCTGACTATGGTCTATGGTATCCCTCAAGCTCACCTTTCTCTCTTATAGGATTCACTGATTCTGATTATGCTGGTTGCAATCTTGACAGAAAGTCAACTAGTGGGGGATGTCAATTCATTGGGTCAAGAATTATTTCATGGTCAAGTAAAAAGCAAACTTCAGTTGCTACTTCAACAGATGAGGCTGAATACATTGCTGCAGGGCTCTGCTGTTCTCAAATGCTATATCTCAAAAGTCAATTACAAGACTTTGGGATAAATTTGACAAATGTACCAATTTTCTGTGACAATTCTAGCACAATTGCCATGACAGAAAATCCTGTTCAGCACTCCAAAACCAAACATATTGAAGTAAGACATCACTTCATAAGAGACCATGTTGAAAAGGGAAACATTAATCTTTCAAAAGTCTGCACTGAAGATAATGTTGCTGATATTCTCACCAAAGCCATGGATGAGAAAAGATTTGAGCTTTTAAGAGCTATGCTTGGAATGATAAACTTGCCAAAATAAAAGGTTTTTCATTAATTAATAAGAGAGCATACAAAAGAAAGCAATGCTGTCCCAGTAAAGCCTGACAGCTATTCTCCCAAAATAAACCTAATGGCTGACTACTGACAGCCATCTATTCCAAACACCAGAAAAACCAAAAACAAACATAAAACAACCTTAAAAATAACCACACAAACCTTCACTCCAAACCAAAAACTAACCAAAACTCACACAAATCTTCAAATCCAGTCCTCTCTCAAATCTTCACTTCTCAGCTATCAGACATCTTCTGGAAATGTCACTGTCTCTCCAGATCCTCCACCTGCACTCATTCCTCCACATCTTGCCTCCTGAGTTGATTGCAAGGTCTGATGATACCTTTGCAACCACACTGGATGCCTCTCAAGAAAGGGATCAATTGATGTGACAGAGTACTGAAGAGAAGGACTAGCTCTTCTTGGCCACCACTCCTCTACAGCATCATAAGGCTAAAGCAAACTTTCCAGTGGTGTCACAAAGCTGAAATCTCCAGAAGAACCATTTCCAGCAATAGCAAATGGTTGGCTAGGTCTAGACTCATCTCTTTCCTCAGCTGGAACTCTAACAGGGCTAAAACAACCTATGAACTGGTTGAAAAGATGAGATATGGTTGAAGAAGGAGATACATGCATCCCAGCAAAGTTATCTCCTCTACCCTCCAACAAACCAACTCCAGGAGAAAGTGAATCCCTGGTCACTGCTGTGTATTTCTTCTCAGACTCAACTTTTTGCTTGATAGCTAAGCCCCTGTCAATAGCTGTCTGAACCCTGTCCTGCCTAATCAATTCTCCCAGTGTATAAACCCTCTCTACCTTATCTTTTGTCTTGCTAGACTCACCCTGTTCAACCCTAATGTTTTTTCCAAAAAGCCTTATCCCCTCTCCATCTCCACTATCAATCCCCTCTCTGACAGCTATCCCTCTTGAACCATCATCCTGATCTACTCTCACTCTTTTATTCTTACCCTTGTCATCACTATGAGATCTCTCAAAAACCAGTTGCTTAGCTGTCTGAGCCATTTTTATGGGATTAAACTTTGATGCAAATTTACCCATGTATGTTTGTGATTTGAACTGAATAAATTTCATCAAAGTTTTTCATTGTTTTATAGGCAAAATTATCCATAGTTATCCTAGACAGCCATCATAGCTATCTGTAGTCTAAGTTGTCAAAATCTCTTAAATTATATCTGACAGCTATGGTGATCTGATGGATTTCTAACTTGTGGATAAGAATTTGTGTTAATAGCTCACAAAGTTCATTAACTCAGAAGTCTATTCCCCTGCAAAAGCATTGAAAAAAGAGAATGTTTTTCCCTTGTTTCGTGGAAGTTAATGGTTGTAACGTGGGGAAGGCAAAAGTAACTGTTCAATGAACAGTTACTAAACTTTTGAACCCCCAATACGCATTAATTTCATTTAAACCCACTCTCCCCTCATTCCCTCCCACTCTCTCTTTTTCAAAACCAAAACCCCTGTCGCATTACCGCTCTTTTCATAATCCATTTCCGTTCTTCATCCTTTCAACCAACAGATTCCTTCAAAACCCTAATCCTTTCAACCATCAATGGCAGAATCAAAAGCTATTTACCCAGATGCTCACAGCTATTTCATAAAACCTAATTTCTATGATTCTGATGTTGGGGCCCTCATAAAAGAGTTACTTGAGGCGAATGAGCTGCTTGATTTCATGGGAGCAAGACCCCCAATCTATGAAGAGCTATGCAGAGAGATTTACCTTGTGGGAAAAAGGAACAAGGAAGACAACTCAATCACAGCCACCATTGACAACACAGAGATAATCATCACTCAGGATTTGGTTCACGAAGTCTATGGAATCCCCAACAAACAAGAAGCAGAGAAGAACATTTGGAATAGAAATTCAGAAAGATTGAAGCCAGTTTATGAAAAGTTCTTTGGTGTTGAAATCCATGAGTTCAAGGATGTACAGGACAAAGCTGTTACCAAAGACAAGTCTGACATCTTCAAATCAACCCTCATGGATGTGGTCAACAAAGCCATTGATGGGAAGCAATCTTCATTTGACCAAATGGGAGCAAATGAATGGAAGCAGATGCTGAGCTTGATGACAACAGATACAAACTGGTGCACTGTTCTCCTTCACAACTTCCAACTTGTCTCCTCAATATCCTCTCTCAAGTTCAAAAAGCAAACTGGAAAGATGAACAACTTCAGATTTATGAGTGGAATCCTTGAGGTATTGATCCCAAGACTTAAACCTTCTCTTAACAAGAAATGGCTGAAAACAGTGAAGTTGTCTGAGACAAGATGCTTCAATGACAGAACAGTTGTCTTGAAGCAAAAGAAAGGAGGTGTAGTGAAAGGTGCTAATGATGGAAGCACTAGAGATTTCAATGATGCCTTAGAAAAGGAAAGAGAGGAATACAAAAGAAAGATAGCACACTGGAAGGACTTGGTAGCATTGAGTACAAGTGGAAAAGAAGAAGTTTACAAGAGAAGAAAGAAGATTGCAAAAACACAAATCAAGAAAACTGGAGTTTTTAAGAAGAATGTTGTGTCTCCTGCCAAAACTGGTGAGAAAGGAAAAGAAAAGGCTGATCATGTAGCTGACAGTGAGAAGACTGTATCTGACAGCCATGGAAAAGATGATGAAGAAATGGATGCTGCTGACAGTCATAAGGATGATACCACAGGTCAAGCTGATGTTGGTGATGCTGATGTAGATCCCCAAGAAATCCAGGCAGCTATTGACTTGTCCAAAATAAAGCAGAAAGGCAAGCAACCTCTGACAGCCATCTCCACCAGGAAAGCTGTCACAAGATCACAGGTAACATCTTCCTCTCCCCTTCCTTCTACTGTCCTGCCTCAAAAAAGAAAACCAGAAAAGACAGAACCAAAACCCAAGAAAACCAAACAAAATACCCCTCCCCCTTCTCCAAAATCAACAACTGTCAGTCCTTCTATTGAAAAATCATTATCAACCTCCAAGGACCAATCTAGCTCTGACCATCATTCTGCTGTAGAATCAATCCTAAATCTCAATGAACCATTAGGAGAGCAAACCTTAAGGGGGAATAGTGATGAGAATATTCCATCTGCCCAACCTCAGCTGTCAACCAAAATTCTAAGTGCTATTGAAGCTATTAGATTGGATGGACATCCCAATACTGAAAAAGCTGTTCTCATTCATCTTAATCAAGTGTTGAATGAAGGTGAGATAAGGATAGCCATAGAAGAACTTAGGATTAGGCTAATGAAAGAGAGAAGTGGTCCAGGAGAATCATCCAGTCATCCTAGTCAGACAGCTATGGAAACTGATACACATTCCATCCCTTCCATACCTGATAAAGAGGCTGAGAATGAGCCTGCTCCAAATGTTCAAAGTGATAGGGGGAATGTTAGTCAAATACATGAAGTGATTCAAAGATTAAACAAAGAAGGACATGAGATTGATCCCAAAAGAGTTTCAAGGGGAGAATTGTTCTTGAAAGCATGTAAAGGGCTTACTTATGATGGAACCCCAGAAAATGAAAAAGCTCTTATTCTTGAGCTTGAAAAGAGAATAGCCAAATCTTATGTCAGTGGAGCCTTGAACTACCTCAAAGCCCATTTCATAGCTGAACTTCATATGAACTATCCTGATCCATCACCTCACTCTCTCTCCAAACCTTTAACCAATCTCTCTGCTCCTTCCAAGCCCGTCCCTTCAATCCCTGGAAATGAACCCTTTCAAGAACCCTCTCATAGCCCAAACCTGGCTGGACATGGCCAAGATATCTCTGACAGTGAACCCATCCATGACAATCCTCTTAGCCCTGACAGTCATGACATTTCTCCATCTCATTCAAGCCCTCCAATTCTCAATCAATTCTTTCTTCCCAAAAGAGAACCCTGGGTGCTAAAATGTGGCATTGATTTTTCTTACTCATCCATCAAGAAGGCAAATGATAAGTTAGAAGGTGTTGTTCACATCCCAGAAATTGCTAATCCCTTCACTTATCATAAATTCTGGGAATTGTCCAGAAATGGACTGATTTTAGTGGCAAGAAACCTTGCAGGACTGGTTTTCTTTGCCTATGAAGAATGGAAAAAGTTCAGAACAGCCTCCACCTCCAATTTTGTCCATCAAATCCCATCTCTCCCTAAATTCATCACTCCAAATACACTTGTTGATTGGGAAAGACTCTTCAGCCAACTCCTCTCTCCATCACTATATTCCTGCCTCTATATGCCTCTGGGACTAGTCTACTCCTTGTGCATTGATCTTGCCAAGAAATTCTATTATTCTCTGTTTGAGAGAAAGTTTGCACTTATGCTTTTCATAAGCAAAGGAGGAGTCAATATCTTTCATCCAGTCCTTCACCCAGGAATTGAGCCACTTCTTTCAAATCCAATCTCTGTTGATCCCTTACGTTTTAACTCTCCCAATGTCAACTCCATCTCCATGAGAAAGAAATCAATCCCAGAGATCAAACAGTTCAGGGAAGCCTTAGCTGTCAGCCACAACAGAGTCAATGATATTATTGATGTCTCTTCAGACTCTGACAGCTCTAGAAATAATGATGATGATAATGCTACAAGCCCAAATGCAGACTCACCAATCAATATTCCATCCCCTACCACCAAAAGCCCTCCTCAGCAATTCTCTCATACTTCCCCTGAACCTCAAGCACCAACTCAACACCAAACTGGCCCATCCTCTATGCCCAAGCAAGAGAAGACAGCAAGAAGAAAGCAAAAGCACTTGTGGGGTCCAATGAGAATCAGAAATGACCAAATGCCACTGAGGAAGGATCAGCTAAGAGCAAGGGAAGATGACTCCTTCAAATATGATGACAGGATGACTTGGGAATGGAACAATGAATTCTATTACAGAGGGGTTGAACCAGATATGAGAAGAATGCTGGAAGAAGAAAGAGATGACCTTCTGTCTGCAAGACAAGAGCGTGAAGAATTCTATGATCAACTTCATGATGCATGACCCTTTATGGTGTATTGAAATGATTGTTGTATTTTGGTGTTTGAAACAATTTTTTTTTGGTATTGATGGATGTAATACCTAAACATCTCTTCTTTGAGTTACATTCAAGTATTTCTATTTCATTCAAAAGTACTTGTGAATGTTGAGAATCCCTGAATTATCTAATTTCATATCTTTCTTATCATTAACTGTGAAGACAAGTTCTAAACATATCTTCCTTTACCAAAAAGGGGGAAATTGTTAGGACCTAACTTTGATCAAAGTCATAGTTGGATGGTTTTGATAAAGGAATATATAAGGAACAGGGTTTATATCAAAAGATGAAAACTGTCAGTCATAACTGTCAGTCATGACTGACAGTTAAGATGATAACTGACCAAATCAACACTCATATTCATCTTGTTACTCAAACAGTTATGTAACTCAAAATGGCTGAGAACAATAAGTTAACTACATGTTTACATTATTCAAATCAAATACATGTCTTAACTAATGATCTAAGCTATAGTATAAACTGACAGCTAAGGCTTCAGTTTATCTAACAGCTGTGAGTCTGACAGCTATGATTCTCATTCTTACATTGATTGTACTACTACAAAAACATGAATCATATATCTGTTCTAAGCCATCAAGATCTTTAACAGCTCCTCCACCCATATTGAAGATCATCTCTGATAGCTAAGCCTTGTTGTGATCTGACAGCTATGGCTTCTTCATCAGACAGCTATTGTTCTGTCTCATCCTTTGCTATCACAATCTCAACCTAGATGGATCCTGTATCTTCACAGCTATCAAGACTACCATTGAAGACCATTGAAGACCTTCTGGAAGCCATTCCCTCAATCCAGCTCAATGAAGACCTGCAAGTGGACAAGTGGGGCAAAGACCAGTCAAAGACACATTAATGGTGCTGCAACAGTCATATTCCAACGGCTACATTAATGTGTATAAATAGAAGACTTCATCCTCTGCACTAACCACCCTTTTTGACAATCCAAAAACACCCTTTCCCTTACCCCTTACACTCCTCCTGTAATTCAAACCTTACACATCAATCCCTACCCATCAAATATCATTCCAAATCCAAACCTTCAGCCCCTGTTTCTACTACAACAACCTCAGTGTGATAACTCACAATTAGCAAATCTCGAGACTGTACTTCGAGTTGAAAAAGCACTTAAGACTGTAATTTAAGTGTATGATTGTAAACACCTAAGACTGTACTTTAGGTGTATAAATATTTTGTAAACACTCAAGACTGTACTTTGAGTGTATTTATGTTGTAAATCTTGAGACTGTACTTCAAGTTGTAAAAGCACTTAAGACTGTACTTTAAGTGTATCCCTAGTTGACTGTACTAATTAGGAAGAGGAAGTTCAAGGAACTTACCTATCAATTTGTGTAATTCTTGTTGATTAAGAGTATAATAAATTGATCTCACTTGTCAAAGTTTGACAGTGGGGGTGGATGTAGGAGGAGTGAACTCTGAACCACTTTAAATCTTGTTGTGTTATTTCCTTTTCTGCAATCACACACACTCTCTTGCATTATTTCATTGTGTTAATTGTCATATCGTTATTTCAAACCATATATATATATATATTCCGCTGCACAACTCTTCAAATATCTGACAGCTAAGCCAAACCATAGCTGTCTGATCATTTGCAATTCAAACAAGGGCCTTTCAATCATCTTTAGCTTTCTTCTCATTAAGTTGTTTCTCCTATTTTTACTGGTTAAAAATCAACAGTTTTAAGTAAGGCGGAGACTAATTAAACCCCTTTCTCTTTTCCTCTGTTTTAAATGTTCTTTCTTCTTTTTTTCCCGCCTTTCTACTTCTCGCTACTTAATACTAGTAACTGTTAGAGTGACTGGAATTTCAAAATGGTGGTTCTTGTAGGCAGCATTTTCTGGAGTTCCCCCAAGGTGTGCTGGACAAGCACTACAAGAAGTTGATCAATGTGATAGTAGACTTGGCCTTTTAAGTCAACGTCAAGAACCCGTTTTGAACACGCCATATTTTCTGCCTATAGCTTCTAATCGAGTTCAGTTAAAAGACGGTGTTGTTAGTCAATCTGAAAAACCGGGAGGATCATCCTCCGTGTATAACTTACATGATATAGCCTTATCTCCTCCACTACTTATTTCTTCAAACCTTGACCAACAGGGTTCTGTTCCACTGTGTTCTCCCTCAAATTTTGAAGTTTCTCTCGGTTTAACTGACGATTCGCCTAATTGTACTCAATTTCCTTTGTCAGAGATATTGACCAGCTTTGATTATGATATTCCTCGACTTGAACCCGTAACATAATCCCCCATTTCTACTTTACATGATTTGGTTCTTTCAAGCACTTCCTCAAGTGTTAGACAACAACAGGGTTCTGTTTGTAAATCCCATGAAGAATTATCTAATGACGTATTTGGATTATCTAATGACGTATTTGGACGATCGCCTAATTCTGGTGTATCAAATATGGCTTCACTAAGTGATTTCAATTTCTCAAATGTTGAAGAACAGATTTTTTTGGTGTATCCCATCAAGGTTTTTCAAATTTTGAAGTTACTTTAGGAGATTTATCAAATGTTTAACAGAGGGTTTCTCTTGGTATACCAAATCATGATCTGTCAGAAATTGAAGTTACTTTAGAGGATTTATCAAATGTCGAACAGGGGGTTTCTCTCGGTATGCCAAATCAAGAACTGTCAGATTTTGAAGTTACACTTGAAGGTTTATCAAATGCTGATCAGCGGGTTTCTCTTGGTATACCGAATCAAGATCTATCAGATTTTGAAGCTTCACTAAAAGATTTTTCAAATCTTGAACAACGGATTTCTCTTGATATATCCCATCAAAATTTGTCAAACACAGCTCATCCTCCTCTCGCAGCCTCAATACATAAGGCAGTTTAATACTTTTTAAGTAGATGTTCTTTTTTGTTTCTCTTTTTCTTTTTAAGTTCTACTTTCAGCTACATCGTCTACATTACAAAGAACCCCAAATTTTCTTTTAGATTCATTGCCTTCAACAATTTAACATTCCACATCATTTAATTACTGATTATGCTTTACAACCACGACGTCTCTAGATCTTTACCTCACGTCAGTTCTATTACAAACTTTCATATATACATACACATATATACATATGTATATCTGTGTATATATATATATATATATATATATATATATATATATATATATATATATATATATATATATATATATAGGTGGGTGCTCAAATGAGAACCCAAATATCATGAGAACCATGAGAACCAATTGTAGCCCTTAGATTAGAAAATAGAGAACGGTTCAGATTGGAACTTAAAAGGTTGACATGCGGTGGCAATTTTGAAATAAGGCTTAACATCAAGGGTAACTTTGTCATTGTATATTTAGGTTTAGATCGAGTCCGTCTTGTCGTTGGAGAGGAGAGAGAAATATATGAAGGTCGTCGGGATTAATCGCCTGATTCTCCTTTTCCGACGTCGGATTTTTCGCCTGATTCTCCTTTTCCGACTTCGGATTTTCGCTTGATTCTGTTTTTCTGACGTATTCGCAATTAAAATCTGGTTCGTTTGTGTGTTTAATTTTCATTTTTTTTTTGTATTGTTAATCATAATTTATAATTTAGATATTGTATGAGTTTTTTTTTTTTTTTTTTTTTTTTTTTTAATTTTTGATGTTGCAGATATTGTTTGATGGAAGAAAATCAACCTTCAAATTCAGGTTTTTGATGTTAATATGATTTTATTTTATAATCGATTGTTTTTGTGCAATTTTTTCTGGCAATTGTGTTGCAGCTTGAATTGGATACAATGTTGATAAGAATTCAGTTAGATACAATAGGCGAACACCTATTGTATCCAACAGCAATGTATGAAGATTGTTGGTATTGGATACAATAGGCAAACAACTATTGTATCCAACAGCAATGTATAAATATTGTTGGTATCCAACAGCAATGTATGAAGATTGTTGGTATTGGATACAATAGGAGAACACCTATTGTATCCAACAGCAATGTATGAAGATTGTTGGTATTGGATACAATAAGCAAACAACTATTTGTATCCAACAGCAATCTATGAAGATTGTTGGTATTGGATACAATAGCTAAATAGCTATTGTATCCAACAGCAATCTATGAAGATTGTTGGTATTAGATACAATAGCTAAATAGATATTGTATCCAATACAATGTTGATAAGAATTCAGTTAGATACAATAGGCAAACACCTATTGTATCCAAGAGCATTATTAACACTTTTTTTTATTGTTGTTGTAGCTGTTGGAAGTAATCATTTTGGCGTTGGAAGTGATAATATTGTTGGATATTACTCTGCTGATAGCGATGATGCTTGCTTGAAGTTGATTGTAACACCAAAAGAAAGTCGGTATTGGGTTCCTGTGTGCGATGATGTTTATAAGCCGGTTATTGGTCAATGTTTTGCAAGTTATGATGATGGTTTTTGTTTTTACGAGGCATATGGTCGTGTGTGTGGTTTTGATGTCCGTCGTAGTACTGTTATGATATCAAGTAATGGAAGAACGAGTTTGAAGTATTATGTTTGCCATAGGGCAGGGTGATTGATAATAAAGTAAAAAAATCTGATTATACTGATGGTGAGAGCAGTAAACAAGGTCGAAAGATGATGGCTTGTTTTCAGCCATTTTCTTCTTGTAGTGTTTGGTTTTTAGATGTGTTTTTTGATGTGTAAAACACAAGTGAAGTTGCAATGTATTTATAGTGAAAATTTGTAGTTGAACAATTATTTTAATTTGTCTTTTGCAATTCATTTGGTCAATGCATTAATTATATGTGTCATGAGCTTTCAGATACAGATAAGATCAGATGAAATTTTTCATCAATGCATCTTTTTGACTGTAATTAATAATTCTGACATATGTTCCATATAAGAAATTCAGATTTTAATTTATTAGCTAGCATTTGTATTTTTATTTTTTATTTTATTTTTTTGGTAGGGGAGGTGTGCAGTTGGATACAACAGAATTGTCCTTAATGTATCAAATACCTAATATTAGTATTGTTAGATACAATAGCTATTAGATACACTTAGATAAAATAGCCAAAATACCTATTTGTATCCAACATTTTTTTTTTATTTTTATTTTTTTGGGTGGGGGGCTTGGTATACTGTTAGATACAGCAGTAATGTATTTGATGTATCTAATACACATTATTAAAATTCTTAGATACAATAACTATTTTATACAAGTTTTAAACTATTATATAAAATACAGTTCGATACAATAAGAAAATAACTATTTGTATCCAACACTAATGTTTTGATACATTGCTATTAGATACACTAGAAATTTAGCTATTGTATCCAATACAATGTTCATAACAACATACTTAGATATAATAGCCCTATCATTAATGCATTGACCAGTTTAATTGTGAGATGTGCCATTTTTCATCAATACTCCCTCCGTCCCATTTCAAATTGCAAATACTAGGTTGGCACGGGGATTAAGGGAAAAAGTGAAAAAGGTGATGTGTTGTGAGTGTTGATAGTTGAGTGGGAGAGAGAAAGGGGTAGAAAATAGTTAGTGGGTTAGTGGATGTGAGTGTACAAGTGGATTAAAACTTGCCATTTTTGAATTTTACAATTTTAGTTGGGACACCCTTTTTGGCAAGTTTTGCAATTTGAAATGGAACGGAGGGAGTATATGTTTTGAGTTTAATCAACAATTCTGAGATGCATGCCATATAAGACATGCAAGCATTTTTGTATTTATTTTTGGCAGAGGAGGTGGGTGGAAAAAGCAGAAATGTATTTGTCTATATGCAGTTTAATAGTTTAATGCATTAATGATATGTCTGCAAGTATGGATGAAATTATATTTAATTTTTTCTGAATTTTGTAAGTTTAACAAGACCACTGATTTTTTTTTGGAATAGTTGCTTTGACATCTAAGTTTTAACCTATTATATACAACACAGTTAGATACAATAGCAAAACAACTATTTGTATCCAACACTGATTGTATCTAACAACAATTTTTTGACACGTTGCTATTAGATACAGTTAGATACAATAGGCAACTACCTAATGTATCCAACATCAATGTTCACATATTGCTATTAGATACACTAGTAATTTAGTTATTGTATCCAACATCAATTTTTTGACACGTTTCTATTAGATACAGTTAGATACAATAGGCAACTACCTAATGTATCCAACATCAATGTTCACATATTGCTATTAGATACACTACTAATTTAGCTATTGTATCCAACATCAATTTTTTGACACGTTTCTATTAGATACAGTTAGATACAATAGGCAACTACCTAATGTATCCAACATCAATGTTCACATATTGCTATTAGATACACTACTAATTTAGCTATTGTATCCAACATCAATTTTTTGACACGTTTCTATTAGATACAGTTAGATACAATAGACAACTACCTAATGTATCTAACATCAATGTTCACATATTGCTATTAGATACACTAGTAATTTAGCTATTGTATCCAACATCAATTTTTTGACACGTTTCTATTAGATACAGTTAGATACAATAGACAACTACCTAATGTATCCAACATCAATGTTCACATATTGCTATTAGATACACTAGTAATTTAGCTATTGTATCCAACATCAATTTTTTTTGATTAGATATCTCACCTCTTGATTTTTCTGCATAGAAATGTCTCGAACATTGCCTATCCCAATTGTTTTATTTTTCATCTCAAATTCTTCACCGTTTTCCAGAAATTTTGTCGTCCATTCTTTGTATGCTGGAAGATGCCTCTGAACGACATTCATACATTGTATCTCCACACGATCAATATAAAGAAACTAGGAAATAAAAATAAAACAATGTAGGTTAGATTGAAAATAATTATCAATATCGTTCATATTAAGAAAAGGTTTGAGAAAACAGATAAATAAATTACTTACGCATAAAAATATCAACGATCCTGTAAAATTTCATGTTTCCACCCAGCTTGACCTTGCATTTTTCAAATGGTGTATGAGATACTCACACCAGTTGTATTCTTTGCATTCATCAAAACTGAGATTAGAATTTAAAATCTCTTGATTTGCATAATGGCTTGACATGGGGCAGATGAAGAGATTGCAGATCAAAACCACAAAATTTTGTTTGAAAATATAATCAGCCTCAGTGCTGTTCTCAATCTTCTTTAATATATCTGTGGGGCTGTGCTTCCAAGGGTCCTTTCCTACTTCAAACTGAGCCCTCCAGTTTCGCATTGAGCCCTCAACTTTCTCATTCTTCCTGGCTTTCTGCTTGATATTGATTGTTCTTTCCCCCCTTGGAAGCCCTAATATTCTCTCAACTTCCTCTTCAGTGACATGAATTGTTTGTCCATTTTTCAGCGTTATTATGTTATCATGGTGGTTGTAATGTTTGATAACATAATACCCTATCCTTTGAGGAAGGTTGTTGATTTTCAAGTCCAAAAGATCCTTAAATCCAGAAGATTTCACCCATTCAATTTGCTCAGGAGATAAGCTTTGAATTGCTTGAACTAAAGTCCTTGGTGTGCCTCTCATTTTTTACATAGGGTAGCTTTCAGTATTTTGAACTGGAGTTGGAACTGTGGTTTCGGTCTGAGGGTTTCTAGGACCCTGCAATTAAGATTGAAAACAGGTTAATATTATGATTTTACGTAATGTATGCACTTTCATTTTTTTTTTCAAACAACCCAATTGGATACACGAGCCAAATAGCTATTGTATCCAACAGCAATGTCGACACACATTGTATTGGATACACTAGCAAAATGCCTATTTGTATCCAACAGCAATGTTGACACACATTGTATTGGATACACTAGATATTTAGCTATTGTATGTAATAGGTACACATAATATAGGTTAATACCTTGATTTTTACTCTTTGTAGTTTTGATGAACTTGGACCAGAACCATCTTTTTTATCTGCATCACTATTTTTTCTTTTCCTAGCAGCTTTTTTAATATCTGCAAGTGATTCTTCTGCTGAGGATTTGTCTGATAAAAAAATGAAAACAAGTTTTTAGTACAAGAAATAGATATTGTTAGTTGGATACACAAACATTTTAACTATTGTATATAATTTAAAATATAGTTATAAATTTTTTACTGGCCTATATTTTTACCTTCTGCAAACCTAGGAGATTTTCTTGGTGTTGATTCCAATCTTGTTAATGTTGTTGTTGTTGTTGTTGTTGTTGTTGTTGGTTTCTCTGTCCTTTCTTCAGCTTGTGTTGTTGGTTGTGTTGCTGGTCTTTCTGTCATGGTTTCTGTAGCTGTTGTGTTTATTGTTGTTGTTGTTGTTGTTGCTGCTGTTGTTGTTGCTGCTGCTTCTATTGTTGGTATGATGATTATTGCTGTTGTCGCTTCTTCTAAAATTCATTTAAAAAAGGTAAGTATTATAACAATTTATTTGTCACCTATATTTTTTTCAGAAGAAGAACTACTGTCACTTTCATCAAGTAGAACTCTTTCAGGTGTATAGAGTCCTAACGCTTTTTGTTGTTCAATATGTTTTCTACTCTTCTCATTTTGTGCATCAATTGCCCTCGTAGACTTCCTCCTTCGTGGTTGTCCTACAAACATTCAATCATAATGTGATAAACATTTCGAATGGATACAATTTCCCTTGGATACACTAGCCAAATAGCTATTGTATCCAACAGTAATGGGGACCACAATGACCTTGGATACACTAGCCAAATAGCTATTGTATCCAACAGCAATGTGGACCACATTGCCCTTGGATACACTAGCCAAATAGCTATTGTATCCAACATCAAATATAACGATTAAATTTGTGAACACAGTTAGATACATTATGCATTTTTTCTAGTTTGAAACCGTAATAAAAATTTCAATTAAACATTTTCGAATCGTGAAATATGGCTAATAATAACAGTAGAGAAATGCAATTAGAAACCTCACCTTGTTGATTTTGGTTCTCTATGTTGCTTCTATCGTTAGGAGATGCCATTTTAGTTAGTTTTTGTCGTAGAAAGAAGCTTGTGAAGAGACGAAGGTCGCCGGACAGTCAAATCGGAGAATCCTCGGTGGAAATTCCTCGGAATAGCCGGAGAATTGGGAAGGGTTTGATCGCCGAGGGTTTAGTCTCGCCTTTTCAAATTCGCCGGAGTGTGTGTGTGTGTGTGTTTTGTGTGTGAACGCGGTTAATGGACGGTTTATACGCGATTTGACCTTTTTGCCCTTTGCGTGTCCTGGTAATTTCAAAATTGCCACCGCCTCTTTAATCTCTTGTCTCTAATCTTCACCGTTGGTTTATTTCTAATCCAAAAGCTATAAGTGGTTCTTATGGTTCTCATGTAATTGGGTTCTCACAGGAGCAAGACCCTATATATATATATATATATATACTCCCTCTGTCCCATTTTAAGAGTCAAAAATTTCCTAAAAGAGTGTCCCATTTTAAGAGTCAAAATAAAATGGAAAGTGAGTCCTACATGTCATACTCACAACAATTATCCACTAACTCTTCTCTACCCCACTTTCTCTCTCCTACTCAACTATCAACACTCACAACACATCACCTATTCCTTAATTCTTGAACCCACCAATTTTTTGACTCTTAAAATGGGACGGAGGGAGTATATATGTATGTATTTACTTACATAGATTGGTTAAGCTTCAATTACATTTTTGTCTTTTTAGTCCATGGTACACAGATTACTTATCAATAAAGCCCTACACTAATAGCTGCTATTACATTTCTATTTAATATACAATATATATGTGTGTGTGTATATATACATATATATGTGTGTGTATTAACTTACACAGATTAGTTAAGCTTCAATTACCCTTGTGTTTTGTTTTAGTCCATGGTCAAGCATAAAATGCATGGGTGATCATTAGACTATTTTTCACGTACAGCAAGCTTCAGACATTGAGTGTGGAAAGCATGGCCGCATGGCAGAATGTCAACAGAATGAAGCATACTAAGCTCCGATTCACCATCATCCTCAAATTCATCTTCATGTAAAACCGACTCATCATCGATCATCGTCATCATCATCTACTGGTGGACACGTAAAATCCTTAACGCAAATAAAACAGCTTTGTCCCAACGGATTGGACTCTTCATCCAAACCTGCAAATTATAACCAAAAAGTATCAGGAAAATATAAGCAAATATTTACACATGAATATGTAAACATATACATATACATACACACACACACACACATATATATATGTGTGTGTGTATATATATATAGGTAGGTGCTCAAATGAGAACCTAAATATCGTGAGAACTTAATGTATCCAAGTGCACATTGGATACATTAGTTTTTACCTAATGTATCCATGTATCCAATGATGTATCAAAGTCAAGTAATATATCCAATGATGTATCCAAGTGAACCATTGGATACATTAGTTTTTTACCTAATATTTAGGTTTCACACACAAATATATATATATATATATATATATATATATATATATATATATATGTGTGTGTGTGTGTGTGTGTGTGTGTGTGTATGAGATCTTGCTCCAATGAAAACCATTTAAAATGGAAACCGTGAGAACGAGGAATAACCACTGGATAAGTAACAAAATCAAGAGTCCAGATTATAGATACAATAGATACACTTGGATACAGTACCTAAATTTTGAATATTGAACTTGGATACAGTAGCTAAATAACTACTGTATCCAAGTGTATTTTGAAAATTAGCTACTGTATCCAAGTGTATTCCATGGTATCTATAATCTAGACCCTTGATTTTGTGTCTTATTCAGTGCTTATGCTTGATTTTCACGGTTCTCATTTTATTTTGATTCTCATTTGAGCACCTTTCCATATGTGTATGTATGCATATGTATATATGTATATATATGTATCTATGTATGCATGTATATGTATGTATGTATGTATATGTGTATGTATATGTTGTTGGAATTTTGGTTTTGAAAAAGTAAGGTTTGACAGACTTTTGTCCAAAAACTACACAAGGTTCCATTTTTTTGTAAATGGAAATTAATTGAATATTTGTAATCTACGTTTGAATTATATTAATGTTGTATATTTATTTTCTCAAAACCAATTTCGGGTGAATGAGAAATTAATGTCTAAAGTATGCAAGTTGAAGTGGGTAAATGAAGAGTTTATGGGTTATGAAGTAGTTATCCCACATTGCTTTAAGAATGAAAGTAATGAGAGTATTTAAGTAGATCCATCTAAGAAGGAGTCATCAAATGGTTCTTTCCTTGGGCCAACCAAGTAGACCATTGGGCCAACCATGCAACTAGTGGCCGAATTGTGTTAATTTTGGACTAGCTCCAACTTGGCACATGACCTGCGAAGTGCGCGAAGGGTCGCACGTACGCATAGCTCGCTGGGAGATGTGGAGCCTTAAACTTTTGACAACATTCGTCTCGATGGTGGTTCAGTCCGTGGTTGGGTTGGTTCGGCTCATAAGCAACTTGGGCTAGGTCCAGGTTGATGGGTTATCAAACTTTTGATGCCATTGTTTTGGTGCTTGTTTTAATCCATATAATGACTTTACTAACTTACACACCTTGTTCTCTTGTCCATGTGCAACAAATCCCTCGGGTTGTTCCATGTAAATTTCTTCTTCTAAATCTCCATTTAGAAAAGCCATTTTTACATCCATTTTATGTATTTCAAGATTTCTCAAAGCGGCAATTGCAAGTACAACTCTTATTGATGTTATTCTTGTGACGGGAGAATATGTATCAAAATAGTCTAGGCCTTCTTTTTGTCTATAACCTTTAATTACAAAACGGGCCTTATACTTGTCAATTGTTCCGTCCGCTTTCATTTTTCTTTTGAAAATCCACTTATATCCTAGTGGTTTACTTCCTGGAGGAAGATCCACTAATTCCCAAGTGTGATTTTGCAAAATGGAATCAATTTCACTTTTAATTGCTTCCTTCCACAGAGGTCCTTCCGAAGAGCTAACGGCTTCTTTATAACTTTGTGGTTCACTTTCTACCATATAGGTTAGAAATTCCAGACCAAAGAATTTTTCAACCCTAGCTCTTTTGCTCCGTCGAGGTTCCACCTCTTCTTCTTCTTTATCTTGTACGTGTTCTTCTTCTATTGAATCTATAACCCTAGTCGATGAGCTTACCTCATTTCTTGACTTACACGGGAATATATTCTCAAAGAAAGACACGTTTATAGATTCTATTATAGTATTCTTGTGTATATCTTCAATATTTGAATCATACACAAGAAATCTATAAGCACTACTATTATGTGCATACCCAATAAATATTCAATCAATAGTTTTTGGTTCAATTTTCACCTTTTTAGGTGGAGGTATGGCTACCTTAGCAAGACACCCCCACACTCGCAAGTGTTTGTAACTTGGAACTCTTCCATGCCATAATTCATAGGGAGTTTTGTCTTGTTTCTTTCGGGGTATCCTATTTAACACATAGTTAGCTGACAACACGGCTTCTCCCCACATGTTATCCGGTAATCCCGAACTTATTAACATGTCATTCATCATTTCTTTTAATGTCCGATTTTTCCTTTCGGCAACACCGTTTTGTTGGGGTGTATAAGGTGCGGAGGTTGTATGTTTAATTCCATTTTGTGCACAAATTGCTTCAAATGGAAATTCATATTCACCTCCCCTATCACTTCTTAGCACCTTAGTTTTCCGGTTTAATTGATTCTCAACTTCATTTTTATAGAGAGTAAACTTCTCTATAGCTTCATCTTTACTTTTGAGAAGATACACATAACAAAGTTTTGTGCCATCATCTACAAAAGTCATAAAGTACTTATTGCCCCCACGTGATTGTGTTGATTTAAAATCACATAAATCCGTATGAACCAATTCAAGTGGTTCACTATGTCTTTCAATTGAATGGAATGACCTTCTTGTTAATTTTGCTTCTACACAAGTTTCACACTTTTGCTTACAATCAACTTTAAATTTTCGAATAAAATTTAAATTTGTTAAACGACGTATAGAATCAAAATTAACATGTCCAAGTCTAGCATGCCATAAATTAGATGACTCAAGCAAGTAAACGGAAGAGATATTCATTTGATTAGCTTTTGGCTTAACCACCATTACACTTAGCTTGAACAAGCCATCATTGACATAGCCTTTTCCTACAAACATTCCACTCTTAGACAAAGTAACTACATTGGATTCAAACACAATACAAAAACCATGCTTAATTAAAAGCGATCCGGACACCAAGTTCTTCCGGATATCGGGCACATCAAGGACATTGTTAAGAGTTAGCTCCTTCCCGGATGTCATCTTCAAAACCACCTTCCCTTCACCTTTGATTTCAGAAGTGGCTGAATTCCCCATAAATAGCTTCTCGCCATTTTCCTTAGCAAAAAGAGTACTAAACATGTCTTTGTTGGAGCACACATGTCTAGTAGCACCGGTGTCAATCCACCACTGATTTGGGTTTGAACCCACCAAATTCACATCAGAAATCACAGCCGCGAGGTACATCTCGGACACATCTTTAGCAATGCCTTAAACTAGATTTGCTTCACGAGCCTTCTTGGGCGCCTTGCAAGCATAAGACTTGTGGCCTTCACCACCACAATTGTAACTAGTTCCAAGGAACTTCTTCTTGGAAACACCACCCTTAGGTCCCAAGTTGGACGGTTTGGACCATGCTCCACAACGTTAGCCTTAGCAACATCGGAGACAAACTTTTTCTCGGAATTTCTTTTGCCTTCTTCAATACTCAATCGCAGAATGATCCCCTCAACATCCATTTCCTTTCGCTTATGCTTAAGGTAGTTCTTCAAATCATTCCAAGAAGGAGGCAATTTTTCAATGATAGTATCCACTTGAAAACTTTCACTTATGATCATACCCTCGGCTTGAATTTCGTGCAAAATAGTTTAAAACTCATCAAGCTGAGACTTCATACTCTTGCTGTCCACCATCTTAAAATCAAGAAAACGAGCACCAATAAATTTCTTTATTCCCGCATCCTCGATTTTATACTTGTGGTCAAAAGACCCCCACAATTCCTTAGCAGATTTCTTGTCATTGAACACATTATACAAAGAATCTGAAAGCGAATTCAGGACATGGTTTTTGCATAAATAGTCCCCGTGTTTCCATGCTTCAACCGCAGCCAAAGTGGTAACATCAGTTTCATTCTCACTAACCTTTGTCATATCCTCTTTCAGATACTTAGCCAAATTCAAGGTAGTGAGATAGAAAAGCATCTTTTGTTGCCAACGCTTGAAATCATTGCCAACAAACTTCTCGGGTCTTTCAGCATGAGGGGTCGTGATGTGAACTGTTGTGGGATTAGTCAAATTAGCCGAGCCACTTCCACTTCCAGTTTGGGTCACAGTTTCGGGTCCTTTTCCATTTTGGGTTTCCTTTCCAGCAGTGTTGGTATCAGTCGTCATCTGAAACACAACAACCAGTTAATACCTTGCGTATAACCAGTTCGTATGAATCTATAATAAGTTCCCTCTGTTGGGAAGATAAGTCTTAAGATTGTTAGCGGTTTACAACAGAAAGAACCAGAAATGCTGAATAATAAATCGAAACGTAAACTGGAAATACAAAAGGAAAATTGAAGTTGCTGTTTGCACGAGCCCAATGCTAGTCACTGTCTCCTTAAGACTTATTCGTCCCCTAACCACTTGTGCTTGAGTTTGCTTGGAACGCTAGTCTCCCAGGATAGAACGTGCGGACCGGGGGCACTTTGCACCTAAGTTTCCCGGCGAGTTGAAATGTGCTTGGACAATATCACCTTTACTGTAATGCAAGGAGGCCAAGAAAGAAAAATGCAGAACAATATGCAACAAAGATAAAATGGAGGAGGATTTTTTTCAGTGTGTTCCAAAATGGTTGTGAACTTTCCCTTTTGTAGCTGTGAAAAAATCAAAACTGATATTAGCCATTAACCCGAAATTAAACACAATTAATTTGGGTTTGATCAGTTTTTATTTTCTGTCACTTAATACGAAATTAAGACAGTAATAATTACACTCGTTTGAAATCAAAACTGAAAACTGCTCATTAATTTTGATTTACAAAATCAAAAATATAACAAAAGGTGGGTTGGTCTGACTAGGCCATTTTGGTGCTACATTCGTGTCCGCAGGACGCGCCCACGCACGAGTAAGCACCTCGCAAGCCAAATTGGAACTTTGATTTGCACCCCCCCTGCGCGCGAGAGAGAGCCTCTATGCTACTTAGTCTTGAACACTACTGTTGGGTATGCCTATTACTTAACCCTCCTATATATGTTAGAATTGATTGATACCATCACCTAAGTTTATTTTAAGGACTTTAGGACCCTATATAAGAAGTTTTATAACTTCATTTTTTAGCCAAGTCCTCTTTATAGACTAGGCTTAGTGTTTAGGGCTGAAGCTTTGGATTTGAGGTTTCATGTGCAAATGGCTATATGTGATGCGCATGTATTTCATGCGCAGTACCCTCTGCGCACATCAATGCGCAGCGCAGATTTGCCTTGATCAAATCTTTTATTTCCTGACCTCACCTTTTATAACTTGAAAAGCGTTAAGACAAGATACGTTTTTTGGATTGAGTCAAAGTGCTGATGTGGACAATCGACAAAATATGCACACTCAACATACATGTAGATGGAGACGCGCCTCTTGTTTGAAATTCAAAAAGAAGATAGCTGTCATCCTTCTAGAAGAAATTTGAAGTCTGTCAACTTGCTGTCTCCAACGGCTATAAAGGACAGCCTGCGCACCAATCACGTTGCGACAGCTCATTGTCCTTGCTCTGCTCCCCAACGGCTAGTTCTTGGAGCTCAGCTATAAATAGCATGCTCATCCTCATTTTCCAAGTTGCTTGAGCATTTACTTCCAAAGAGAAACTTTGGAGATTTGAAGATTGCTTGTACATTTCCAGAATTCTCAAGAACAACCTTCATACCTTCATACTCAATCCAAGCCCAGATCCTATAAGCCTTTGTAAAGACCAGAATATTATGCTCTCCATCTCATAGACTCAAAGAGCCCAGATTTCTGATACACACACACCTCTTGAAGTTTTGATCTCATCGATCATACTTCTAGATATACACTGGTTATTGTCTAGGATTTTGTTCTTTCATAGATTACAGATCTTCGAGTTTGTTTGCTCTCAATTGTTGTAACTTGTAAATTCTCTCATAATAAGATCTCCATTAGAAATCCAAGACTAACCATCTTGGTAGAGGACATAGATCTTTTCCCGATCGAACCTCTCCAGATAGCTTGTCTCTATAATCTGCTTTGCTTTCTACATTAAACATTTCTGATATATTACTTTGTTTGATCTTATAGATTGCTTTGAACTGTTTGATTTGTGTTTGTGTGCTTTCTGCCTTAGTTCCATTTTGCGCCACTCTTTAAACTAAATATTAGTGCGTGCGTATTTACACTTCTACGCATATACCTGCATATAAGTGATTGCTTTAAATTTTCTGCTGTGCATTTCACACTCTTGCTGCGCACTATACTTAGCCAAATTAATAGTCGTCCGCATTTGCCATTGATTTGCAAAAGGGTTTGAAAAGAATTTTAAAACGCTATTCACCCCCCCTCTAGCATTTTTCATACCCTTGTTGCCCCTTTGGGACCAACAAGTGGTATCAAAGCTGAAACCTTTATAAAACATTTCTATTTTTCAAGCTTAACAGCTTGGGTGCCGATTCGATATGGCAAACACAAAACTTATGGCAACTGCTAACTATACACATGTTCCAGTCTTTGATGAAGATCATTTCGACGTGTGGAAATTCAGCATCCTGACCCATCTCAACTCCATCGATGAAAGTCTCCATGACACCGTAGTTTATGGACCTTATATTCCAATGAAGGCGAATCCCAATCCACACACCAACGTTGCTCAACCATCTATTCTGAAACCAAAGGAAGAATGGAATGAAGAAGAAAATAGAAGAGTTGCAAATGATGGGAAAGCTAGAAACATTCTACTTAGCACTCTAAGCACGGCTATGAAATAGCAAGTCATGCATTGTGCTACAGCCAACGAATTATGGGATGCTATCGAAGAGCATATCGAAGGAGACACTGTTTGGAAATAAAACAAGAGATACGAAGTACAAAAGAGATTCAATAATTTCTCTCAACTCCCCAGTGAAACCCTAAGACAGACTTATGAACGTTACTGTGAAATCATAAACCTCTGTATTTCACTTGGAAAGAAATTCTCTAATAAGGAATTAAATACAAATTCCCTTGCTGCTTTTGGATCGAGATACCTACATAAATCTAGCGCTCTTGAAGACGCTGGAACTTTGGATGTGTGGACACTTAGAAATCTTTACGCAAATTCAAAGTTTATGAACTCAAACTTCAGCGTATAAGTGAAACTGAAGGAAAATTAAAATCCATTGCTATGGTGGCGCATAGAGAGGAAGCGCATGCATCTGTGCCTGCACCAGTTCATGATGAGAAAAGTTCAGATCCCAAAATTTCTACTTCTGAGTTATTGGATATGGATGACGAAGACTTCACTTTATTTGTGAAGAAATTTCAGAAATTCAGAAAGTTCTCAAAACCCAACTCCAATAAATTTCAAGGATCTACAAGCAGAGCTCCTCCAAAGTTCACAAGGAGCAGCGACTCAAAAAGGAAAGAAGACCTCGTATGTTTTAATTGCAGGAAACCAGGACACTTTGCGTCAAGCTGCCCAATTCCCAAGTTGGAATATATGCAGAAGAAGAGCAGCCATACTCCCAAATTCTCTCCCAGACCCAATCGTCACAAGGGAATGATTGCTGAAGAATAATCACCAGCAAATGAGCATAACACCTAGATCGAAACAGACTCTGAAGAGAGCGATAAAGATTCTAATGATGGGCTCGTGTGCTTGATGGCAAATGATGATGAAGTCGATACTTATGATTCTAATGATGACTGCTCAAAGGATATTCCTGATATGAATGTCGTGAATAAACCTATCAAGAAATCAGCAGGTTTTCAAGAAGTGAAAAAGAAGAAAGGGCCAACCATCAGCGAGCTTGTTGAACAAGGATTTATTACTCCAACTCAAAGCGATGGTGGATTGTTATTTGCTAGATGTGATCTGAGCGCACGAAGCAAGCTCAGAAAAGGCAACTACATCAGACCTCAAGTTGAACCAATCTCTGTAATCTCTCATGATGAGGATATTGCCAAGCAAGAGAAATTGTTCTCAGAAGCTGAAAAGGTAATAAGTAAATTTGGCAAAATAAAGGAAGCTTTAGCACTATCATGTGAAGAAATTTCCCATCTTAAGACCGAGAAATCTCTTCTAAAATCTGAACTCACCCTTCTTAAGGAGCAGATAAAGAGCATGACTCCTCTTACTGTTAAAAACACTTTTCTAACGGAACAAAACTCATTACTTAAAGTTCAAAACAATGAATTGGTTGCTCAAATTACTGATCTTCAAAAGATTACAAATGAGTGGTCCAATTCTCGTGTCACTATGGAAAGTATCTTTGAGTCCCAAAAAGCCTGTGGTGATAAAAGTGGCTTGGGATTCTCATCAACTAGTGACAACTTTAAGTGTGAGGTCTGCGCTGAAAGAGACAGTGAATTTACACCTCAGCAAACTCATGAAATTCCCAAGGAAAAACATTCTATTTCAATGGGTAAAGGACAAGAAAAAGTCAAGAGACAAACATTCCATTATGTCTACCTAACGAAACAATTTGGGAAAGCTAAGGAGAAAGAAGTATCTACAGATGAACCATCTCCTAGCAAAATCATTCTTGAAACAAAGCGCGCTCCTTCTACTAGTGCGCATTATGCGCCTAAGAGCCATGCGCCTCATCGCCATGCGCCTCCTAGCCCTATGCGCCCTACTAGAAAATGCGGTCCAAAATTTCAAAAGAAAGATTTTGTTAAGGCTGGCTCATCTAACCCAAAGAAGAATGCTATCCTAAAGAAAAGTAAAGAGTCTGTAAAAACTCATGTGATTGGTGGCTTTCATCATTGTTCAATTTGTAATTGCTTTGGACACAAGGCCGTGGAATGCCTTTTGAGATTCACTCCCAATGCCAAAGGACTTAAAAATCCTAAGGTCAAGCAAGAGTGGGTCGTCAAAAGTTGCTAACTCTAGGACCCAAAAGGAATAAAGGGGACCTGCTTGAATGTCTATATTTCAGGTTCTTTGCTTCATGGCTGGATCTTCTAAAGCTAGAACGTATGAATGGATTCTCGACAGTGGGTGCTCACGACACATGACTGGAGATGAATCCTTACTTGAAGATGTTCATGAAGAAGAGGTCCCTTAGTTACATTTTGTGATAATAACAAAGGTCAAGTTGTTGCATATGGAAAGCTCAAGAAAGACAAAGTGTGCATTGAAAGAGTCTCTCTAGTTGAAGGACTCAAGCACAACTTACTATCCATATCTCAATTCTGCGACAAAGAATTAGAATGCCATTTCACTTCAACGCAATGTCTTATCAAGAATGGCAAAACTGGAGCTATACTTCTCACGGGATATCGTAAGACACATATTTATATTATTGATTTCCATAGTATGAACTCTAGTAATAATCTTTGTTTTGTAGCAAAAAGTGTGAGCGAAAATAGTTGGCTATGGCATAAGCGCATGAGTCACTTGAACTTCAAATGTCTATCAAAACTCAGCAGGGACAATCTTGTCAAAGGACTCCCCAAAGTTGCTGATCATCATGACAACAAATTCGCAGCTTGTCAACTTGGCAAACAATCAAAGCAGTCTTTCTCCAGCAAGACAAATCCCTCAACTTCAAAATATTTGCAACTGCTGCACATTGATCTATTTCGACCGGTTACCACTTCAAGCATTAAAAGAAACAAATATACTTTGGTTGATGTGGATGACTATTCAAGATACACATAGGTGGAAATGATGATCTCAAAAGACGATTGTTGCGACATTCTTACCCCTCTATTCAGACTGCTCCAAACCCAAAAAGACGATGACATCGTTAATGTTCGATGACAACAGAACAGAATTCAAGAATAACGGTGTTGCTCGATATTGTGACGATCATAGGATAGATCACAACTTCTCAACAGCTGGAGTTCCTCAACAAAATGGTGTTATGGAAAGGAAAAATAGAACGTTAATAGAAGCAGGGAAGATGATGATAGCAGAAGCTAAATTGCCTAAGTACTTTTGGGAAGAAGCTATCAACACAGCATGCTTTACTCAAAATCGTTCCCTCATCAACAAGCGCCATAACAAGACCCCTTATGAACTTTGGCGTGGTAGAACTCCCAACATAGCTTTCTTTAAGATCTTTGGCTACAAATGCTATATCCTCTTCAACGGAAACGAACATAGAGGTAAATTCGATGCCAAAGCGGATGAAGGTATTTTTGTTGGGTATGCTAAATATTCTAAAGCCTTCCGTATTTTCAATAGATCTACATTAGTGATAGTTGAATCTGTACATGTTACATTTCATGAACATTCTCTCCTTGAGCCACATTTGGCTCCTAATGTTGCTGATGATTCTGTTGAGTCTATTGAGACAGGTGCGCACATTCCAACTACGCATACACAAGATCAGAATTTGTCAACACAAGGAAATCCATCTACATCAGTTGCGCAAAGCCTTATCAATAGCGCACCAAGTGAAGCTTCAGTTGCACCAAACAATGCGCCTGAAGATTCTACTAATGCGTATCATCCTAATTCTGCGCGTGTCACTCACTCTTTCAATTCTGAACAAGTTCAACCCCCTAACTTCAATGATTTTGATGTTGGTGAAGATGTACCAATTGAAGACCTTCAAGTTTCTACAACTCAACCTAACTTACCTCCTGAAATTTATGAAGTTAGAGATCACCCAATCACTAATATCATTGGTGATCTTCATGTTGGAGTTCGTACAAGGAGATCTACAAACTTTGATGCTTACACTGCATTTATCTCTCAAAGAGAACCGAAGAAGGCTGATGAAGCGCTTCAAGATCCTAATTGGGTTGTTGCAATGCAAGAAGAACTCAATCAGTTTGAACGATGTAAAGTCTGGACTCTTGTTCCAAGACCAAATGATCAAGGATTGATTGGTACAAAGTGGGTGTTTAGAAACAAAATGGATGAGAATGGAACCATCACAAGAAATAAAGCATGGTTGGTTCCGTAAGTCTATTGGCAAGAGGAAGGAATCGACTACGATAAAACTTTCGCGCCCGTTGCAAGACTTAAAGCTATAAAGATCTTCCTAACTTACGCTGCTCACAAGAACTTCAAGCTATATCAAATGGATGTCAAGAGCGCGTTTCTAAATGGTGAACTCCAAGAACAAGTCTATGTTGCTCAACCGCCTGGGTTTGAAGATTCACAATTTCCAAATCATGTCTACAAACTCCAGAAAACTTTGTATGGGCAGTCTTCGAACAATGGCAAATTGACATTGGGAAAGTGAGACTGAATTAAGGAGAATAATTATGGTTGAAATCGGTTTTACAATTATGCCCCCATTTTATTTTTTATCAATGTTGAGAGTTGGGGATCTTTTAGTCATAAAAAATAGGGCCACATGTTAAGATACCCTTGAAGAGGAACAAAACCATATATATATATATATAGGGTCGCTCATGTGAGAACCATTTTAAATGGTAACCGTGAGAACCAATCATAACCGTTAGATTAAATACAAAATCAAGGGTTCAGATTATAGATACATTGGATACACTTGGATACACTAATTGTTTAGCTACTGTATCCAAGTGCAATATCAAAATTTATGTATTGTATCCAAGTGTAACCAACGTATCTATAATCTGGACCTTGATTTTTTTTCTAATCAAATGGTTATGCTTGGTTCTCAACGTGGAAACCAAGCATAACCATTGGATTAGATACAAAATCAAGGGTCCAAATTATAGATACATTAGATACACTTGGATACACTTAGACACAGTACCTAAATTTTTAATATTGCACTTGGATACAGTAGCAAAATAACTACTGTATCCTAGTGTATTTTAAAAATTAGCTACTGTATCCAAGTGTATTTCATTGTATCTATAATCTGGACCATTGATTTTGTGCCTAATCAAGTGGTTATGCTTGGTGTTCAAGGTTCTCATTTGAGGACCTTCTTATATGTGTATGTATGCATATGTATATGTATGTATATGTATATGTATATATATATATGTATATGTATGCATGTATATGTATACGTATATGTATATGTATATATATGTACCACCCAATGAGATATAATGGATAGGATCAGATCATCAGATGATGGTTGTGGTTGACTCTGTTTGTCAGAAATTTGTCGAGGAGCTGAAGTATTTGTATATCCAGTCCTACTAGTGGATGTGAAAGGACTTACTCGAGCTGCATTTTTCTTGGTAAGAACTGAAGATGAAGAAGAATCATTAGGTGGTTCAAATTTTGGGGTAGAAACTGGAGATTCTTTTCTGGTCTGCAATTTTTTTGTCATCTTCCTCTTCCTCTTCATCTTCATCTTCATCTTCATCTTCATCTTCATCTTCATCTTCATGTGTTTGCTTTATTGGTTTTGATTTTCCACGAGTACAAACTGAAAAGATTCATAACTAATCCGTGTTTTTTTTCTTTGTTTTAGCCAAACAAATAATTGATTAAAAAATGAGAATGGTCGTTCACCCAAATTAAAATTGTAATTTAATAAGTAACATTTCATCATTATCGTGATAACTAACACTCAGAGATCGTGTTTCAAAAAAAAAAAAATTATAAATAAAATCAGAGATCTCCTTTCGCATGGGCAATCTTCTGCTAATTCAATGGCATTAGATATGAAATCGGCGCTTATGCATCGAGTCATAATAACTGCAAATATTTTAGTGTACAATTTGTAAAGCATTTACAAGAAATATAGCATTAACAAATGGAGATTCTTCTAATTAAAATGTTTATGTTGGTGTCAGAACATGTTCTAACAATATTTACTCAAGCTATGACTAATACTTACAAATCACCAACTTTCATAAAAGCAAAGTAAATACCATATCACTATCCAACCAAATCATAATTATTTGAAACATTTATCATCGGCTCACTAGCTAGCTGTTAAGAATTTATTATTTTATCGTCTTTGTTTTAGAAGTATAAACAAATGTTGTTATTTTATAGGGTTAATTGCAATTTGGTTCCTGACATTTCCCAAAATTTGCAATGTTGATGCTATCATTTCAATTTTGTCAATTGGTATATCCACTTTGTCTTTTTGTTGCAATCCGACTACAAATCTAACTGGGTGTTACTTTTCTAACTGGTTTTATGTCATATGACTTGCACATGACATTTTAAGATGTTTTTGGAGCTACACATATTCGATTGGTATGATTAATTTTTAAATTGAAGGTAATATTTAAATCTACAACATATATTTTTGGGCAATTTTTTTGTGAATTAATTACAGCATATTAATTTATAATTTAAATAAATAAAATTAGCTAAGAAATAGAAAACATGGGAAAAACAATATGAATATTACTACTTTCCACCATGCTATACATTCTTTCCTCTATTTTACTTTCTTCCACCACTCTGCCACCTTCCCACATCACCCCTTCCACATACACCTTTTCCGTAGTTCCTCTTCCTCTTCCTCTCCCTTTTTTCCTATTAAATATATTTATGAACTGATAATCTACGTATAACATTTACTTCATATGAAACATATTTGAGGTTAATATATTTTTTTGATTATTTTTTCACATATTTTTTAATTTAATTATTTAATATTTAAATTTAATATAAAATAGTCCAGTCACCAAAAAATTTCCATTTTTTTTATATGTTTTAGATTTAAATATCAGCTTCAATTTAAAAAACTAATAATCATATTAATCGGATTTGTGTAGCTGTAAAAACATCTTAAAACGTCCTTTAAAACGTCATGTGTTAGTCACATGATATAAAATCTGTTAGAAATCTAACACCCAGTTAGATGTGTAGTCGAATTGAAACAAAAAGACAAAGTTGATACACCAATTTGCGAAATTAAAATAACAACATCAACATTGCAAATTTTGGTAAATGTCAGCAACCAAATTGCAATTAACCCTATTTTATAACGTTATAATTAACTCAATAGACGCTGGTTTTTTTAAAGGTGTCACGAGAGGGATCAACATGATATAATAAAGTTAAAAAAATACCTCACCTGCAGCTGCAGCTGGCATGTTTTGAAAAATAGCCGTTCTCTAAGACGGTTGGCATGTTTTAAAAAATAGCCGTTCTCTATGACGGTTGAAGGTGATTAATTAATTAGTTGAGTTCCACAGGAAAATACTATAAATGACGACCTAGAGCCTAGAGCAAAAAGAGCGAAAAGGAAAGATATGTGAGCTAATATGAACATAGCATTTTTCAATTACTAGTAGCATTTGATATATAGATATGTATATGGTTTATACAGCTTTGGGCCTCTACTATTTGAAGTCACTGCTCCTTCTGATGCCCTTAGCGAGAACGATTTCAAGCACCTTCACGATCGTTGTTCTTGGCATTTCAGAAGAAACAAATCTCAACTAAAAGGTAAGTTCGTTTACTTATCTAATCACATAATTTCATCTTTTGTCTATTCATATATTTTTTTGAGATCTTATTATTTCTGTTTTACTTATAAACCCCTTCCTTTTTAATATCTTGTTCTTAATCTTGATTATCATCTTTAGCTTTCTTCTCATTAAGTTGTTTCTCCTTTTTTTACTGGTTAAAAATCAACAGTTTTAAGTAAGGCGGAGACTAATTAAAACCCTTTCCCTTTTCCTCTGTTTTAAATGTTCTTTCTTCTTTTTTTCTCGCCTTTCTACTTCTCGCTACTTAATACTAGTAACTGTTAGAGTGACTGGAATTTCAAAATGGTGGTTCTTGTAGGCAGCATTTTCTGGAGTTCCCCCAAGGTGTGCTGGACAAGCACTACAAGAAGTTGATCAATGTTATAGTAGACTTGGCCTTTTAAGTCAACTTCAAGAACCCGTTTTGAACACGCCATATTTTCTGCCTATAGCTTCTAATCGAGTTCAGTTAAAAGACGGTGTTGTTAGTCAATCTGAAAAACCGGGAGGATCATCCTCCGTGTATAACTTACATGATATAGCCTTATCTCCTCCACTACTTATTTCTTCAAACCTTGACCAATAGGGTTCTGTTCCACTGTGTTCTCCCTCAAATTTTGAAGTTTCTCTCGGTTTAACTGACGATTCGCCTAATTGTACTCAATTTCCTTTGTCAGAGATATTGACCATCTTTGATTATGATATTCCTCGACTTGAACCCGTAACATAATCCCCCATTTCTACTTTACATGATTTGGTTCTTTCAAGCACTTCCTCAAGTGTTAGACAACAACAGGGTTCTGTTTGTAAATCCCATGAAGAATTATCTAATGACGTATTTGGATTATCTAATGACGTATTTGGACGATCGCCTAATTCTGGTGCATCAAATATGGCTTCACTAGTGATTTCAATTTCTCAAATGTTGAAGAACAGATTTTTTTTGGTGTATCCCATCAAGGTTTTTCAAATTTTGAAGTTACTTTAGGAGATTTATCAAATGTTGAACAGAGGGTTTCTCTTGGTATACCAAATCATGATCTGTCAGAAATTGAAGTTACTTTAGAGGATTTATCAAATGTCGAACAAGGGGTTTCTCTCGGTATGCCAAATCAAGAACTGTCAGATTTTGAAGTTACACTTGAAGGTTTATCAAATGCTGATCAGCGGGTTTCTCTTGGTATACCGAATCAAGATCTATCAGATTTTGAAGCTTCACTAAAAGATTTTTCAAATCTTGAACAGCGGGTTTCTCTTGGTATAACCCATCAAAATTTGTCAAACACAGCACATCCTCCTCTCGCAGCCTCAATACATAAGGCAGTTTAATACTTTTTAAGTAGATGTTCTCTTTTTCTCTTTTTCTTTTTAAGTTCTACTTTCAGCTACATCGTCTACATTACAAAGAACCCCAAATTTTCTTTTAGATTCATTGCCTTCAACAATTTAACATTCCACATCATTTAATTACTGATTATGCTTTACAACCACGACGTCTCTAGATCTTTACCTCACGGCAGTTCTATTTCAAACTTTCATATATACATACACATATATGTAAGGACGTGGCTTGCAACACAAGTCATTTAGACTTCCATTTATAAAATTATGATTATAATGTTAATTTATAAAGTATAGTTGATAATAAAATGTGTAGAATTCCTGGATATATAATTACCTAATTGTGATGGGCAAAAGGGTAATATAATATCACTAAGCTTCTTGAAAGGGTGTAGTCCCTAGGTGAAGTGACACAATGTTTCCTATTTAAAGGCCCTTCCATCAAGCCTAGAAACAATTATTCATTCTTGTTATCTCTCCTAAATTCTCTTCATATTATTGAAGTACTTGAGAGATTAAGAAGTCACTATTACTTAGAAGATCTTCATTCCCTACTTCTTCTTCTTCATCTTATTTCTCCCTACATCATCCATGGATTCAACAGGTATATATTTTATCACTTCCGCTTCATCTCTTCCTCAATCCTATTCTAAAGTGAGTGTGGCATTCAGGGATTAAAATTGTTCTAACAATTGGTATCAGAGCCCCGCTCATCTTTAGTTTAAGTTTGAGTTCTTTTTTTTTTTGGAAAGTGTATACTTTCAATTTTGATTCATTTTCCCTGTTGAATCATTAAGTTTTGATGTTGATTAAGGACTCTAATTCGTTCATAGAGCACTGATAATCGTCATCTAAAATTCAGAAAAGGTTTAAAAGTTTTGTTCATTAAAACTAAATGGTTCAAGTGTGACTATCCCTTCATAACATGGTTTTATGTTTTCGTGCATACCATGTGGATCTACTCACTTGATTCCATTAATTTTAAGGCAAGATTATCCCTAAATAACATGGTTTTATGTTTTAAGTACATACCATGTGGATCTACTTGCAATTCATGGCCTTTTGGAAATAAATTAAACAAATTCAGAAAGTGCAGAAAATGGGGTGCTCGGCCGAGTCATTTGTTTTGCTCGGCCGAGCATATGAAAAGGCGCGAACTGCTCGGCCGAGTCTTTGGATTTGCTCGGCCGAGCACATGAACAGGCGCCAAAAATGGCATAAACCGGTCGGACATTTGGTCGAGTTCGGTCCGGTTCTCTTGAATACCCGGTCGGGTCTTTGGTTATGCCCGGTCGGACCAAGACTTACGCGGCCGAGCATTTGGTTTTGCACGGTCGAGCATTGTATCTCAAATAAGGCATTTGTTTCTGACTAAGGTGCTCGGCCGAGCACATCATATGACTCGGCCGAGCAGCTCGGTCGAGCGTTTTGTTTAGAGCGGCCGAGCATAATGTGACAAATTGACCAAAACATTCTGATTAAGGTGCTCGGCCGAGCACTTCATAAGACTCGGCCGAGCAGTTACTGTTCACAACTTTTGGACTTTTCTAAGTTTTGCACTATTTTGTTTTTCCCTTGGAACAAAACCTACATTATTTCAAACCTAAAAAGTTATGATTAATTATATGCTTTGACAATTTTATTCATTGTTTAAATAATATTGTCGCCTAAGTGATTTACGTTATTTAAACCCTTAAATTGTAAAGTGTTGGATGTTTAAGTTAATATGTGAATGACTTGAATTTTCCAAAGAAGATCTTGACATTTGACTAAACTTAGGCATTCATGTGGTAACAAATAAAATGAACATTAGGATATTTTTTTAGGTACTTATGTCGGCCCAAAGGAAGATTAAGTATTTATTAAAATATAAGTTCAAATTACTTGTTACCTAAGGCAATCATTTATGAGTCAACTCGCAATCCAAATATTAGTTTTGATGTCATGTTGATTGTTTTATTGATGGATTTCGTTGATATAATTAATCATTTTTCATTTTGTAGTTTCTTATTCATGTTTTTGTTTTCATTCTTTTTTGTTCTCAAAACCCAACAGATTTACTTATTGCTTCATCCGTGATTACTGCTATGAGTACTTTACCGATGCTTAACGGGACTAATTTTAAAACTTGGAAAAATAAATTGATGATGATCTTAGGCTATATGGACATAGATCACGCATTAAGGGAACCGTTTCCTCTTCATCTTTATGATATAAGCACTCAAGAAGATTGCTTAAATAATGAGAAGTGGGAACGCTCCAACCGCGTGAGCCTAATGATCATGAATATAGTTGTCCCGGAGACCATTTTGGACGGTGTCTCCAAGAACGTTGATGCTAAAACATTCCTTGATATGATTGAGGGATGTTTGGCATCTACCTCTTCTCATGGGACAAAGAGAAAAGGGAAGGACATTGCGGTTGCAAGTAAAAAGAAGCTTAAGGGATCATCTCATGATCATAAAGAGGAATGCTTCTTTTGCAAGGACCTCACTCACATGAAGTACGACTGCCCTAAGTATCACGCTTGGCGTGCTAAGAAGGGTATGTCATTTGGAATTATTTGTGATAAAGGCTAATTTGGTTTCATTTCCTACATATACATAGTGGTTGAATTATGTTACAACAACTCACATAATGAATGTCTATGTAGGATTGCCTGAAATACCGAAGTCCTGGAGAAGATGAAGGATTCATCTATATGGAAGCCGGGATCCGGTTGAAGTGAAAGGCATCGGGAATTTTGGTTATTGTTAAAGTGCTTAGTGTTATTTGTATAAATAATACATTTGTTGTACCGTCATTTAGACGGAATTTGATATTTATCACACTATTGAACAAAAAAGGTTATTTTGTTCATCTTTTATAAATGTGATTTTTATTTTAAATTCCAAGGTTGTTGGTACTAGTACTTTGTCAAGTGTTCTTTATTTACTTGACATTATTCAAACAATAAATGTGTCCCTTAAATAATGAAACCAAAACTAGAAAGCAAAAGTTATCAAGTAAAGTTTATATTTTATTAAAGCATAGGCATTTGGGTCATATTTCCAAGAGGAAAATTGATAAGCTTATGTTAAAGGAAAATCTTAAACAAACTTGATAATTTGAAAAATACTTTTGCATTAAATGCCTTAAAGTAAATTTACAAACATTATAGTATTCTCGAGAGCATCAAGTGTCTCAATGAACTAATGCATTCGGATATTTGTAGGCCATTAATTATTCCTTCATGGAAAAGGTCAACAATAGTTATTATGTTCAAAATGACTAACTCTTAGTTTGAATACATTTATTTGCTTCATAAAATATTGAGTTTGGACGTTGTAAAAGTCTTATAAAGACAAAGTTGGAAATCAACTTTGAAGACTATTAAGAACATTAGGTTCATTCATGATGGTGTATACATCTTTGGAATGATTGTTAAAAGGAACAACGTCTAGGTCCTTTTTACTCGCTATTTTGAAAGAGTGTGAGATTATCTCTCTCTACATTGAGCCGGGTACGCCTAGCATGAATATTGTAATAGAGACATATTGAAATCCTTAAGGATATGGTAATAAGTATGTTTTATACTTCTCTTACCTCACTCATTATGGGCGATACGTTAAAGCCGCAACATTTATTCTCATTAAAAGCTCCCTCTAAGGCTACTAATATAAACCCTTAATGATTTCAGGACGCGTTCCTTATTCGTCCTTAAATCATATTCATTTATGGGGTTGTCTAGCATAAGGATAGATTTTATAAGTCTACTAAGGGCAAGTTAGACGTAAGATTATTAGTAGTTATTCATGGGGTAAGCCGAGAGAACTAGGGGATATATAAATTTTACAACCCGAAAGTTAGAACGTTTTGAAAAACGAGAAATGCTAGGTTCTTTTAAGGATGTTGAATTTAGTGGGAGAATTTTGAGTAATATTTTGAATTTGAAAAGGAAGAGGAATTCATTTGTATGGAATTCATTTATATACCACTTCCCATAGTTCCAATTGGATATCAAGTTTTGAACTTGACTTTCAAGAAGAACATACAATTCAAAATAAATATGATTTCCCTATAAATATTGAACAACATGGAAATGTTGATCATAAGAAGGAAATTCAACAACCTCAAAATAAGATAGAACCGGTGCCCTTTGGAAGATCCAATAGAGTAAGAAGAAAGTGCAAATCCGAATAATTATGAAGTGTATATTGCCGAGAATAAAGGACACTTAGGTTTAGTGGGAGATGAGTCTCTCATTTTCCATGAAACCATTAATAGTTCTAATTCTCATATAGTAAATTAATGTCATAAATGAAGGGTTAAAATCTATAAGGATAACAACGTTTGAGATCTTGTCCCATTACCTAAAGATGTGAAACCTATTGGGATGAAATTAATCTTTAATTGTTAAAGATTTGACTCAAAAGGAAGACATTAATTATAAAGAAAGCACTTTTCCGGTAACTTCTAAAAACACTTTTAGATCATTATGGCACATATAGCATATTATGGTCTTGAAGTTTATCAAATGGATTTAAAGACAACTTTCCTTAATGGAGACATTGAGGAATATATGGTTGATTTGGATCAAACTAAGCAATTAGTTTGTGAATTTAAAGAAATCCATTTGTGGACTCAAGCAAGTTTCTCATCAATGGTACTTAATCAAGTTATTTTTATTTGGTTTTGAAAAGAATCTTGATTAAGATTGTGTATACCATAAGTTCAGTGGGAGTAAATTTATAATTTTGGTCTTATATATGGATGATGATTTTGCTTGCTAGTAATGATATGAACCTTATTAAGGAAACTGAGAAATTTCTTATTTGAAATGAAAGATCTTGGTAAGGCATCTTTGTATTAAGAATCCAAATTCACCGTGATCACTCACGAGATGTTTTAGGATTATCACAAAAGGCCATATGGAAAGGTATTACAAAAGGTTTAGCATGCAAAAATGTAAACCACATGACACCCCTAATTTTAAAGGAGACATTCTTAGTCTCAAACAGTGTCCTAAAAGTAAATTTTGAATCCAAGTATATGGAAAATTCCCTCTTTACATCAGCAGTAGGAAGCTTAATGTATATGTATATCTTACATTTAATGTTGGGATGCTTGGTCAATACCAAAGCAATCCGGAAATAACATTAAGTAGCAGCCAAAAGAATGATAGAAGTATTTACAAAACACTAAAGAACTACATGCCTATGTTTTGAAGTCGGATCATCTTGAGATCATTAGGTATTCCGACATTAGTTAAAAATATGGCTGTATATGTTTTAATGGACTGTAATTTGTCTAAACAAGTGACTATCAGGTAGCAGTTCTGTACTCTAACAAGAGTTTATGGATTTAGACATTAATTATCTTGTTATAAAGAAAAGAGTACAACATGAACGAAAGGGATACAACTTATAGAAACAAACTCTATTTAGAGGATCCATTTATAGAGTTATCATCTTCAGTGTTTCACGAGCATGTTGCTCATATGGGTGTAACAACTTTTGATAACATTTAGTATAGTGGGAGTTTGTGTTGTTCTTTAATTAATTGTTCTATTATTTAAAGTTTTGATCTCATTTGGTTAAGTTGGACTAGTTGGAAGAATATGTATATATTCATTATGATTCCATGCTACACATCTATACTTTTGATCTATGTCATTTAGTTAGATTTGTATACGTGATTATTGTGGGTTTAGTTACGAATCAGTTACAACGACTGCCCCTTTAGTCCTATACTTGTATGGCTAATGGACGAGATTGTTATAAATGACAATAAAGTGCACACATTAGGGTTGTCATTTGTGTTATATTCATGATTTAAAGGAAGGACATTGTTTTGCAACCCAAGTGGGAGATTGTAAGGACATGGCTTGCAACACAAGTCATTTAGACTTCCATTTATAAAATTATGATTATAATGTTAATTTATAAAGTATAGTTGATAATAAAATGTGTAGAATTCCTGGATATAATTACCTAATTGTGATGGGCAAAAGGGTAATATAATATCACTAAGCTTCTTGAAAGGGTGTAGTCCCTAGGTGAAGTGACACAATGTTTCCTATTTAAAGGCCCTTCCATCAAGCCTAGAAACAATTATTCATTCTTGTTATCTCTCCTAAATTCTCTTCACATTATTGAAGTACTTGAGAGATTAAGAAGTCACTATTACTTAGAAGATCTTCATTCCCTACTTCTTCTTCTTCATCTTATTTCTCCTTACATCATCCATGGATTCAACAGGTATATATTTTATCGCTTCCGCTTCATCTCTTCCTCAATCCTATTCTAAAGTGAGTGTGGCATTCAGGGATTAAAATTGTTCTAACAATATATACATATGTATATATGTGTATACATACATATATATATATATATATATATATACATATATATATATATATACACATATATATATATACATATATATATATATATATATATATATTGATACCGGAAAAATGGAGAAGACATCGGAGGAAACACAAGTGAACAAACACAGGTTAACAAACTCGATATTCAAAGGAATCCACCAATGAATATGAGTCAAATCACCACCCAAAGGAACCCAACCTAAGGGATAAGATAAAACAAGAAAAAATCCATCTTCTTAAACAACTCACAAAGACTTAATATATTTTTATTACTCAACTCACTCTCTCCTTACAATTGCACTACAATGCTATTTATACTTAACTTGGAACATCCCTCCAAGCCTAGGAATACTAAAAATACTTAAAGGATAAACATAAAAACTAATTACATGTTGATAAGATAGAGATACATCCAAAGAATCAATGAAGCCCTTGAAGTAAGACATTCGGATGGATCTGTCCTTATGACTGCCCTTCAGTAATTAAATCATAACTAATTCCACAAAAATCCAAATGATGATCCGTAAAATGCCACATAAAGTAGACTCGTATATATTTCCAATGATATATTATATGTTGGCTGAAACGTTGTAGATAATTACCAGATTGACCTTGATATTGACCCAGAATTCTGGTCTCTTTATTACATTGGAAAACGTCATCCAAACCAATCTTTTTTGATAGTTCTTGTAACAAATGGCCACTCCACGGGCAATGAATCTTAAAAACATAAAGAGGTTCATTTTCCCGCGTCATATATATATATACATATATATAAATATATATATATATATATATATATATATATATACTCCCTCTGTCCTATTTTAAGAGTCAAAAATTTCCTAAAAGAGTGTCCCATTTTAAGAGTCAAAATAAAATGGAAAGTAAGTCCTACATGTCATACTCACAACAATTATCCACTAACTCTTCTCTACCCCACTTTCTCTCTCCTATCCAACTATCAACACTCACAACACATCACCTATTCCTTAATTCTTGAACCCACCCATTTTTTGACTCTTAAAATGGAACAGAGGGAGTACATATGTATGTATTTACTTACACAGATTGGTTAAGCTTAAATTACATTTTTGTCTTTTTAGTCCATCGTACACAGATTACTTATCAATAAAGCCCTACACTAATAGCTGCTATTACATTTCTGTTTAATATACAATATATATGTGTGTGTGTATATGTACATATATATGTGTGTGTATTAACTTACACAGATTAGTTAAGCTTCAATTACCCTTGTGTTTTGTTTTAGTCCATGGTCAAGCATAAAATGCGTGGGTGATCATTAGACTGTTTTTCAGGTACAGCAAGCTTCAGACATTGAGTGTGGAAAGCAAGCCCGGTGATTGAGCAGTTCATTCAGACCTATAGCACAGGGCCCCCAAAATTTGAAGGGCCCCCCAAAAATAAGTTAAGCCTGGCGTTAGGTTCCCGTCGCCTTACTCCTCCACAAACATAAACCGTGAAACGGCAACTCTCCTTGGCCGCTTCGTCTCGCACATACTCACCATCTCCGGTTTGTTCTCGCACACTCGCCATGGCCTTCACCATAGCCAGAAGACCAGAGCCATCGGACACCGTGACACAAGCCGTCGTGAAGGTAAAGAACTCTCCGTCTCTGGCCTTCTTCTTTTCATGATTTCAATCTGGGCTTCTTCTTTTCATGATTTCAATATCCTCAGTTATTTCTGAATTCAAAGCTTTTCCAAATTTAAAATTAAATCTTGAATTTAGGGCTACAATTTCAAAGAAATTTCAATCTTTAAGTCCTAAATTCATAATTTTTAATATGAAAATTGAGCCCTAATTTTGAATTTGGGTGAAATCAATAAGGAAGAAGGGGGATAATGTGTCCATTACAACATTATTATACTGTTGCTATTGTAATACATAGTACTATGCAATTAGACATGTCAAATATTTGAATGATTGTGCAAAATATTATATTTGAATGATGATCAAGGTAATAATTTTTCTTTTAACAATATTATTTAGTGCTCAATTTTGCAAATAATTAATCGTTATATAAAAGTATTTTATACTCTCTCCGTCCCAGCACAAGTAGGACTTATTTCCCTTTTAGGCCGTCCCAGAACAATTGAGACTGCCCAAAATGAAAATGTATTAATATATTTATATTCAACCAACCCCACCATTTAACCCCACTCATTCTCTCTCTTCATTTTCCACCACTCATTTTATTCAACCAACACTACTATTTACCCCACTCATTCTCTCTCTTCATTTTCTACCACACATTCACTACTTTCACTTAATTATTGTGCCCACTCCTCTAGTCCTACTTGTGCTGGGACGGAGGGAGTATTAGTATATATTTTTGTGTAGTTTTTTTTTTTTTTTCAAATATTAAGGGCCTAGTATTACCTTTTTAGCACAGGGCCCCTAAAGTTATCGAGACGGGCCTGGTGGAAAGCATGGCCGCATGGCAGAATGTCAACAGAATTAAGCATACTAAGCTCCGATTCACCATCATCCTCAAATTCATCTTCATGTAAAACCGACTCATCATCGATCATCGTCATCATCATCTACTGGTGGACACATAAAATCCTTAACGCAAATAAAACAGCTTTGTCCCAACGGATTGGACTCTTCATCCAAACCTGCAAATTATAACCAAAAAGTATCAGGAAAATATAAGCAAATATTTACACATGAATATGTAAACATATACATATACATATACATACACACACACACACACACACATATATATATGTGTGTGTGTGTGTGTGTGTGTGTGTGTGTGTGTATATATAGGTAGGTGTTCAAATGAGAACCTAAATATCGTGAGAACTTAATGTATCCAAGTGCACATTGGATACATTAGTTTTTACCTAATGTATCCATCTATCCAATGATGTATCCAAGTCAAGTAATGTATCCAATGATGTATCCAAGTGAACCATTGGATACATTAGTTTTTTTACCTAATATTTAGGTTTCACACACATATATATATGTATATATATGTGTGTGTGTGTGTGTGTGTGTGTGTGTGTGTGTGTGTGTGTGTGTGTGTGTGTGTGTGTATGGGATCTTGCTCCAATGAAAACCATTTAAATGGAAATCGTGACAACCAAGGATAACCATTGGATTAGTTACAAAATCAAGAGTCCAGATTATAGATACAGTAGATACACTTGGATACAGTACCTAAATTTTGAATATTGCACTTGGATACAGTAGCTAAATAACTACTGTATCCAAGTGTATTTTGAAAATTAGCTACTGTATTAAAGTGTATTCCATGGTATCTATAATCTAGACCCTTGATTTTGTGTCTTATTAAGTGCTTATGCTTGGTTTTCACGGTTCTCATTTTATTTTGATTCTCATTTGAGCACCTTTCCATATGTGTATGTATGCATATGTATATATATATATATATGTATGTATGTATGCATGTATATGTATGTATGTATATGTGTATGTATATGTTGTTGGAGTTTTGGTTTTGAAAAAGTAAGGTTTGACCGACTTTTGACCAAAAACTACACAAGGTTCCATTTTTTTGTAAATAGAAATTAATTGCATATTTGTAATCTACGTTTGGAGTATATTAATGTGGTATATTTATTTTCTCAAAACCAATTTCGGGTGAATGAGAAATTAATGTCCAAAGTATGCAAGTTGAAGTGGGTAAATAAAGAGTTTATGGGATATGAAGTGGTTATCCCTCATTGCTTTAAGAATGAAAGTAATGAGAGTATTTAAGTGGATCCATCTAAGAAGGAGTCATCAAATGGTTCTCTCCTTGGGCCAACCAAGTGGACCATTGGGCCAACCATGCAACTAGTGGCCCAATTGTGTTAATTTTGGACTAGCTCCAACTTGGCACATGACCTGCGAAGCGCGCGAAGGGTCGCACGTACGCATAGCTCGCTGGGAGATGTGGAGCCTTAAACTTTTGACATTATTCGGCTCGATGGTGGTTCAGTCCGTGGTTGGGTTGGTTCGGCTCATAAGCAACTTGGGCTAGGTCCAGGTTGATGGGTTGAATCGGTTTGGGTTTGGAGGAGGCCCAGTCCGGAAGTGGTCTGGTCCAAATAGGCGCATTGGTCGGGAGGTATCTGGGCGGATTAGATCTTCGGATCGGACTAGCTAGATCAATCTAGCATATTTCCACCCTTCATCCACGATCTGATCCAAGGGCTGAGATCCACTAGGTGCAATTTGTGCCTATTCCCAAAACGCACCCCAACTCTTCATAAACTATATAAACCCCCCACCAGGATTGACATTCCTCACTTAGTCATTTTCACTTGATTGACAATTCATTCTATCTTCACATCAGAAACAGAGAAGCATGTATTTAACTGAGTTAAAGATTTGGTTAAATATTTAACTGAATTATGAAATTCAGTCACAGAATTTGGAGGAATTCTCACGGCATCTATTAGAAGACAGAATCATCTTGTTGCATAAGTCTTCTTTAAAGTCTGGAAGTGTCAAACACAATTATGTTCGCCGAAATCGTTAATTTGAAGTGCTTCTATTAACGATTGTAAAGTCGTTTCCTCTTGAGAGAAGTTTGCCATAGAACCGTTAGAACCAGTGCGGGGCAATATCTTCTTGCGAAAATTGTGTTCAACACAAGACTCGACTTCATTTATTACCCGGTTTGATTTAATTTCCGCATTTCAAGTTTATCCTAATTTCATGTCCCGTTAAAATTATTCTGCTTCATTTATTATCTTTGTCATTTTCGTTATATTCAAGAAAGCCATTCATTATTGTTATAATTTTTCCTAACATATGTACATGTATATGTATATGTACATGTATATGTATATGTATATTTTTGTGATAAATGCCTTTGAAGTTGAGATGCTAGCTTAAAGAATTATACAACATAGATTTTGTAATTCCTAGACAAGTGGACTATAATGAGACGAAGACAAAACATGAGTTGTGGCAATAGCGAAAAGCTAAAGCTATGTAATCTGGGACAAATCTGATTTTTAGGCTAAAGCTAAAAGTGGCTGCCATTGCTTCACGCCAAGGAGGATCGGTGAGGGGCCGGATGTCTTGGGCTAAGTTGGTCAGTTTTGTTTTTGGCATGTCTCCAGGTCAACAAGGATTAAGAATCCTAATGAGTTAGAGTTAGGAAACAAAGGAATGGGTATTTATACTCCCTCCGTCCTAATTTAATTCAGAAGCTCAATTACTCAGAGAGAGGGATCAATAATTCTAGATCTAGGGATTTGCATAGCTAGGAACTTTGTGATCAAAATTCATGCAAACATAAATCAGTGTGATCAATAATTCAGAAGATTGACAAGTCTGACGGGAAGAACAGATTTATTTTATGGTGGAAGATTATGCATTGGGCGTGCATATCGTGGGCAGAAAAAGTGCAGATCGCGTGCAGAAAATGTGCAGATCGCGTGCAGTCTTGGTGCAGATCGCGTGCAATTTTAGTGCAATGCACGTGCATCGCACGTGCAGTCCACGTGCAGTGTCCGTGCAGAAATCTTGGTGTCTAGGTTGGACACATCTGGTATTGTATTCTGTTGCCTCTGACATATTTGAGTTTAGAATTTTCTTGGTTATTCTGAAACTCTTCACTGTAGAGGATCAAAAATCAATAAATCTGAGAGCAGTCAGTGATTGGTCATCTGTGCTAGCAATAGCAAATCTGGTAGATCTGAATCTGAAAGTTCTTCTGGTGTTCGTTGGTGACCCAAGTACGCATTTGGAACGTTTCGATGTCTGGTATCTACATCTGAAGACGGAGATTTGAAGCTAGGGTTCTGTGATCAGAAGTTAGCTATCTGGTATAATCTGAAGATCTAACATCTGTTGTGGTCTATTCTAGTGATCTAGAAGTAGATAAAAAAATCTGTGTTGCCCGAGGCAATAATCCGGTTAGATTTCAGAGTTGTACATCTGACTCCGCATCTGAAGAAATTCTTAGTCGACTGCAGCGATAGAGAGCAGTGACAATCTGAATGAGGATGGTGATTATGCCCTATTGACTGAAGAAGAAGCGTGCAAGGAAGTTGCATGGGTTCTAGATTCGGGAGTTTTTTATCGTATGTGTTCGCGCAAAGAGCAGTTTACAACGTACGAGCTGAAAGATGGAGACCGTATTTATATGGCTAATGGATCAGACTATGAGGTAGTTGGCATGGGCTCTATAAAGGTGAGAACTTCTGGTGATAAATATCTCACATTGAACAAAGTGAGACATGTTCCACAAGTAGCAAAGAATCTGATATCGTTTAGTCGGTTGGACAAGAAGGGATACAGTTTCAAAGGTGAAGGTGGAGTTCTGGATGTCTACAAAGGTTCAGATGTGATTCTGAAGGGCGAAAGAAAAGGTTTCTTGTTTATCCTCCAAGGTTCTGAAATTGGTGAGGGTGTTGACGAGCAGGTGGAGCTGCGTTTTACTCTAGGTGGGAGTAAAATGGGCAAGCCACGACTAGAAGATCAACACATACCAATTTTATCGGTCATGGTTGGCAAGATCCAATGTCGACTGGATGGGCCACAACTGAATGACTGTTAGTTGCCCGTTGGGGTGATTCTGAGTGCCCGTAGATGCACGTTTGGGTGTCCAGTGGGATACATGCATGCAGAATATCTGATTGTTTAGAGGACAAAGTCGTTTGTCTGGTGAGGCAAATTCTGAGTGTCTTGAAGATACATGGTGCGCGACAAATCTGGTTGTCCGGAGGACAAATCTAGTGTCTTTAACGAAAGACAGACTGAGGCAAAGGTGGAAAAATCTTTTTCTAGTACGAGGGATGTGGCTCAAGGTGGAGTCTATGTTGGTAGCTCGTGCAGCTGAATTACTAAGGGAGATTCAAAGTCAAGGTGGAGATTGTTGGGATAAATACCTTTGAAGTTGGGATGCTAGCTTAAAGGATTATACAACGTAGATTTTGTAATTCCTAGACAAGTGGAGTATAATAAGACGAAGACAAAACATGAGTTGTTGCAATAGCGAAAAGCTGAAGCTATGTAATCTGGGACAAATCTGATTTTTAGGCTAAAGATAAAAGTGGCTGCCATTGCTTCACGCCCAGGAGGATCGGTGAGGGGCCGGATGTGTTGGGCCTAAGTTGGTCAGTTTTGTTTTTGGCATGTCTCCAGGTCAACAAGGATTAAGAATCCTAATGAGTTAGAGTTAGGAAACTAAGGAACGGGTAATTATACTCCCTCCGTCCTAATTTAATTCAGAAGCTCAATTACTCAGAGAGAGAGAGATCAATAATTCTCGATCTAGGGATTTGCATAGCTATGAACTTTGTGATCAAAGTTCATGCAAACATAGATTAGTGTGATCATCTTCTTGTAATTGTTTTTCCGCCATAATAATATCTATTTGCCTTTGCCCGTGGACGTAGCCAATAGGTTGTTGGTGAACCACGTAAATTCTGTGTTGTTGATTTGCGTTCATTATTATCTGTTATCTCTTTGATCTGATTTACTAACATATATATATATATGTATATGTTTGTATATGTATATGTATATGTATATGTATATGTATATGTATATGTATATGTATATGGATATGGATATGGATATGGATATGTATATGTATATGTATATGTATATGTATATGTATATGTATATGTATGTGCATATGTATATGTATGTGTATATGTATATGTATATGTATATGGATATGTATATGTATATGTATGTATATGTATATGTATGTGCATATGTATATGTATGTACCACCCCATGAGATATAATTTATAGGATCAGATCATCAGATGATGGTTGTGGTTGACTATGTTTGTCAGAAATCTATTGAGGAGCTGAAGTATTTATAGATCCAGTCCGGAATTACTCGAGTTGCATTTTCGTGGTAAGAACTGAAGAAGAAGAAGAATAAGAAGAAGAAGAAGAAGAAGAAAAAGAAGAAGAAGAAGAATCTTTAGGTGGTTCAGATTTTGGGGCAGAAACTGTAGATTCTTTTTGGCTGCAGTTTTTTTATCATCTTCCTCTTTATCTTCATCTTCATGGGTTTGCTTTATTGGCTTTTGTTAGCGGTTTACAACAGAAAGAACAAGAAATACAGAATAATAAATCGAAACATAAACTGGAAATACAAAAGGAAAATTGAAGTTGTTGTTTGCATGAGCCAATGCTAGTCACTGTCTCCTTAAGACTTATTCGTCCCCTCAGCACTTGTGCTTGAGTTTGCTTGGAACGCTAGTCTCCCAGGATAGAACTTGCGGACCGGGGGCACTTTGCACCTAAGTTTCCCAGTGAGTTGAAATGTGCTTGGACAGTATCACCTTTACTGTAATGCAAGGAGGCCAAGAAAGAATGCAGAACAATATGCAACAAAGATAAAATGGAGGAGGATTTTTTTTAGTGTGTTCCAAAATGGTTGTGAACTCTCTCTTTTGTAGCTGTGAAAAAATCAAAAATGATATTATCCATTAACCCGAAATTAAACACAATTAATTTGGGTTTGATCAGTTTTTATTTTCTATCACTTAATATGAAATTATGACAGCAATAATTACACACGTTTGAAATCAAAACTGAAAACTGCTCATTAATTTTGATTTACAAAATCAAAAATATAACAAAAGGATGGTTGGTCCGACTAGGCCATTTCGGTGCTACATTCGTGTCCGCAGGACACGCCCACGCACGAGTAAGCACCTCGCAAGCCAAATTGGAACTTTGATTTGCACCCCCCCCTGCGCTCGAGAGAGAGCCTCTATGCTACTTAGTCTTGAACACTACACTAGTGTCCAAGTCTATATACTAGCAATAAGTTCATTTCCCTTCCAATGTGGGATAACCACATTTCCCCTTTCCAAACCACTTACTTTGAGCATTCATATCTCATTCATCCAATAACTATTTTGGACAAATTAATACTTGATTTCATTCTTCTTATGGAGTAGAACACAAACCCATAATCAATTTTGTCATTGGATAAAATTACCCTTATGGAAATTCCTTATAATTTCCTTCAAAATCACACTTTTTCCAACAATCTCCCATATGAAGGAAATTCATGAGGATAGGTGATAAAGTCCGGCAGTCGAAAACCTGCATAGGATAGGTAGGGTCTGCCATTTGAACCTTCCCTTGCAAGATATATTTGCTGTACCTGCTAATCAGTAGACACGATGTCCTTGAACTGCTAGCTTTTTGTGTAGCCGATCATATAGTTTGCACATGTATCGCCCTAACACAATTCAGCTCTCATAGATGTGTCCATTATGGCCCTGGAGCAAAATGCCTGGTTCTGTGAGAAGGTCTAAGAATTAAGCCTAATATAATTCTTCTCAAAGCGGCCCACACTTCTTTCTCACATAGGTGATTCTTTTAAATAACCCGTTTTACTTCGCATAAGAATCATTAAAAGCCAACGGCTTAACCTCATTCCTCTCGGGATGTTAGTTTTAAGGAATGGGTATGGGGTAACCCCCACAGTGACGTTACAAGTCTTTTAACAGTTAGGTTGTCCCTTTTGAACCTAGATCTTGGGATCTCCAGTCAACTAGGTTGGGTTTTCGCTGTGTTTAACTTCTCAAGAGGCTTTAATCCCATTCCCAATGTCAACTTTGCAACCGCGTCTTTACTCAACCCTTTGGTTAGCGGATCCACCAAATTATCTTTTGACTTTACATAGTTAATAGATATGGTACCAGTTGCAATTAGTTGCTTAATGGTATTATGCCGTCGACGTATATGTATAAACTTACCATTATACATATGATTTTGTGCCCTACCAATCGCATATTGGCTATCGCAATGTATACAAATTGCTGGCACAGGTTTATCCCATTTTGGAATATCTTCTAGAAATTGGCGTAGCCATTCGGCTTCCTCACCACATTTATCTAATGCTATAAACTCAGATTCCATGGTTGATCTAGCTATAACAGTTTGCTTAGAATATTTCCATGATATAGCTTCACCTGCCAATGTGAATACATATCCGCTCGTAGACCTTGAGTCTTTGATATCTGATATCCAATTAGCATCACTATATCCTTCTATCACCGCTGGATGTCTATAGTAGTGTAATCCAAAATCACGAGTATATCTCAAGTACCTTAGTACTCTTACTATACCCTTCCACTGATTTGTTCCAGGATTACTAGTATACCGGCTCAGTTTGCTAACATCATAATCAATATCCGGCCGAGTACAACTCATCAAGTACATTAGACTTCCAATAATTCTTGAATACTCTAATTGAGATACTGGATCTTCTCTATTCTTTGAAAGATGAATATTTTGGTCAAACGGAGTACTCGCAATTCCATTGTCATCCTTACTAAATTTCTCAAGAATTTTATCCACATAATGAGTTTGACTTAATACAAGTCCATTGGATATTCTAGAAATTTTAACTCCAAGGATTACGTCCGCAACGCCCAAATCCTTCAAGTCAAATTTTAAATTCAACATGTCTTTGAAGGATTTAATCATCTTATCATTACTCCCAATGATAAGCATGTCGTCTACATAAAGACACAAAATGACATAGCCATTTTCCGTGGTTTTAGTATAGACACATTTGTCACATTCATTTATTTTAAATCCACTTTGCTGTTGGGTTTCGTGCAATCATGCGCAGCGGAAGATAGACATGAATAAAACCCAATAGCCTAGATCTGCTATGAACAATAATTCATAATAACAAGATGAAGGAAACAAACCCTTGTAGATCGTTATGTAAAACTTGGATTAAGCGTTAAGACAAACGCCCTCTACCGGTGATCCATACAACGAACAGATTTCAAGAACGCCTTCTTGAACTTGACTGCTAGGTCTTCGGATAGATCAACAATGTTGAAGAACTATTCTTCAAAGTTCCTAATTGTTATTGTGACTTGATAATTGAGATTAATCAATCACAATAACCCAAGAATATAATGTGTGATTTCTTTCTCTAAGAAAGACTTTTGAATTGATCAAATCAACTACTAGGGAACAATTCCCATCAGTCTGTATTTATATTCTAGGGGTTTCAGAAACCCTTTAGGACTTAGGTTTTCTTGTCCAACAAGAGTTTTCCTAAAACTGATTCTGCCGGAAAAACCATCCGTACGGATGTTTCTGGAAGCATCCAGATTCAGCCGTACGGATCCTTTAGGCAGGATCCGTTTTACTTTGTTTTTCGCTCCTTTGAATTATCCGTTCTGCGTGTGTGACCCAATAGGATTATACTAAGTTGGCAACGAGTCCGAACCAGTCAAACCTCGTAAGTCATAAGCGGACTCTAGCAATCCATTATGACTACCCAATTAGTATAACTTTGAACTCCAAAGTTTCCTAACATAGAACATAACACAATCTCTTTGTTACACGATGTCTATTGAACGTAAGCCATGGTCAATGGTCAACTTACATTTGTTCAATACTTTCTCGATCCCGAATGTATTGATAACACAAATCTTATTTAAGCACGGCCATGCATTTCATCAATACCATTCATCGAGTGGTCAAAGCTTGACATCTCTCTTGACGAGGAACAAATCCCATCTTGGCTTATTACTCTTCCCTACATGATTCCGATTATGCCAATCATATTCTTTATAGCTATCCGGTTAGGGATAACGTTTGAATACGTCAAACATAATGTTCATCATGTGGAAGATTGTAATAACCTCAGGTCTAAAGATTCCAGTGATATAACTATATGAGACTTAATTATGACATTGTGACCATGACATAAATCTCATAGGGGTCAGTCCAGTATTTGTTCTCCAACAAATACCCATAAGTCTAATTGTATCCCATACACCATAATCATCATATAATTATCTATTAAACTTATACTAATAATTAATCATAATTATCAGGGACGGGGATTATTATAATAAACATGAAAAGACATAATAATCAATCATTCAATATCTTTATAAATAATAACATTTGTTTAACAAACAACATGCCTAGGGCATAACACCAACAATCTCCCACTTGCACTAGGCCTAATTAATGTATCGAATACCCATAGACCTAACATGACCATCATGCTTTGCTTGCGGAAGACCCTTTGTCAATGGGTCTGCAATATTATCATCAGTTGGTACTCTGCATATATTTACGTCTCCTCTATCAACGATCTCTCGAATGATATGAAAAAAGCCTAAATATGTGTTTGGATTTCTGATGCGATCTAGGTTCCTTTGCTTGAGCAATAGCACCATTATTATCACAATAAAGGTCTATTGGATTAGCAATGCTAGGAACCACTTCTAGTTTACCAATGAACTTTTTAATCCAAACAGCCTCTTTAGCAGCATCGGATGCAGCAATATACTCAGCTTCAGTTGTAGAATCTGCTACGGTACTTTGCTTAGAACTCTTCCAGCTAAGAGCACCTCCATTGAGCACAAATACAAATCCAGATTGTGATCTAGAATCATCCTTGTCGGTTTGGAAGCTTGCATCTGTGTAACTACTTACAACTAGATCATCTTCCATTCCTCCATACACCAAGAACGAATCTTTAGTCCTTCGCAAGTACTTAAGAATCGTCTTGACTGCAATCCAATGACTCTCACCAGGATCTGATTGGTATCTGCTCGTCATGCTTAAAGCATAGGAGACATCGGGTCTAGTACATATCATGGCATACATGATGGATCCAATAGCAGAAGCGTATGGAATCCCAATCATTCTTTCATGCTCATCAGTTGTCTTAGGACACTGATTCTTGCTTAGAGATATGCCATGACCTACTGGCAAATTTCCTCTCTTAGAGTTTTCCATGCGGAATCTCTTAAGAACTTTGTCAATATATGTATCTTGACTTAAACTAATCAATTTCTTGGATCTATCACGATAGATCCTTATGCCAAGGATGTAAGCGGCTTCTCCCATATCTTTCATTGAGAAACACTTTCCTAACCAAGTCTTTACAGACTGCAGTGCAGGAATGTCATTTCCAATGATTAATATGTCATCAACATATAGTACAAGAAATAATACTACGCTCCTACTAATCTTCTTGTATACACAAGGTTCATCTTCGTTCTTGATGAAGCCAAACTCTTTGACCGATTCATCAAATCGAATATTCCAACTCCTAGAGGCTTGCTTCAATCCATAAATGGATCTTTGCAATTTGCATACTTTGTTAGAATTTTCTGGAATTACAAAACCTTCAGGTTGTGTCATATAAACATCCTCAAGTAAGTTCCCGTTAAGGAACACTGTTTTGACATCCATTTGCCATATCTCATAGTCAAAATATGCGGCTATGGCAAGTAAAATTCTTATAGACTTGATCATTGCTACGGGCGAAAAGGTTTCATCATAGTCGATTCCATGAATCTGCCTATAGCCTTTCGCTACAAGTCTAGCTTTATAAGTATGCACCTTACCATCCATGTCAGTCTTCCTTTTGAAAACCCACTTGCATCCTATGGTTTTTACACCTTCGGGCGCATCAATCAAGTTCCAAACTTGATTGTCATACATGGACTTAATTTCAGATTCCATGGCTCCAAGCCATTTATCTGAATCAGGAGCGGACATCGCTTCTTGGTAGGAAGTAGGTTCGTCATCAACTATGACTTCCACTTCATTGCTATCCGTCATGAGAAATCCATATCTCTCAGGTTCGGATCGCACCCTACCAGTTCTGCGAGGAACTTGAGTATTCTGAATAGGTTCGACAACTCCTTGTGAAACTTGTTCAGATCCAACATTTTGTTCCACATTATTTTCAGGTTCTCGAACTTCTTCGAGATTAATTTTACTCCCACTAATTCCTTTGGAGAGAAAATCTTTCTCTAGAAAGGTAGCATCTCGGGCAACAAACACTTTGTTGTCCATGCGGTTGTAAAAGTAATAACCCTTAGTTTCCTTAGGGTAACCCACAAAATAACACTTGTCAGATTTTGGTGCAAGTTTGTCAGAGATCATTCTCTTAACATAAGCATCACAACCCCAAATCTTCATGAAAGACAAACTAGGTTTTCTTCCAGTCCACATCTCATATGGAGTCTTTGGAACAGATTTAGTTGGAACTCTATTTAGTGTAAGAGCAGCAGTTTCTAGTGCATGTCCCCAAAAGGTTAAAGGAAGATAAACTTGACTCATCATGGAGCGGACCATATCTAATAAAGTCCTATTTCTTCGCTCAGACACACCATTCCATTGTGGTGTTCCAGGTGGAGTTAATTGTGAAACAATTCCATAATCTCTAAGATGATTGTCAAATTCTTGGCTTAAATATTCTCCACCTCGATCAGATCGAAGTGCCTTAATAGTTTTACCAAGTTGATTTTGTACTTCATTTTGAAATATTCTAAATATCTCAAAAGATTCACTTTTATGTTTCATTAAGTAGACATAGCCATATCTACTAAAATCATCAGTAAAAGTTATGAAGTATTTATATCCTCCCCTATCACTGCTGCTCATTGGTCCACACACATCAGTATGTATGAGTCCCAATAAGTCACTAGCCCTTTCACTACTCTTAGTAAAAGGTTCCTTTGTCATTTTTCCAAGTAAACAAGACTCACAAGTTTCATATGATTTAAAATCACGTGAATCCAAAAGTCCGTCCCCATGGAGTTTTGAGATACGCTTCTCATTAATATGACCAAGACGGCAGTGCCACAAATAAGTATGATTTACATCATTAGGTTTGGATTTCTTATTTATATTATAGATATTCTCATTATTTCCATTCTCAACATCAAGAACATAAAGGCCATTAAATGAACATTCAGTACAGTAAAGCATATCATTTAAATAAATAGAAAATTTCTTATTTTTAATAAGAAAACTATAACCTTCATTATCCAAACAAGAAACTGAAATAATATTTCTACTCAAATCCGGAACGTAATAACAATTGTTCAAAACAAGAATTAATCCGCTAGGTAAAATGACATCATATGTTCCTACGGCTAATGCAGCAACTCTTGCTCCATTCCCCACGCGTAGGTCCACTTCGTCATCTTTGAGTAGCCTCCTATTCCTTATTGCCTGCACATTCAAACAAATGTGAGATCCACATCCGGTATCTAATACCCAATAACTAGAAGTAGAAAGTAGAATATCTATAACATAGATACCTGAAGTAGACGCAGTCCCACTGCTCTTCTTCTTCTTTAATTCTTCCTTGTAAACCTTGCAATTTCTTTTCCAATGACCAATCTCATTACAGTGGAAACAGATTGCATCCTTTTGGGAAGTACGTTTAGCCACATCAGCATTAGCAACAATTGCCTTGCCAATCTTGGGTTTGACAACTTTTGTCTTAACCCCTTTACCTTTGCCTTTAGAGCCTTTTCTTCCTTTTGTCACTACGAGCACAGGAGCGACTTCTTTACCGATTTTCTTTTCCGCTGTCTTTAGCATCCCATGCAACTCAGACAGGGACTTATCCATCCCATGCATATTAAAGTTCATGACGAACTGATTATAGCTTTTGGGCAATGAATTAAGAATAAAATCAGTGGCCAACTCAACATCAATAGGATGACCAAGCCTCTCTAGATGCTCAAAATGAGCCTTCATCTTCAAAACATGAGGGCCCACAGACTGCCCTTCACTCATCTTGCATGAGACCAAGGCAGCTATAGTGTCGAACCTCTCTTGCCTTGCTTGTTCTTGAAACATATCTTTCAACGAAAGAGCAAGGTCAAATGCCTCCAAGTGTTCAAGAGTCTTCTAAAGCTCTGGACACATGGCCGCAAGCATAAGACAACCCACCTCACGAGAATCACTTTTGTGTTTCTTGTAGGCGTTTCTCTCATCCTTGGGTGCATTAGAAGCAGGTTCCTCTTCAGGAACGGGCTCATCAAGAATATAGAGCTTGTCCTCATGCTTTAGAAGAATTCTAAGGCTACGGATCCAATCCGTGTAGTTAGCTCCATTTTCTTGAAGTTTTTCCTTCTCAAGGATAGATCGCAATGATAAAGAACCAGTACGTTGAGCCATTATCTACAATTATGCAAACATATAATTAAATATAAGTACCAACTTAATTAAAGATATTATAAGTATTTCACAATTACTTCCACTAAATTATATAACCTTCAAATACATCCAATGTATCATATAATTTAAATGGGCTAAGATCCAACTTTAATTTAATTTCAAGTCCGCTTTGGCGATACTGCTCAAAATTAAATTAATTAGGTAGACAACTCCTTGTCAATCATATCATATATGACTCTTAGATCCTTTATGAGATTTAGACATCATATGTCTAACACATTTTAATCTCATCTGTGCCTTAGGCCCAAAACTTTGTCTTTTGATAGCCCAATTAAGTCAAACCATTTTAAACGTATAGGAATCACTCTTTCCTCATCTTATTCATAAATGAATAGAATTAATGCGCCTCGCTTTGGCAGAGCCCGCATAAAACTACCCATGTACTCATAAGTGTTTTAATCATGGATTGGAACTTAACTTAAATTTTAAGAAGGTTCACACACATAAATTTAATCAATTAACCGAATTAATTTTATGTGACATTAGTTGCGCTAGTTAGGGATAAAAGTCTGAAATCATGAGATTTCTCCAATCTTAAACTCCTTTAAGATTCTGATCTCATTAATGCTCTGGACTTCTGAATTTGAATCTGTTTCAGGAAACATGGTTTAATCAACCAGCCATCTGAAACAAATCATAGTCAGTATAACCCAAACCATCCGTACGGATGTTTCTGGAAGCATCCAGATTCATCCGTATGGATAGTTGTGCATATCTCAGAAACATTGAACTCTTCAGGATTCTGGAACTGCATCCGCAGAGCATCTTGAAATTGAGAGCACAAAACGTACGGTCGAAACTAAGCCAAAAGGCATCCACATTCCCGTACTAAGATCAAGAAATCAGGCAACTTCTCTATACAGTCGAAACTAAGCCAAAAGGCATCCACATTCCCGTATAGATTGGTCGCATGTCTTAAGACCCTTTCAATGTCTCTTAATCTCACAGATTACATCAGTTCTAAACTCTTTAGAACTCTGATTTCTGCAACTATTCCGAATTCTCAACAGATAACTATTTCAGGAAACACGGTTTCGAAAACCAGCCGTCTGAAACCAGTTTCTGTTTCCAGGTTCGAATTCTGCAAACAATTTGCAGAACAATCTGAACATGAGAAGTCAGAATGAAATCTGGGAGTGGACCAAAACCATCCGTACGGATGTGTTTGGAGGCTCCCAAACCAGCCGTACGGATTCTTAGGTAGAATCCCAGTTTTTCCAGATTTTCAGATTTCAGAAATTCGATCAATCTTAATATCGTGTTTATATATAATCAGATTACAGAAACATGAAATTGCAGATTACGAATTTTAACCCATCTAATTCATATATTCAATAACCAATTTATTCCACATACAAATTAGATCAAGATCATCAATAGAATAATCCAATTACAACATGATAATCTAAGCATGTAATCATACATATTAATCAAATCAATATTACAACCACATCAACTAGCATGCATATTTTATATCTCATATAAAATCCATCACATAAACTCATCTATCTCATGATCATATCAATTAAATAATAACATTAAATAATTATATCATGATAATATTAAAATTATTGATCATCAACGGGGCTCTGATACCACTGTTGGGTTTCGTGCAATCATGCGCAGCGGAAGATAGACATGAATAAAACCCAATAGCCTAGATCCGCTATGAACAATAATTCATAATAACAAGATGAAGGAAACTAACCCTTATAAATCGTTATGTAAAACTTGGATTAAGCGTTAAGACAAACGCCCTCTACCGGTGATCCATACAACGAACAGATTTCAAGAACGCGTTCTTGAACTTGACTGCTAGGTCTTCGGATTGATCAACGATGTTGAAGAACTATTCTTCAAAGCTCCTAATTGTTATTGTGACTTGATAATTGAGATTAATCAATCACAATAACCCAAGAATATAATGTGTGATTTCTTTCTCTAAGAAAGACTTTTGAATTGATCAAATCAACTACTAGGGAACAATTCCCGTCAGTCTGTATTTATATTCTAGGGGTTTCAGAAACCCTTTAGGACTTAGGTTTTCTTGTCGAACAAGAGTTTTCCTAAAACTGATTCTGCCGGGAAAAACCATCCGTACGGATGTTTCTGGAAGCATCCAGATTCAGCCGTACGGATCCTTTAGGCAGGATCGGTTTTACTTCGTTTTTCACTCCTTTGAATTATCCGTTCTGCGTGTGTGACCCAATAGGATTATACTAAGTTGGCAACGAGTCCGAACCAGTCAAACCTCGTAAGTCATAAGCGGACTCTAGCAAGCCATTATGACTACCCAATTAGTATAACTTTGAACTCCAAAGTTTCCTAACATAGAACATAACACAATCTCTTTGTTACACGATGTCTATTGAACGTAAGCCATGGTCAATGGTCAACTTACATTTGTTCAATGCGTTCTCGATCCCGAATGTATTGATAACACAAATCTTATTTGAGCACGGCCATGCATTTCATCAATACCATTCATCGAGTGGCCAAAGCTTGACATCTCTCTTGACGAGGAACAAATCCCATCTTGGCTTATTACTCTTCCCTACATGATTCCGATTATGCCAATCATATTCTTTATAGCTATCCGGTTAGGGATAACGTTTGAATACGTCAAACATAATGTTCATCATGTGGAAGACTGTAATAACCTCAGGTCTAAAGATTCCAGTGATATAACTATATGAGACTTAATTATGACATTGTGACCATGACATAAATCTCATAGGGGTCAGTCCAGTATTGTTCTCCAACAAATACCCATAAGTCTAATTGTATCCCATACACCATAATTATCATATGATTATCTATTAAACTTATACTAATAATTAATCATAATTATCAGGGACGGGGATTATTATAATAAACATGCAAAAGACATAATAATCAAACATTCAATATCTTTATAAATAATAACATTTGTTTAACAAACAACATACCTAGGGCATAACACCAACATTTGCATCATGGCGTTATCAAACTTTTGATGCCATTGTTTTGGTGATTGTTTTAAGCCATATAATGACTTTACTAACTTACACACCTTGTTCTCTTGTCCATTTGCAACAAACCCCTCGGGTTATTCCATGTAAATTTCTTCTTCTAAATCTCCATTTAGAAAAGCCGTTTTTACATGGATTTGATGTATTTCAAGATTTCTCAAAGCGGCAATTGCAAGTACAACTCTTATTGATGTTATTCTTGTGACGGGAGAATATGTATCAAAATAGTCTAGGCCTTATATTTGTCTATAACCTTTAATTACAAGACGGGGCTTATACTTGTCAATTGTTCCGCCCGCTTTCATTTTTCTTTTGAAAATCCACTTATATCCTAGTGGTTTACTTCCTGGAGGAAGATCAACTAATTCCCAAGTGTGATTTTGCAAAATGGAATCAATTTCACTTTTAATTGCTTCCTTCCACAAAGGTCCTTCCGAAGAGCTAACGGCTTCTTTATAACTTTGTGGTTCACTTTCTACCATATAGGTTAGAAAATCCGGACCAAAGAATTTTTCAACCCTAGCTCTTTTGCTCCGTCGAGGTTCCACCTATTCTTCTTCTTTATCTTGTACGTGTTCTTCTTCTATTGAATCTATAACCCTAGTCGATGAGCTTGCCTCATTTCTTGACTTACACGGGAATATATTCTCAAAGAAAGGCACGTTTATAGATTCCATTATAGTATTCTTGTGTATATCTTCAATTTTTGAATCATACACAAGAAATCTATAAGCACTACTATTATGTGCATACCCAATAAATATGCAATCCATAGTTTTTGGTCCAATTTTCACCTTTTTAGGTGGAGGTATGACTACCTTAGCAAGACACCCCCACACTCGCAAGTGTTTGTAACTTGGCATTCTTCCATGCCATAATTCATAGGGAGTTTTATCTTGTTTCTTTCGGGGTATCCTATTTAACACATAGTTAGCTGACAACACGGCTTCTCCCCACATGTTATCCGGTAATCCCGAACTTATTAACATGGCATTCATCATTTCTTTTAATGTCCGATTTTTTCTTTCGGCTACACCGTTTTTTTGGGGTGTATAAAGTGCGGAGGTTGTATGTTTAATTCCATTTTGTGCACAAATTGCTTCAAATGGAAATTCATATTCACCTCTCCTATCACTTCTTAGCACCTTAATTTTCCGGTTTAATTAATTCTCAACTTCATTTTTATAGAGAGTAAACTTCTCTATAGCTTCATCTTTACTTTTGAGAAGATACACATAACAAAATTTTGTGCCATCATCTACAAAAGTCATAAAGCACTTATTACCCCCACGTGATTGTGTTGATTTAAAATCACATAAATTCATATGAACCAATTCAAGTGGTTCACTATGTCTTTCAATTGAATGGAATGACCTTCTTGTTAATTTTGCTTCTACACAAGTTTCACACTTTTGCTTACAATCAACTTTAAATTTTGGAATAAAATTTAAATTTGTTAAACGACGTATAGAATCAAAATTAACATGTCCAAGTCTAGCATGCCATAAATTAGATGACTCAAGCAAGTAAACGGAAGAGATATTCATTTCATTAGCTTTTGGCTTAACCACCATTACACTTAGCTTGAACAAGCCATCATTGACATAGCCTTTTCCTACAAACATTCCACTCTTAGACAAAGTAACTACATTGGATTCAAACACAATACGAAAACCATGCTTAATTAAAAGTGATCCAGACACCAAGTTCTTCCGGATATCGGCCACATAAAGCACATTGTTGAGAGTTAGCTCCTTCCTGGATGTCATCTTCAAAACCACCTTCCCTTCACCTTTGATTTCGGAAGTGGCCGAATTCCCCATAAATAGCTTCTCGCCATTTTCCTTAGCAACAAGAGTACTAAACATGTCTTTGTTGGAGCACACATGTATAGTAGCACCGGTGTCAATCCACCACTGATTTGGGTTTGAACCCACCAAATTCACCTCGGAAATCACAGCCGCGAGGTGCATCTCGGACACATATTTAGCAATGCCTTCAACCAGATTTTCTTCATGAGCCTTCTTGGGCGCCTTACACGCATAAGACTTGTGACCTTCACCACCACAATTGTAACAAGTTCCAAGGAACTTCTTCTTGGAAACACCACCATTAGGTCCCAAGTTGGACGGTTTGGACACAACCTTCCTTTTCCCCTTGCCATGGCCTTTTCCTTTGGAGCTTTGACATGCTCCACAACGTTAGCCTTAGCAACACCGGAGACAAACTTTTTCTCGGCATTTCTATTGCCTTCTTCAATACTCAATCGCAGAATGATCCCCTCAACATCCATTTCCTTTCGCTTATGCTTAAGGTAGTTCTTGAAATCATTCCAAGAAGGAGACAATTTTTCAATGATAGTAGCCACTTGAAAACTTTCACTTATGACCATACCCTCGGCTTGAATTTCGTGCAAAATAGTTTGAAACTCATCAAGCTGAGACTTCACACTCTTGCTGTCCACCATCTTAAAATCAAGAAAACGAGCAACAATAAATTTCTTTCTTCCCGCATCCTTGATTTTATACTTGTGGTCCAAAGACCCCCACAATTCCTTAGCAGGTTTCTTGTCATTGAACACATTATACAAAGAATCTGAAAGTGAATTCAGGACATGGTTTTTGCACAAATAGTCCCCGTGTTTCCATGCTTTAACCGCAACCAAAGTGGTAACATCAGTTTCATTCTCACTAACCTTTGGCATATCCACTTTCAGATACTTAGCCAAATTCAAGGTAGTGAGATAGAAAAGCATCTTTTGTTACCAACGCTTGAAATCATTGCCAACAAACTTCTCGGGTCTTTTAGCATGAGGGGTCGTGATGTGAACTATTGTGGGATTAGTCAAATTAGCCGAGCCACTTCCACTTCCAGTTTGGGTCACAGTTTCAGGTCCTTTTCCAGTTTGGGTTTCCTTTCCAGTAGTGTGGTATCAGTCATCATCTGAAATACAACAACCAGTTAATACCTTGATTATAACCAGTTCGTATGAATTTGTAATCAGTTCCCTCTATTAGGAAGATAAGTCTTAAGATTGTTAGCGGTTTACAATAGAAAGAACAAGAAATACAGAATAATAAATCGAAACGTAAACTGGAAATATAAAAGGAAAATTGAAGTTGCTGTTTGCACGAGCCCAATGCTAGTCACTGTCTATTTAAGACTTATTCATCCCCTCACCACTTGTGCTTGAGTTTTCTTGGAACGCTAGTCTCCCAGGATAGAACGTGCGGACCGGGGGCACTTTGCACCTAAGTTTCCCGGCGAGTTGAATGTGCTTGGATAGTATCACCTTTACTGTAATGCAAGGAGGCCAAGAAAGAATGCAGAACAATATGCAGCAAAGATAAAATGGAGGATTTTTTTCAGTGTGTTCCAAAATGGTTGTGAACTCTCCCTTTTGTAGCTGTGAAAAAATCAAAACTGATATTAGCCATTAACTCGAAATTAAACACAATTAATTTGGGTTTGATCAGTTTTTATTTACTATCACTTAATACAAAATTAAGACAACAATAATTACACACGTTTTAAATCAAAACTGAAAACTGGTCATTAATTTTGATTTACAAAATCAAAAATATAACAAAAGGTGGGTTGGTCCGACTAGGCCATTTCGGTGCTACATTCGTGTCCGCAGGACGCGCCCACGCACGAGTAAGCACCTCGCAAGCCAAATTGGAACTTTGATTTGCACCCTCCTGCGCGCGAGAGAGAGCTTCTATGCTACTTAGTCTTGAACACTACACTAGTGTCCAAGTCTATATACTAGCAATAAGTTCATTTCCCTTCCAATGTGGGATAACCACATTTTCCCTTTCCAAACCACTTATTTTGAGCATTCATATCTCATTCATCCAATAACTATTTTAGACAAATTAATACTTGATTTCATTCTTCTCATAGAGTAGAACACAAACACATAATCAATTTTGTCATTGGACAAAATTACCCTTATGGAAATTCCTTATAATTTCGTTCAAAACCAAACTTTTTCCAACAATCCCCCACATGAAGGAAATTCATGAGGATTGGTGATAAAGTCTGGCAGTCAAAAACCTACATAGGATAGGTAAGTCTTCCCTTTGAACCTTCCCTTGCAAGATATATTTACTCAACTCGCTAATCAGTAGACACGACGTCCTTGTACTGCTAGCTTTTTGTGTAGCCGATCATATACTTTGCACAGGTATCGCCCTAACATAATTCCGCTCTTATAGCTGTGTCCATTAAGACCCTGGAGGACAATTCCTAGTTCTGTGAGAAGGTCTAAGAATTAAGCTTCACATAATTCTTCTCAAAGCGGCCCACACTTCTTTCTCACATAGGTGATTCTTTTAAGTAACCCGTTTTACTTCACATAAGAATCATTAAAAGACAACGGCTTAACCTCATTCCTCTCGGGATGGCAGTTTTAAGGAATGGGTATGGGGTAACCCCCACAGTGACGTTACAAGTCTTTTAACAGTTAGGTTGTCCCTTTTTAACCTATATCTTGGGATCTCCAGTCAACTAGGTTGGGTTTTCCGCTGTGTTTAACTTCTCAAGAGGCTTTAATCCCATTCCAATGTCAACTTTGCAACCGCTTCTTTACTTAACCCTTTGGTTAGCGGATCCGCCAAATTATCTTTTGACTTTACATAGTCAATAGATATGGTACCAGTTGCAATTAGTTGCTTAATGGTATTATTTCGTTGACGTATATGTCTAGACTTACCATTATACATATGATTTTGTGCCCTACCAATCGCAAATTGGCTATTGCAATGTATACAAATCGCTGGCACAGATTTATCCCATTTTAGAATATCTTCTAGAAATTGGCGTAGCCATTCGGCTTCCTCACCACATTTATCTAATGCTATAAACTCAGATACCATGGTTGATCTAGCTATAACAGTTTGCTTAGAAGATTTCCATGATATAGCTGCACCTGCCAATGTGAATACATATCCGCTCATAGACCTTGAGTCTTTGATATCTGATATCCAATTAGCATCACTATATCTTTCTATCACCGCTGGATGTCTATAGTAGTGTAATCCAAAATCACTAGTATATCTCAAGTAGCTTAGTACTCTTACTATACCCTTCCACTGATTTGTTCTAGGATTACTAGTATACCAGCTCAGTTTGCTAACAGCATAAGCAATATCCGGCCGAGGACAACTCATCAAGTACATTAGACTTCCAATAATTCTTGAATACTCTAATTGAGATACCGGATCTTCTCTATTCTTTGAAAGATGAAGATTTTGGTCAAACGGAGTACTCGCAATTCCATTGTCATCCTTACTAAATTTCTCAAGAATTTTATCCACATAATGAGTTTGACTTAATACAAATCCATTGGATATTCTAGAAATTTTAACTCCAAGGATTACGTCTGCAACGCCCAAATCCTTCATGTCAAATTTTGAATTCAACATGTCTTTGGTGGATTTAATCATCTTATCATTACTCCCAATGATAAGCATGTCATCTACATAAAGACACAAAATGACATAGCCATTTTCCGTGGTTTTAGTATAGACACATTTGTCACATTCTTTTATTTTAAATCCACTTTGCATCATGACGTTATCAAACTTTTGATGCCATTGTTTTGCTGCTTGTTTTAAGCCATATAATGACTTTACTAACTTACACACCTTGTTCTCTGTGCAACAAACCCCTTGGGTTGTTCCATGTAAATTTCTTCTTCTAAATCTCCATTTAGAAAAGCCGTTTTTACATCCATTTGATGTATTTCAAGATTTCTCAAAGCGGCAATTGCAAGTACAACTCTTATTGATGTTATTCTTGTGACGGGTGAATATGTATCAACATAGTCTAGGCCTTCTTTTTGTCTATAACCTTTAATTACAAGACGGGTCTTATACTTGTCAATTGTTCCGTCCGCTTTCATTTTTCTTTTGAAAATCCACTTATATCCTAGTGGTTTACTTCCTGGAGGAAGATCCACTAATTCCCAAGTGTGATTTTGCAAAATGGAATCAATTTCACTTTTAATTGCTTCCTTCCACAAAGGTCCTTCCGAAGAGCTAACGGCTTCTTTATAACTTTGTGGTTCACTTTCTACCATATAGGTTAGAAATTCCGGACCAAAGGATTTTTCAACCCTAGCTCTTTTGCTTTGTCCGAAGTTCCACCTCTTCTTCTTCTTTATCTTGTACGTGTTCTTCTTCTATTGAATCTATAACCCTAGTCGATGAGCTTGCCTCATTTCTTGACTTACACGGGAATATATTCTCAAAGAAAGACACGTTTATAGATTCCATTATAGTATTCTTGTGTATATCTTCAATTTTTGAATCATACACAAGAAATCTATAAGCACTACTCTTATGTGCATACCCAATAAATATGCAATCAATAGTTTTTTGTCCAATTTTCACCTTTTTAGGTGGAGGTATGGCTACCTTAGCAAGACACCCCCACACTCGCAAGTGTTTGTAACTTGGCACTCTTCCATGCCATAATTCATAGGGAGTTTTGTCTTGTTTCTTTCGGGGTATCCTATTTAACACATAGTTAGCCGACAACACGGCTTTTCCCCACATGTTATCCGGTAATCCCGAACTTATTAACACGGCATTCATCATTTCTTTTAATGTCCGTTTTTTCCTTTCGGCAACACCGTGTTGTTGGGGTGTATAAGGTGCGGAAGTTGTATGTTTAATTCCATTTTGTGCACAATATTCACCTCCCATATCACTTCTTAGCACCTTAATTTTCCGGTTTAATTGATTCTCAATTTCATTTTTATAGAGAATAAATTTCTCTATAGCTTCATCTTTACTTTTGAGAAGATACACATAACAAAATTTTGTGCCATCATCTACAAAAGTCATAAAGTACTTATTGCCCCCACGTGATTGTGTTGATTTAAAATCACAAAAATCCGTATGAACCAATTCAAGTGGTTCACTATGTCTTTCAATTGAATGGAATGACCTTCTTGTTAATTTCGCTTCTACACAAGTTTCACACTTTTGTTTACAATCAACTTTAAATTTTGGAATAAAATTTAAATTTGTTAAGCGACGTATAAAATCAAAATTAACATGTCCAATTCTAGCATGCCATAAATTAGATGACTCAAGCATACCATAATTATTTGAAACATTTATCATCGGCTCACTAGCCGTTAAGAATTTATTATTTTATCTTCTTTGTCTTAGAAGTATAAACAAATGTAGTTATTTTTATAACGTTGTAATTAACTCGATAACCGCTGGTCTTTTTAAAGGTGTCACGAAAAGTATCAACGTGACCTAATAAAGTTATAACAACCTCACCTGCTGTTGGCATGTTTTGAAAAATAGCCATTCTCTATGACCGTTGAAGGTGATTAATTAATTAGTTGAGTTCCATAGGAAAAGGCTATAAATGACGACCTAGTGCCTAGCGCAAAGAGAGCGAAAAGGAAAGATATGAGAGCTAATAGGGACATAACATTTCCCAATTACTAGTAGCATTTGATATATAGATTTGTACTCCTTCTGATGCCCTTAGCGAGAAGGATTTTAAGCACCTTCACGATCGTTGTTCTTGGCATTTCAAAAGAAACAAATCTCAAATAAAAGGTAAGTTCGTTTACTTATCTAATCGAATAATTTCATCTTTTGTCTATTTATATACTTATTTTGAGATCTTATGATTTCTGTTTTATACACTTTTGTTGGATAATCTAATAAAGTCAACTTTCTAGTCAAATTTACCAGAAAGGGTCACCACGTCTCTAGAACTGAATAATGAAGAGACTGGTAGACTAATGGTCCTTTTTAATATCTTGTTCTTGATTATAATCTTTAGCATTCTTCTCATTCAGTTGTTTCTTTTTTTTATTTATTGGTTAAAAATCAACAGTTTTAAGTAAGGTGGAGACTAAATAAACCCCTTTCCCTTTTCCTCTGTTTTAAATGTTCTTTCTTCTTCTTTTTTTCTCGCCTTTCTACTTCTTGCTATTTAATAACTGTTAGAGTGACTGGAATTTCAAAATGGTGGTTCAGTTGAAAGACGGTGGTGTTAGTCAATGTGAAAAACAGGGAGGATCATCCTCCGTGTATAACTTACATGATATAGCCTTATCTCCTCCACTACTTATTTCTTCAAACCTTGACCAACAGGGTTCTGTTCCACTGTGTTCTCCCTCAAATTTTGAAGTTTCTCTCGGTTTAACTGACGATTCGCCTAATTGTATTCAATTTCCTTTGTCAGACACATTAACCAGCTTTGATTATGATATTCCTCGACTTGAACCAGTTACAGAGTCCCCCATTTTTACTTTACATGATTTGGTTGTTTCAAGCACTTCCTCAAGTGTTAGACATTTGGTTGTTTCAAGCACTTCCTCAAGTGTTAGACAACAACAGGGTTCTGTTTGTAAATCCCATGAAGAATTATCTAATGACGTATTTGGACGATCGCCTAATTCTGGTGTATCAAATATGGATTCATTAAGTGATTTCAATTTCTCAAATGATGAAAACAGATTTCTTTTGGTATCCCATCAAGGTTTTTCAAATTTTGAAGTTACTTTAGGAGATTTATCAAATGTTGAACAGAGGGTTTCTCTTGGTATACAAAATCATGATCTGTCAGATATTGAAGTTACTTTAGAGGATTTTTCAAATGTCAAACAGGGGGTTTCTCTCGGTATGCCAAATCAAGAACTGTCAGATTTTGAAGCTTCACTAAAAGATTTGAAAAATCTTGAGCAGCGGGTTTCTCTTGGTATATCTCTTCAAAATTTGTCACACACAGCACATCCTCCTCTCGCAGCCTCAGTACATAAGGCAGTTTAATACTTTTTAAGTAGATGTTCTTTTTCTTTTTATGTTCTACTTTCAGCTACATCGTCTACATTACAAAGAACCCCAAATTCTCTTATCGATTCATTGCCTTCAACAATTTAACAATCAACATCATTTTATTACTGATTATGCTTTACAAGCACGACGCCTCTAGATCTTTACTTCACGGCAAATTGTCTCCACTTTTTTTTTTCATTTTATTTTGGTTCTTAAATTTCTTTATCTCTATATTGCCTTTAAAAAAAACACAAAAAAACAAACAAATACTGTATATGCATGATCACTTTGTTGATTTCATGTTGTAAATTTCACAGAAGTTTCCATCAAGCCCTCTGATGATTTTTATTTTAGAGGGCCTGAAGTTGATGAAGAGGACGTGGGTTTGAACAGTTAAAATCTTGGGCTAGAAAAGAAAAATAAATAAATTTGCTGCTATTTTCCTAGTTTACCCTTCAAATTTACATCACATGGAATGCACATGTTTAATTAACAGGTTAAAATCTTGGGCTAGAAAAGAAAAATAAATAAAATCTTGGGCTAGAAAAGAAAAATAAATAAATTTGCTGCTATTTTCCTAGGTTACCCTTCAAATTTTGATCACATGGAATGCACATGTTTAATTAACAGGTTAAATTAACGGAGTTAGTGAGAGTGACTATCAACGCAGAAAAAAATGAGTTGGATGTGTTGATTGCAAAAATAATGAGTTTGGTGATAAAATCCACAGAAAGTGAATAGTTGGGTGATTTTTTTTGCAATTTTTCCTTATATTTTTTTGTATTTTCTAGTTATCGTCACATGTGGAAATGCAAATAGTGAAGCGCAGATTTTCGAGAGGTTGGAAGTGCCAAGTCTCCAACCCTCCAGATCCATTGATGATCTTGTGAGCCGTATAGATCTTGAGGAACTCCACCAGGCATTGTTCAGCGACACCACAACTGCACCAGATGAGAATTCCCTCATGTCAAAGGTCAACTCTTTTTCCAACGTCCTTAACTGGGATCAGAACTCTGAGAACAACCCCATGAATTGAATGGTCAATTCAGAGGGGGTCCAGGATGAGAGGGTTCTTGAACCTGTTATTTCTTATGGCTTCACGCCTGAAATTAAGGTTCAAAGTGATAACGTTTTTCACTGGGATCAGAGCTCTAGGAACAACCCCATGAATAGAATGGTCAATTCAGAGGGGGTCAAGGATGGGAGTTTTCTTGAATCTGTTATGTCTCATGGGTTCACGCCTGAAAATATGGTTCAAGGTGATGATGTTGTGGCTAAGGAGAAGAACCTCAATTATCCAACGCAGCTGCAGATCATGTCAATGATTGACTCGTGTTTTGAGTTACTGCATGATCTGCCCCTTGTAGCATCTCTCTCATACATGTTGTGCAGTAACGATTAGACCTTAAATTGCTATTTGTACACTAGACATGCCCTATTTGTGGTCAGACTTGGCCGAGGTTTGTGAAACTATTTATGTATTTAGGTAATTTTGTTTACATTTAGACCGTACCTGAAAGATTTAAAATGTAAACATGGGTAGGAGCTGATAGGTACAGAAACGACTCTCTCATTTTTATTTTTTATTTGGTGGGGCAAAGGGAGTAGGATTTCGGTCAAATGATGCTGTTACCAGGCTCATTTTGTTCTTGAAGCCCTACAGTTTATTTATTGAAATCAAATTTAAGCTTCAATTACCCTTCTGTTTTCCAGATAGCTTATATTTACCTTCTGCAGTTCTCATATGGAATCATGATTTTTATTTTGTCACAAAAGAATGGTTAAGAAGAATAATTATACAAAAAATATTTGATAAATAATTATTTTAGTTCATGGTCAAGCATAAAATGCATGGGGGATCATCATTAGACTGTTTTTCAGGTATAGCAAGCTTCAGACATTGAGTGTGGAAAGCATGGCCGCATGGCAGGATGTCAACGGAAGGAAGCTTACTAATCACCGGTACTTCACCATCATCCTCAAACTCATTTTCATGTAAATCCGACTCATAATCATCATCCACTGGTGGACACGTTAAATCTTTATCGCATATAAAACAACTTTGTCCCAATGGATTAGACTCTTCATCCACACCTGCAAATCAAAACCAAAAAGTATCAAGAAAATATATATATATTAAAAGCTGAGGCGGAGGGATATGGATTAGCCACGTCGACATTTTTTGCTAAAGGTTGCTTTTGGTGAAGCCATGTCATCACCACCTTAAACTCTAAGTGACTTTTGACATTCTTTTTATTAGCTAATAATATTAGTTAAAGATATTAGTTATTATATAGGTTAACTATTACTATTAATAGTATTAGTTAACCATAATAGTTACTATTTAAGTTAACTATTACTATTAATAATATTTGTTAACCATAATAGTTACTACATAAGTTAACTATTACTATTAGTAGTATTAGTTAACCATGATAGTTACTATATAAGTTAACTATTACTATTAGTAGTATTAGTTAGTGATGGCCAAACCGGACCGGAACCGTAAAACCGGACCGGAACCGGACCGGAAAAGCCCGAAACCGGAGCAAACCGGGGAGGAAACTGGAACCGGACGAACCGGAACCGCAAGGCATCAGGGCCGGTTCAGGGTCACATAAATAGCGAACCGGACCGGAATCGAAACCGGAACCGGACCGAAAATCCCTTGTTTTTCAATAATTTTAAAGGAGGGGACCGGAACCGTACCGGAACCGGAGCCTAATCGGAACCGGAGCCTAATCGGAACCGGATTGTGCCAACCGGAACCGGGGTAAGCGCGGGCCGGTTCAGGGTCACATATATGGCGAACCGGAACCGGCGGTTCCGAACCGAAACCTGGCCCGGAACTGGTTTTGGCCATCCCTAGTATTAGTTAACAATGATAGTTACTATATGAGTTAACTATTACTATTAGTAGTATTAGTTAACAATGATAGTTACTATAAAAGTTAACTATTACCATTAATAGTATTAGTTAACTATTATAGTTACTATATATATAAGTTAACTATTACCATAATAGTTACAATATAAGTTAACTTTTATTATTAATATTATTAGTTAATTATAATATTTATTATATTTATTAACTATTATTATTTATAATATTAATTAACCAAATCTTATGTCTCATGAAGCGATGTCAGCATTGCCCCTACAACTTAGAGGCTATTTATTTTTCTCATTCTTAGCTAATAGTATTAGCTAATTTTATTCGTAACTGTATAGGATACTATTATCTTTAATTTATTATTTTAAAATACTATAAAATACTAATTCTACTTATAGTCATCTTCTATAGATGCAATACTCAAATATATGATCTAGAACAGAAAATTGAAAGCTCAAAAGTTAATACTAAATTTATTATGAGCAATCATGTATTCATTAATAATTAATTTTAATATATTATTAAATTTTGAAGGTTTCCAATAGTCATATTGATAATCCATAACACTAAATTAACAAAATCAAACTATTATAACTTAAGCAATTACCACTTTAGTTACAATTATAGGTCATAGAATTTCAAAGATTGAGAACATCATGAAATTTACATCGAATGTATAACAATATCTTCAACTAATGAACCACTAAAGTTCACGTTCATCTAAAAATAAACCAAATATGGTATATTAACTAATCTCTACACATAAATGAATGATCTCATTAATTTTTGATAATCGGCTTAAACTTTATCGAAAAGATTTTTGATTGTTCGTTCTCCTCATACTTCAACGTTATTGGCTTGCAAGTCAACCCCAATTTTTTATACTGAAATTCAAATAGATAACTTCTCAAATACATGGGTAAAATTGTCATTTGTTAGGTGTATCTCATTTTCTTTTTGAACTCAATATCTAAGAAAAATAGTTTACTACTTTGTCATCCCATTCCTTTATTTATGTGCTCCCAATCCATTCCCGTGCCGAGCACGGGCTAAATTACTAGTATAAGCAAATATTTACACATGAATATGTAAACATAAATATACATATATATATGTATAAATTTATATATATATATATATATTTATATATATATATACTCCCTCCGTCCCAACTCACTTGACACTTATTTCCATTTTGATCTGTCTCAGCTCACTTGACACTTCCCAAAAAGCCTACTTTTTATAATTTTATACACTCTACCCCACCACTCATTCTCTCTCTTCATTTTCCACCACTCAATTTCTTCAACCAACACTACTATTTACATCACTCATTCTCTCTCGTCATTTCTACCACACATTTTCCTTATTTTATTCTTTTTCCTTAGTTATTGTGCCCACCTCTCGAGTGTCAAGTGAGCTGGGATGGAGGGAGTATGTATGTATATGTATTTGTATATTAATATGTATATATGTGTATCATCACCCCATGAGATATAATGTATAGGATCAGATGATGGTTGTGGTTGACTCTGTTTGTCAGAAATCTGTTGAGGAGCTGATGTATTTGTAGATCCAGCCTACTACTGGATGAAGTATAAACAAATGTAGTTATTTTATAACGTTATAATTAACTCAATACCCGCTGGTCTTTTTAAAGGTGTCACGAGAAGGATCAAGATGATATAATAAAGTTAAATAAACCTCACCTACCGCTTGCATGTTTTGAAAAATAGCTGTTCTCTATGACGGTTGAAGGTGATTAATTAAATAGTTGAGTTCCATAGGAAAAGACTATAAATCGACCTAGTGCCTAGCGCAAAAAGAGCAAAAAGGAAAGATATGAGAGCTAATATGAACATAGCATTTCCCAATTACTAGTAGCATTTGATATATTGATATTTATATGGTTTATAAAGTTTTGGGCCGCTACTATTTGAAGTTAGTGCTCCTTCGATCTGATGCCCAACTATTCCCTAAGCGAGAACGATTTTAAGCACCTTCATGATCGTTGTTCTTGGCATTTCAGAAGAAACAAATCTCAACTAAAAGGTAAGTTCGTTTACTTATCTAATCGCATAATTTCATTTTTTGTCTATTTATATATATTTTGAGATCTTATCGTTTCTAGTTTCTACACTTTTGTTGGATAATCTCAACTAAAGTCAACTTTCTAGTAAAATTTACCAGAAAGGGTCACCAAGTCTCTAGAACTGAATAATGAAGAGACTTTTCTTATAAACCCCTTCCTTTTTAATATCATGTTCTTGATTATAATCTTTAGCTTTCTTTTCATTTAGTTGTTTTTTTTTTTTTTTTTTTCACTGGTTAAAAATCAACAGTTTTAAGAAAGGCGGAGAGCCGGAGACTAAATAAACCCCTTTCCGTTTTCCTCTGTTTTAAATGTTCTTTCTTCTTCTTTTTTTCTCTCCTTTCTACTTCTCGCTATTTAATAACTGTTAGAGTGACTGGAATTTCAAAATGGTGGTTCTTGTAGGCAGCATTTTCTGGAGTTTCCCCAAGGTGTGCTGGACAAGCACTACAAGAAGTTGATTCAATGTGATAGTAGACTTGGCGTGGAGTGGAGTCCAAGAGTAATAAGGAATTGGTTTCCTTTATCTCATCCAGTTCCTAAAGTCATAATACTTGGAGAAAAGTATTATACTCCTTCTGTCTCAAGGACTCCGGGTAATTAGGCTTTGATCAGGATTAGGTTTTGTATCCCTATAAATATATTGTGACAACCACCATAATATTGTGTACCCAAAAAAAGAGAGATATGATATCAAGAGAGAGCACAAAATAGTGTGGAGGAGGGGGCCGGGGGCATAGGAGAGCCATGGGGGGCGATCCTACAACCCGGCCATAGTCATATTGTTTGTGTGTTCATGGGGAGAGATAATAATATGTAGGAGAGGGTTGTTCATGGGAGAGTATACATACTAGATCTGTGTGAGTGTATGTGTAAACTGTAACAATCAATATATTATTATAGTGATATCCTGGCTTAGAGCCTCCGGATGTTGCCACATGGGGGGTGGTGAACCGGGTTAACAAATCATGATGTCTTGTTCTTTCATATTATTATTTCATGTGTTGATTTATTTCTCCATGTTAATGACTGCTAGTATGGGCTAGTGGATGCGGTGATCCTCTCAATTCCCCAACAACTGGTATCAGAGCTTTGATTCGAGATCTAGGGGAGATCCAAGATGAAGAAAAGTGACAACAAATTTTCGTGCAGCGCACGTGCAGAATTTGTGCAATGCACGTGCAGGCTCGGTGGAGCGCACGTGAAAATTTTGTGCAGTGCAGATTCTTCGTGTGGAAGACGTTCAGGGATCTGAGAGCTTCTAGGGTTTATGGTTCACGTGCCAAATAGGTCCACGATCGTGCGGAAGATCAGAAAGTCCGAAAAGTTCGTTTATTTCTTATGAGATCTGCAGAAATTCGAGGTGGAATTTGGAGATACAGAGATCAAGATGGATCTGGAGGTGTTCAAGGGATCTTGGGGCAGTTAAGGTGGTTGGAGAAAAATATGAAAGAAAGGAGGAATGCAGCAGGCACTTGCGTAAGCAACCGACAATGCAAAAGGTGAGTGGTATAAGCCGTTTAGACCACGTGAGAAGAGGAGGACTTCTCGCAAATGATGGATGGGGGTAAGGAGGATGTTGTACTCTACCGACAACATCAAATTCATTCCGGGTGGTATAAAGAGGCGTGAAGACCGGCCTATTGGTGTAAAAGGAAGAGACATCAATAAACGGTGTGTTAGGGTAGAGAGGTGACAATGTGTAGCTGATCAGCAAGGAGACAGTCACAAGTACCTAACAGAGAGCGAGAAAAGACCACAAGAAGACAATGCAAGAAGCAAGGTATGTCCGAGTTTCATGGGGAGCATTGCAAGGGGAGTGGATCCAGGAGGAAGAAGGGGAAGTTAGTCTTGCAAAGAAATCAAGGTAGAAATTGATTTGGGGAGGAAAGAAGTATCTAACACGGAGAGGTTGAAGTGTCGCTTGGTTTCAACTTGCCTTATTACTTGGGCGTAGAGGCTCATGGTGGAGGAGCGTGGAGTCTTGTCATCATCAAAGAGGAGCTTGGTGTCAACATGGTGTTAAAATATTTGGTGGATCATTCTTTGGTGGGAGTTTGATGGAGTATGTCACAATGGTGGTTTATGTCTCCAGGTGGGAGATTTTTGGGATTGGAGCCAAAACCAAGGAGATGATCAAAACCGAGGAGAAAATGGAGCAGGCAGGCTCTTGGTGAGGGGCAGGCGGGTGACTGACCTTGGCAGAAAGAATCAGCTTCCTGGAAAAGAATTCAGGCGGGCGCCTAGTATGGCGGACAGCAGGAAATTGGCGTGGAGTGGATTCCAAGAGTAATAAGGAATTGGTTTCCTTATCTCATCCAGTTTCCTAAAGTCATAATACTTGGAGAAAAGTATTATACTCCTTCTGTCTCAAGGACTCCGGGTAATTAGGCTTTGATCAGGATTATGTTTTGTATCCCTATAAATATATTGTGACAACCACCATAATATTGTGTACCCAAAAAGAGAGAGATATGATATCAAGAGAGAGCACAAAATAATGTGGAGGAGGGGGCCGGGGGCATAGGAGAGCCATGGGGGGAGATCCTATAACCCGGCCATAATCATATTGTTTGTGTGTTCATGGGGAGAGATAATAATATGTAGGAGAGGGTTGTTCATGGGAGAGTATACATACTAGATCTGTGTGAGTGTATGTGTAAACTGTAACAATCAACATATTATTATAGTGATATCCTAGCTTGGGGGCTCCGGATGTAGCCACGTGGGGGTGGTGAACCGGGTTAACAAATCATGGTGTCTTGTTCTTTCATATTATTATTTCATGTGTTGATTTATTTTTCTATGTTAATGACTGCTAGTATGGGCTAGTGGATGCGGTGATCCCCTCAATTCCCCAACAGTTAGTGAATCTGAAACACAGGGAGGATTATCCTTTGCGTATAACTTACATGATAAAGCCTTATCTCCTCCACTACTTATTTCTTCAAACCTTCGCCAACAGGGTTCTGTTCCACTGTGTTCTCCCTCAAATTTTGAAGTTTCTCTCGGTTTAACTGTCAGTTCTCCTAATTGTACTCAATTTCCTTTGTCAGACACATTAACCAGCTTTGATTATGATATTCCTCAACTTGAACCAGTTACAGACTCCCCAATTTCTACTTTACATGATTTGGTTCTTTCAAGCACTTCCTCAAATGTTAGACAACAACAGGGTTCTGTTTGTAAATCCCATGAAGAATTATGTAATGATGTATTTGGATGATCGCCTAATTCTGGTGTATAAAATATGGCTTCACTAAGTGATTTCAATTTCTCAAATGTTGAAGAACAGATTTCTTTTGGTGTATCCCATCAAGGTTTTTCAAATTTAGAAGTTACTTTAGTGTTGGGTAATTGGGGGGATCACCACATCCACTAGCCCATACTAGCAGTCATCAACAACGAGAAATAAATCAACACATGAAATAATAATATGAAAGAACAAGAACACCATGATTTATTAACCCGGTTCACCACCACACGTGGCTACATCCGGAGGCCCCAAGTCAGGATATCACTATAATAATATGTTGATTGTTACAGTTTACACATACACTCACACAGATCAAGTATGTATACTCTCCCATGAACAACTCTCTCCTACATATTATTATCTTTCCCCCAAGAACGCACAAACATGATCATGGCCGGGTTGTAGGATCGCCCCCTATGGCTCTCCTAGGCCCCCGGCCCCCTCCTAGACACTATTTTGTGCTCTCTCTTGATATCCTTTCTCTCTCCTTTTGGGTGCAAAATATTATGGTGGTAGTCACAATATATTTATAAGGATACAAAACCTAATCCTAATCAAAACCTAATTTACCCGGAGTCTTTGAGATAGAAGGAGTATAATATAGGAAGTCAATCAATCAAAGGAAACAAATTCCTTCCCACTTGTAGACTCCTACTCCACGTCACCTTCCTGCTGTCCGGCTACCAGACGCCCGCCTGCCCCACACCAAACGCCCGCCTGCAGTCAACAGAAATGTCCCCCATTCTGCCATAGGTAAGCACCCGCCTGCCCTGTACCGAGCGCCCGCCTGCTCTTTCGATTCTGCTCCATCTTCTCCTCGGTTTTGATCATCTCCTTTGTTTTGTCTCCAATCCCAACAATCTCCCACCTGGAGACATAAACCACCATTGTGACACGCTCCTATCATACTCCCACCGGAGAATGATCCACCAAATATTTTACAACACCATGTTAGCACCAAGCTCCTCCTTGATGATGATAAGCCTCCACGCTCCTCCACCATGAGCCTCCATGCCCAAGTAATAAGGCGAGTTGAAACCAAGCTACGCTTCAACCTCTCCGTGTTAGATCTTTCTTGCCTCCCCAAATCAACTTCTACCTTGATTTCTTTGCAAGACTAACTTCGCCTTCTCCCTCCTAGATCCACTCCCCTTGCAATGTTCCCCATGAAACTCGGACACACCTTGCTTCTTTCATTATCTTCTTGTGGTCTTTTCTCGTTCTCTGTTAGGTACTTGTGACTGTCTCCTTGCTGATCAGCTACACATTGTCACCTCTCCACCTTAACATACCGTTTATTGATGTCTCTCCCTTTTACACCAATAGGCTGGTCTTAACGCCTCTTGCTCCCACCCAAAACAAAATTGAAGTTGTCGGTATAGTACAACATCCTCCTAACCCCCATCCATCGTTTGTGAGAAGTCCTCCTCTTCTCACGTGGTCAAACCGGCTTATACCACTCACCTTTTGCATCGTCGGTTGCTTACGCAAGTGCCTGATGCATTCCTCCATTCTTTCATATTTTTTTTTCAACCACCTTGACTGCCCCAAGATCCCTTGAACACCTCCAGATCCATCTTGATCTCTGTATTTCTAAATTCCACCTCGATTTTTTGCAGATCTCATAAGAAACAAACAAACTTTTCGGACTTTCTGATCTTCCGCATGATCGTTGACCTATTTGGCACGTGTCTTGCTTCAATCATAAACCCTAGAAGCTCTCAGATCCCTGCACATCTTCCACACGAAGAATCTGCACTGCACGAAATCTGCACGTGCGATCCACCGAGCCTGCACGTGCATTGCACGAATTCTGCACGTGCGCTGCACGAAAATCTGTTGTCACTTTCTTCACCTTGGATCTCCCCTAGATCTCGAATCAAAGCTCTGATACCAGTTGTTGGGGAATTTGGGGGATCACCGCATCCACTAGCCCATACTAGCAGTCATCAATATGGAGAAATAAATCAACACATGAAGAAAGAACAAGAACACCATGATTTGTTAACCCGGTTCACCACCACACGAGGCTACATCCGGATGCCCCAATCCAGGATATCACTATAATAATATGTTGATTGTTATAGTTTACACATACACTCACACAGATCTAGTATGTATACTCTCCAATGAACAACTCTCTCCTACATATTATTATCTATCCCCCAAGAACGCACAAACATGATCATGGCCGGGTTCTAGGATCGCCCCCCATGGCTCTCCTAGGCCCCCGGCCCCCTCCTAGACACTATTTTGTGCTCTCTCTTGATATCTTTCTCTCTCCTTTTGGGTGCAAAATATTATGGTGGTAGTCACCATATATTTATAGGGATACAAAACCTAATCCTGATCAAAACCTAATTTACCCGGAGTCCTTGAGACAGAAGGAGTATAATATAGGAAGTCAATCAATCAAAGGAAACAAATTCCTTCCCACTTGCAGACTCCTACTCCACGTCACCTTTCTGCTGTCCGGCTACCCGGCGCCGGCCTGCCCACACCAAGCGCTCGTCTGCAGTCAACAGAAATGTCCCCCATTCTGCCATAGGTAAGCGCCCGCCTGCCGTGTACCGATCGCCCACCTGCTCCTCCGATTCTGCTCCATCTTCTCCTCGGTTTTGATCATCTCCTTTATTTTATCTCCAATCCCAACATTTAGGAGATTTATCAAATGTTGAACAGAAGGTTTCTCTTGGTATAGCAAATCATGTTCTGTCAGATATAGAAGTTACTTTAGAGGATTTATCAAATGTCAAACAGGGGGTTTCTCTCGGTATGCCAAATCAAGAACAGTCAAATTTTGAAGATACACTTGAATGTTTATCAAATGTTGATCATCGGGTTTCTCTTGGTATATCGAATCAAGATCTATAAGATTTTGAAGCTTCACTAAAAGTTTATTCAAACACAGCGGGTTTCTCTTGGTATATCCCATATAAATTTGTCATACACAGCACATCCTCCTCTTGCAGCCTCTGTACATAAGGCAGTTTAATACTTTTTAAGTAGATGTTCTTTTTTTTTTGCTTTTTCCTTTTATGATCTACTTTCAGCTACATCATCTACATTACAAAGAACCCCAAATTCTCTTATCGATCCATTGCATTCAATAATTTAACATTCCACATCATTTTATTACTGATTATGCTTTACAAACATGATGCCTCTAGATCTTTACTTCACGGCAAATTGTCTCCTTTTTTCATATTATTTTTGTTCTTAAATTTCTTTATCTCTACATTGCCTTTTAAAAAAAATGTATGCTCCCTCCGTCCCAGCTCACTTGACACTTATTTCCATTTTGGGCTGTCCCAGCTCACTTGACACTTCCCAAAATAGCATAGTTTTTATAATTTTATATTCACTCTACCCCACCACTCATTCTCTATCTTCATTTTCCTCCACTCAATTTATTCAACTAACACTACTATTTACCCCACTCATTCTCTCTTTATTTTCTACCACACATTTTCCTTATTTTATTCATTCTTCTTAATTATTGTGCACACCTCATGGGTGTCAAGTGAGCTGGGACGGAGGGAGTATGCATGAATACTTTGTTGATTTCATGTTGCAAATTTCATAGAAGTTTCCATCAAGCCCTCTGATGATTTTTCTTTAATACTCCCTTTGTCCCTAAATTAGTGTCCATTTTCAAGAAATTTTTATCCCAAAATGAGTGTCCATTTTGATCATAAATTTGTCCCTAAATGTTTTTGTTGGGATAATGCCTTTGAATGTGAGACACTGTAACGCCCGACCTAATTCCTGTTAAATTCTTGACTTGCATAATTATATGCTATTTTATTTGAGTTAATTATTTAACTAATTGAGCAAGTTTAGGTCCTAATTGTTCAAGTTGAAACATTAGGGTCATTTGTGAAAATTAAAGTTTAGGGGCTAAAATGCTCAAATTAAAACTTTACCCTATTCTCGACTCCTCTCGCTTAATTATGCCTCTGTTCGAAAATCCGACTTCGCATAAATGATCAGGGCGGTGAGTAGAGCATTTCCTGCCGAACAGAAATTAGTTTGGGTGAATTTGATTTCGGACTAGGTAAGTCACTAGCTCCCCCTTGCTTGTAATAACATGCCTATGTGTTATTCTTGATACTTGTACTTGTTAATTTCGTGTTTGTGATAAATTTTGTGATACTTGTAAATTTGGGACAAGGGAAGTATCAGTATACTGGGGATATGAATTTGAAATGAGTAACACTTTACTCTAAGGATTATGTTATTGAGTATTAGTAAAATTATACTCCTACTTGTGAGACGGTGAAATATTAACTTGATTAAATGTTTATACAAGTATATTAGAAAAATTATACTTATACTTGTTGGACGGTGAAATAAATAAAAGTATCCCTAAATGAGTATATTAGTATATTAGAAAATTATACTTATACTTTTGGGACGGTGAAATATTTAAATGGAATAAAAGAAAATTATCCTATTATTTGTGGGACGGTAAAAGAAATGAATTGAACTTGAAATAAGTGTTCGGGTATGTTAAAAGATCCCACTTGATTGTTAGTAAGTTTATACTCCTACTTGTCGGATGGTGAAATAATAAATTGCTTGAAAGAAATAAAATTTCGAATTTTTGTACCTTGGGCGACCGCCCATGTTTGGCCAGGCGACCGCCCATCTATCTGGAAGATTTTACTCTTGAAATGTCTTGTTTTGGGCGACCGCCCATATGCTTTTGCGCGGCCGCACACTTGCCCTGATGAACAAAAGTCTTGAATAAAGTTTGATTAAGCTAGAAATAACCCTAGTTAAGGTATACTCCCTCCGTCCCATTTCAAGTTTCACCAATTACCCAAATGGATGTCCTGTTGATTGCTTCACCATTTCCTAAAATGGAAAAAACATGGGGGCCCACTTGTCATACCCACTAACTTTCCCCTCTCACATAATTAAAATGTAGGCTCCACTTATCATACCCACTAACTTTCCCCTCTCACACATTTAAATTGTAGGCCCCACTTGTCATACCCACTAACTTCTTCCCTCTTACAACCTTTCTTACACAAATAACTTTTCTTAATTTGCGTGCATCACCAAAATGGTGAAACTTGAAATGGGACGGAGGGAGTATAGCCTTATTATATGATGTCCTAGCAAGTGTTGTGACACCTTAGCGGCATCAGAAGTGAGTCTTGAACATGATTATTCAATGATTTGAATAGAGAATTTGAGTCTAAGAGTAAGAACTCTTTTAAATGTCTTAAAAGTGCTATGAACAAGCACTAATGTGTTATATGTGTCTTGATTCCAATGTTTGTGTACCTTAGGGGCACTAGAACAATGTCTTGAGCTTGAACATCCATAGAATTGGATTGAGAACTCGAATATAAGATGATTAACTCTTGTATATGACTTGAATATTCAAAGATTGGAATAATAACTTGAGTATAAGATAATTAATTCTTGTACATGTCTTGAACATCCATAGAAGTGGATTGAGAACTTGAATATAAGATGACTAAATCTTGTACTTGACTTAAAACCAATACGTGTGAATGGTAATGAACTTGAAAGTGCTATGAATAAGCACTAATGTGTTAGAAAGATTCTTGATGTGTATGTGTAAACATTGCATATAATTACTTGATAGAAGTGTCTTGTTGACTACTTGATACTTGGTATTAATAACCAAAGAGTTAGAATATAGAACTAGATAGAGAATGAACAACTCTAAGACATACTTGAATCTAATGCGTGTGTATTGAAAGTGCTATGAACAAGCACTAATGTGCTAGTAATTAGTTTTAATTGTGCATATACTCAATGAAGTATATAAAGTATAAAGAAGATATCTTGTTCTTGAGTTGAGTTCCTAAAGAATAGGGACTAGTGTAATATGAAGATAATTCATAAAACAATGATTATAGAACACAATATGTGTTGGAAAATGTATTCGATGATTAGCGATAAATATACGCGAGATATGATTGTGACTAGGTACAATACGACATATTCGACTACCACTACAAGAAAATTCACTTTAGGCGATGGCACTTCGTGATGGCAAAAAAAGCAGTCACGGTAGATGAGATAAGGCGATGGCTTTGGTGATTGAATCTACAGCAATCGCATTATCTTGTCCGGACCCCTAAATAATCGAAATTGCCATCGCGAATTTTCCTATGGGCGCTAAAGCTAATATGTAGGCGGGAATGTGAAAACTTAAAGTGATTGACTTTGGTTTAAAAGACAATGGCTTTAACCGTCACAGAGATATTAAATTGAACGATTGAAATTTTGTAAAATTAATTTTTCAAAGGCCGATTGTTTTGCAATCGCGTAACTCTACCATAGCTATTCCTCATGTTCCATAGCCGTTCCTCCAAAGGTAAGTCTCCCTTCACCCCCCCCCCCCCCACTCTCCCTCCCTCTATCCTTGTCAATCCTCCTCTCCTGCTAATCATACGTTTTGATTTCTTCCTCTCAGTTTGATTACCCAACTAAGGCTAGGGTTGTTAAACCCGATCGCGATTCCGTTAATTTGAAGGTGATTCTTTCTGCATACGAAGGTTTCTCTCTCTCGCTCGCTGGTTATTTATGCTCTTCGTAGCCCAGATCTGTTCATCTTTCTCTCTTGCTCTATGAATTAGGGTTTTTGAAATACCCAATATTGTTTGATTTATCCATAAATTCCTGTGTGCTACATGCTCACATAAATAACATTACACACGCAAAATTAACTGGGTATATTTATAACCCCAAAATTATATTTTTTGTTTCTATTGTTTTTATCGCTGGATTCTTTCACTTGCTTGACATAGATTATTAGGCTTGATTTATGATAATTTTGCGGACTTGGGAAACTGACAGATTAGAATATATTATAGAGAAGGTTGGTTGAGTGTAATTCTGAGGGTCTTTGTTTTCTTAATCTGGGAATAGGGGTTTGGTTCAATTTTAAGATATACTCACTCCGTCCCAAAATGATCTTCACGTTTGACTATTAAAACTTTTTAAGGATATGAACACTTGCTTCCCTAGCCATGTTATATTTGTGGACATTTAAGCCTAAATTGTAGAAATGGGAAGAACTTTTTAGGACAATGAAAAATGACAAATGAGAAGATCATTTTGGGATGGAGGGAGTACTATGATGCACCAAAAGTTGCTTCAAATAAAGATAATGTTGTTTTAACCACTAAGCCTGCCAATCTTCTACTTTAAGTAGAACATTCACATAATATATATCTCCTCCATCCCAAAATGATCTTTCCATTTGACTATTCAAACTTTTTAAGAATATGAATACTTGCTTTGTTTATGAACTTTTAAGCTCAAATTGTAAAAATGGGAAGAACTTTTCGGGACAATGAGAAATGGCAAGTGGAAAGATCATTTTGGGACAGAGGGAAGATATAAATAAAAAAGACCTAGCTTTTCTTTGGATGAATCAGGGTTAAAGTAAGAATGAAAAGAAGTAATCTTATTTTTTTTAAAAAAAGAAAAACCTAGCTTTTCTTATGCGTGCCACTTATATTTAATATTTATGTTATGTTGAGTTTGCATTTTAGGAACTAAAGAAGGTTCATCTTCACCAGGTTTAAAACCATTTCTATTGTCTTAATATGAACATAGCACATATTTGGTTTTCCTTATCTCTTTTGCCTTGAAGTTCACAGTTTGTACTAGTCTATGTATTTATGTATGTGGTGTTCTTTATGTAGACTATAGTTGCGAGAAAACTGAATGAAGGCTTTGGAAAAGGGTGTGAATGCAACTATAGAAGGTAGGCATAATTACGTTGATAATTGTCCTTGTTATTTTGGTGCTCTGTCAAGCTATTTACATTACTTTCTGCAAATTGATCTTCATTTCTTTTCCTTTATCCATATTCTTTTATAAACAATCAAATTATCTTCCTGAGAATTACGTTTATATCATGTGGAGTGCAATTGGAATTGCAGTTTCAATAAACTTCTATGTTCTGCTCTTCAGATGTTGCTACTCGACTAATAACATGTGAACTTATGTTGGTGCTTCTGAAATTGAAGGTAGCTAGAAGCATACTAACTACTTAAGAGTTAGCACCAGAACAATCCTTATTTTGTTATTGTTACAAGAATGCAGTTTCGGAGGTATGATATTTTAAGTCTATGGGTCATCTGTTTTTTCTTTATTATTTATTGTTGTGGATTATAGTTTGATATCTGTTGATGAAATCTGCATTGAAATAAAATACTAATTAGGACAGCTAAGCTTAGATCAGGAGATTGAACACTTGAAACAGAAGTTAGGAGTCTCCATCAGAGAATTCAAAATTCCAGCAAGAGTTTTGAAAGGCATATCATGACAAAATGAGGTCCCTTTTAATTACTTTTAATTGATTTAATTCTGCTCCAACAGATTTTTTTTGTTATTTTTTCAGGAAATTTGTGCAAATTGAAAGTGTGAAGCCAATGGATTAGAAATCTACAATCCTACACTTGTAGATTTTGTTATTTTTTTTGTTATGTTCCTCATCAGATTTTGCTGGAGTTCATAGCAACAGCCCCTCTAACGAGGTGAGGAGATGGGTCATGAGAGTGGATGATAGATTGATTGAGATTATCAATTCACGCGCCTACACTTGTATTTGGTTTCTACTCCAAGCAGGGAAAATACTACTAGTACTCCAATGTTTTTGCACGAACCCAACAGGATATTAGCATATTTTTTTTTACACAAATGTATGAGTAATGAATATTTTTTTAATAGAAAACTACAGTGATTAATATTAATTCTGATTCGGTGTTTTAATTTGCATACCAGGTTGTTTGGTTTTTATGTAATTTTATACTGCAATAATGAGAATAGATATTTAAAATTTACAATTAAGAGAGTTTCTGCGATGGCCAAAGCTAAATGGAAGAAACAGAGTTGCTCTACTTTTGCCTTTTGCGACTGCAATAGCCATTCCACTTTACAACCTAACGGACGGCATCTATAATTTTATACAAAATATTAAATTTTAATTGAACACTTTATGTGATTGCATAAGCAGTCGCATGATTTTTTTAGCTAAGACGATTGCTTTTCCCATCGCGCATTCTTTCCGCGACAAGGCTTAACACGACGGCTTGGGCGATTGTTTTCCCAATCGCGGAAAGCTTCTGCGACTGCTTTTACTAAATACGCGACGGCTTTTGGCCATCGCAGAAAGCGTTTTTTCTTGTAGTGTACGTGCTTAGAGTCTAAGATGTTGGGCTCTACTTGGAAGTAAGGGTATCGTGATAGACACATTAAGGTGTTAAAGATTATATGAATATGTACATGCAAATATGGCATATGACAAAGTGACATAAAATGACTTACCCTACTACTTGGTTGGGGTTTGTTATTAATAGACTCTAATTTGGCTTGATTGTGTTACATGGACACATTACGTGCCATTGTTATACTGATTTGTATTCGCAATTATTGCGTGCGTGTACTTGTATTTGGTGAGCACATGATTACATGGTTCCTGAAGAGCTAGTCCACTACTTTTGGACTTAGTTCTATACTCTTGTAGTTCAAGTAAACATCTACTTGTGCATTCTTGTGTTAGTCCAACTAGTCACCTTGCTTGCTCGGAGATGTATATGTTCACGCTTATCATGAGGCTGGGGCCAAAGTGATAATCGGGTGCCTATGTATCTATGCTTGACCCCTTACTACAGGCTATAGTAAGGGCATAGCTTCCTTTATTAAAGCAATACATCTGATAAAAGTGAATGCTAAACTCGTGAACACCTCGTAAATCTTGTTCTTGTAAGTGACACTGGTTATCGGGTCCTATTGTGTACTGCACAGCAGCAACTTGATTGATCGTGATTTGTCATCTGCAATAAGCAACGACAACAATGGTTTACTTGGGAGGAATAAGGTTGGAATATCTTTTGTAACGTGTTAGTTTAGCCTTATGTGCTAGCTACTTAATGAGTTGGCTTAGCCTCTCATACTACATGTTACTTGATAACATCTTGAGCATGATTACTTGATAATCTTCTTGATTTGCATGATTACATGATAACATGCTATGTACTTGTATCTAGTAACTTACTGAGATTTATCTCACCCCATTCCTTGTTTATTTGTTCCCCCCCCCCTCAGGAAAGCAAGTGGTAATACGTAGTGAGGCTCGACTTAGCAGGGGCCTACTTGGCAGGTTGTTCTTGTTAGGGATTGTTATCCTTTCCAGTTTTGGTGATGACGATCTGGTATTAGTTGTTTAGACTCAGTATATTGGGTAGACTTGTATAGTTCTTGTAATGCCAGCTTATGTGCTAGGCATGTTTTCCGCTGTGTATAACCACATTTGGTTTAAATTTTTTGGTATAGAACTCGTTGTAAGCTATCTTAGCTCGTTTCTCTTGAGTATATATATGATGTCAGTTTGATATAAGCATTTGTCATTCAGTTTCTCATTTCTTGTTAGTCACGTGCACCAGGTTCGAGGTTCTATTAGGGAATCCCGGGACTTGGGGGCGTGTCAGACACCATATTAGAGGATTGTAAAACAGAGGATTTCGTAATGACTAGACAGAGCAGAAGAGAAGACAAAGAAGGAGGAAATTAGGCAGAGCACGAGTCATGCAGTGCAGACTTGCCTCAAGAGACCAAAGGAGCCCGCCTGAATATCTGGAACATGGAGTTGTTGTCACGACTCATGCCCATATGCATGAGTCGTGCAAAAGTGGCAGACTGGACTGTTTTGCGCGAAAAGAAGGAAAACGCAGGGACAAACAACTCCTTTTGGGAGTTGTATTTTGGGACTCCTTATTTCTTTAGGGTTAGGTTATGACTTGTATACATAGAGGCTATCATCCTAACAAGAAAACTCTTGAAGAAAAATAAATTGCTCAGAGAAGATCAATAATTCTAGATCTAGGGTTTTAGCACAGTCAGGAATTTTGTGACCAAAATTCATGCTAGCATAGATTAGTGTGATCTTGTAAACGTTTCTCCAGGTTGATAATAATATTCTCTCACCTCCTCGTGGACGTAGCTAAGTTGGTGAACCACGTAAATCTGTGTTCTAGTGATTGCTTGCTTTTCTTATCAAGTCTTGTTTAAGTGCTCTAACAGTTTTTTTTTTTCAAAAAAAAAAAAATCACCGGTCTCTTTTTACTTGCAAAAACTAAATGTTTGTAAAGAGGATTACAAGATTATATATGAATTTGCCACCAAATTGTACAAAGAGTTATGTCCCTTAAAATAAAATTTGGACACTCATTTAGAGACAGAGGTAGAATCTTTTTGTATTTTCTAGTTACCGACACATGTGGAAATGCAAATAGTGAAGCGCAGATTTTCGAGAGATTGGAAAAGCCAAGTCTCCGACCCTCCACATCCATTGATGATCTTGTGAGCCATATAGATCTTGAGGTACTCCGCCAGGTAATGTTCAGTGACACCACAGCTGCACCCGATGAGAAATCCCTGATGATAAATGTGTGAAGGATGAGGGATAAGAGGACACGAGACATTGGGAGAGTTAAATGTGTGAAGGATGCAGACCAAAAAGTGTTGGTCGGGGATAAAAAGATAAAAGATAGGTGGAGTTCGTACTTCAATACCTTGTTTAATGGCAATCAAGAGCAGGATATTGGAGATATAACTATCCCTTCGAGTATGATTAATCGAGATTTTATGCGGCGAATTCAAAAGGGTGAAGTGGAAATGGCGATGAAAAAGATGGGATTAAAGAAAGCCGTATAGCCGGATGGAATACCAATTGAGGTGTAGAGATGTTTTGGGGAGAGGGGAATAAATTGGTTAACAACACTATTTAACAAGATATGGAGAAGTAACACAATGCCATTGGAGTGGAGAAAAAGTACTCTAATCCCTTTATATAAGAACAAAGGTGATGTCCAAGATTGTGCCAACTATCGAGGGATCAAATTAATGAGCCATACTATGAAACTTCGGGAAAGAGTGATTGCACAACGGCTAAGAAAAATTGTGAATATTTCGGATAACCAATTTGGATTTATGCCCGGCAGATCGACTATGGACGCAATCTATCTTATAAGACAAATCATGGAGAAATATCAAGATAAAAAGAAAGATTTGCATATGGTTTTCATTGATTTGGAGAAGGCGTATGATAAAGTGCCAAGAGAGGTACTTTGGTGGGCTTTAGTAAAGAAAGGAGTTTCAAAGAAATATATTGATATTATCAAGGACATGTATAATGGAGTTAGTACTAGTGTACGGACAAGCGTTGGGAAGACAGAAGAGTTCCCTTTCACGATTGGAGTGCATCAAGGCTCTGCACTTAGTCCCTTTCTCTTTGCCCTGATAATGGACTAAGTGACGAGGTCAATCCAAGATGATATTCCATGGTGTATGTTGTTCGCAGATGATATTGTGCTAATTGATGAGACAAAAGAAGGTGTTGAAAGTAAATTGGAGTTGTGGAGACACACTTTGGAATCTCGAGGTTTTAGGTTAAGCAGAAGCAAGACTGAATATATGGAGTGTAAATTTAGCAAAGTTGGAAGCAGAGAGGCAGGAGTGATCACATTCGATGGAAAGATTGTCCAAGCTTCCGAGTTCTTTCGCTATCTTGGATCTATTATCCAAAAGATGGAGAATTGGATGGAGATGTGGCTCATAGGATTAAAGCGGGTTGGTTGAAGTGGAAGAGTTCCACAGGGTTTCTTTGAGATCGTGGCATGCCAAATATATTAAAGGGAAAATTCTATCGTACGGCAATTAGGCTTGCACTGCTTTATGGCGCTGAATGTTGGGCCATGAAACAGTGTCATATTCATAAGATGAATGTAGCGGAGATGCATATGCTACGATGGATGTGTGGGCATACAAGAAAAGATCGATTGAGAAATGAGGTGATCAGGGGTAAAGTAGGAGTTGCGCCCATTGAGGATAAAATGAGGGAGCATCGTCTAAGGTGGTTTGGTCACGTGAGACGGAGACCGAGTGATGCACCGATTAGGAGGCCTGAAGAGTGGAGAAGTGATAAAATGGCGAGGGGTAGGGGAAGACCCAAGCAAACTTGGATTAAGGTGCTTGAAAATGATATGAGTTTACTCGGAGTGGATGAAGATGTGGCGTTGAAGAGGCCGGAGTGGAGGGCGAAAATTCATGTGAATGATGGGGGTTGATCGTACTTTTTATTATTATTTATTTATTTATTTATTTTATTTTATTTTATTTTCTCCATCCTTTTCCTCTCTCTCTCTCTCTCTCTCTCTCTCTCTCTCTCTCTATCTCTCTCTCTCTCTCTCTCTCTCTCTTCCTTTTATCACGATGACATATGAGGATTCATGTTAGCCGACCCCAAATTATTTTGGGACTAAGGCTTTGTTGTTGTTGTTGTTGTTGTAAAGGTCAACACTTTTTCCAATAATCTTCACTGGGATCAGAACTCTGAGAACAACCCCATGAATAGTATGGTCAGTTCAGAGGGGGTCCAGGATGGGAGGGTTCTTGAACCTGTTATTTCTTGTGGGTTCACGCCTGAAATTAAGGTTCAAAGTGATAACGTTTTTCACTGGGATCAGAGCTCTGGGAAAAACCCCATGAATAGAATGGTCAATTCAGAGGGGGTCCAGGATGGGAGGGTACCTGTTATGTCATATGGGTTCACGCCTGAAAATAAGGTTCAAGGGGATGATGTTGTGGCTCAGGAGAAGAACCTCAATGATCCGACGCAGCTGCACACCATGTCAAGGATTGACTCGTGTTTTGACTTACTGCATGATCTGCCCAGGATAGCATCTCTCTCATACTTGTTGTGCAGTAACGATTAGACCTTGAATTGCTATTTGTAGACTAGACATGCCATATTTGTGGTCAGACTTGGTCGAGGTTTGTGAAACTATTTATTTTTGTGTAATTTTGTTTACATTTAGACCGTACCTGAAAGATTTAAAATGTAAACATGGGTAGGAGCTGATAGGTACAGAATCGACACTCTCATTTTTATTTTTTATTTGGTGGGGCAAAGGGAGTAGGATTTCGGTCAAATGATGCTGTTACCAGGCTCATTTTGTTCTTGAAGCCCAACAGTTTTTTTGTTGAAATCAAATTTAAACATTTGAAGGTTTACATTTTCTCCAATTTTGTTTCTTTTCTGCAGATAAAATTATATTTACATCTCCTTCCACTATGGTTTCTGTTTTAAGTTACAGAACAAATAGTAAATTCAGGGGAACAAGAAGGTTCTGATTTCTGCAGAAATCTGCCTACAGAAACCAGGATTGTCTAAAAGCAGTCTTATTCCAAACTTTCATATATAAATATATGTGTACATGTACATAAGCATACTCCCTCCGTTTCATGAGAATTGAGACTTATTTCCCTTTTCGTCCGTTTCACCTCAATTGAGACTGCCCAAAATGGTAAACTTTTTAATATTTTATATTCACCCAACCCCACCACTCATTCTCTCTCCTCATTCTCCACCACTCATTTTATTCAACCAACACTACTATTTACCCCACTAATTCTCTATCTTCATTTTTTACCACACATTTTCCTTATTTTATTAGTATTCCTTAGTTCTTGTGCCATTTCTTTTAGTCCCAGTTCTCATGAAACGGAGGGAGTATACAACAAACATTTATATGCGTATGCAACATATGTATATGTATATGTGTATACTCCCTCCGTCCCATTTTAAGAGTCCAAAAATGGGTGGGTGATGGGTCGCAAACCGCCAAAAATAATTTTCCTACTACCCTTAAAATACTTAGTAAAGTGGTAAGTAGGGATCGTATCCACAGGGACGGGGAGTAAAGTTTCTTTTGAGATTTTAAAATTAAAAACTGGAAATGGGGGATTTTTGATTGATTAAACTATGAACTAAAATTATCTAAAACAAATAAGTAAAATGGAAAAGTAAAGTAGACAGTTAACTAAAAATGCAAGAATTAAAATTAAGAAAATACCAATATGAGAAGAACTCCAATTCAAGGGTGTTATTATTCAATTATGCAATGGATCATAGGCCACTGATTATTATTTTGCAATTTCAATGTATTCAACCAAAACTAGTTAGGATAGCCATAACAAATTTGTGTTTTCCTAATGTAATTTCCCGAGCCTAGCACCCGATTAATCTTATTGCTATGTGATTGGGCACACTAGGGTTCCATATCAAACAACAATAGCATTAAGCATTTTGAAAACGGTTGAACTCAAACTTAGAAATCAAGATAGCTAAAATTCCCAAATTTGAGATTGTAGATTTACTTAGGTTAAATTGATCATGATAGCACAACCAAATCAACCTATAGCTCTAAGATAGCTTGTAGGGAAAATACAAATTAGACAAGTTGTCAATTCATCAAATTCATAAAATCCCATAAAATTCATAGTGAATCCACAATTACATTGAAAAAATTGTGTATATATATATATATATATATATATATATATATATATATATAGGTGGTGCTCAAATGAGAACCTAAATATCTTGAGAACTGTGAGAACCAATAATAACCATTAGATTAGAAAAAAAATCAAGGGTCCATATGTTAGATACAATTGATACACTTAGATACATTACAAAAAATTCGATATTACACTTGGATACAATAGGTTAATAAGTATTGCATCTAAGTGTTGCACTTGGATACACTATGTTAAAAACTAATGTATCCAATTGTTTTTCAAAAATTAACTAATATATCCAAGTGTATCAAATGTATCTAGCATCTGGACCCTTGATTTTTTTTCTAATCTAATGGTTATGATTGATTTTCACGGTTCTCATATAAAATGGTTCTCACAAGAGCGCGACCCTATATATATATATATATATATGTATATATATATATATATATATGTATATATATATATATATGTATATATATATATGTATATATATATATATATGTATATATATATATGTATATATATATATATGTGTGTATATATATGTATATATATATATATATATATATATATATATATATATATATATATATATATATATATATATGCACCATCCATGAGATATAATTTATTGGATCAGATGATGGTTGTGGTTTGATAGAATTCTATGTGTTGTGCTGCTGCTTGAGAGATTAAAAAAATGTTAAACAATGGAGAAGCTGAGATACTTAAACTTTAATTGCTTTTTTTTTTTCATACATCACATGGATAACACGAAGGCTTTATATAGCCATTCCAATACATGAAAATGAAAAGACATTCATTATTAAAACTGAACCTATTAAACTTGGGAAATGAATCAGTCCATAACTGATTAAATCAGTGAATGAATTTTGCCATGTAACTGTTAATTTGGTTTAGTTCCAACATGATTGACTTGGATTGGTCTGTTTGTGGGAAATATATTGAGGATCTGAAGTATTTGTTGTAGATCCAGTCCTACTACTGGATGGGGAAGGATTTATCCGAGCTCCATTTTTCTTGATAAGAACAGAAGAAGACGAAGAAGAAGACGAAGAAGAAGAAGAAGAAGAAGAAGAACTAATCCGTATTTTTTTTCTATGTTTTATCCAAACAAAAAATTGATTAGAAAATGAGAATAGTCGTTCACCCAAATTAAAATTGGAATTTAATAAGTATCATTTCATCATTATTATCAGAGATCGCGTTTCAAAAAAAAAAAAAAAAACACTCAGATCTAGATCTCCTTTGCTAATTCAATTCCATTAGATATGAAATCGGCGCTTATACATCGAGGCATAATAACTCCATAATCAATTTGTAAAGCATTTACAAGAAATATAGCGTTAACAAATGGAGTTCCTAATAATTAAAATGTTTATGTTGTTGTCAGAACATTTTCTGACAATATTTATTCAAGCTATGATTAATACTCACAAATCTCCAACTTTCAAAAAAGCAAAGTAAATACCATATCATTATCCAACCAAATCATAATTATTTGAAACACTAGTAGGTAACCCGTGCTTTGCACGGGAAACTAATTTATCAGTTTTTTGCTAAATTTTTTTTGTTGCTATTTTTATTTAATAAAGAAATATAATATTTTTGGTATTTAAGTATATTGTATGTGAATTAAAATAATTCCTTACAAATTTAGGATAATTGTGTTAAAAAAAATTAGCTTTTTTTTTGCATATAATTTGTATTTATTATGATAATTAAAACTTGAAATTAAAGATTATTTATTATTATTATGAATTAAATTTTAATTCTATACATGATTGACTTATTAATATTAGCTATTGTCCAATAAATTATTTTTTATTATATATACACATTATAATTAGTAAATATAAAAGTTTATAGTGTACATATAATGTGTTAGTAGAATAATAAATTAATTAACTAATAATATTAATAGTAATAATTTATATATCTAGTAACTGTTATGATTAATTAATACTCCATTTTCTTAGAGTAAGAGTCCTACTTTGCTTACGCATATTTATTAAAAAATAGTAGAAAATGGGTAAACATTGTAGGTGGGCTGAGAATATAGATGTCCAAAACATAATTCATAGTGCAAGTGGACAATATATAAGTTAGCAAGTTTGGTCTTTTTGTAACTATAGAAGCATTAGAAAGAAAATATAGTCCAAAACACTATTCATCTTTTCTTATAATTTGTCAATTTGAGAAAGACTCTATGGAATATATTAAAATAGAAAGTAGAACTCTAACTCTTAGACGGAATGGGTAATGCTAATACTAAATATTAGCATATATTGTATAATTATTAACTGATACTATTAATAATAGTTAATTTATATAACAATTATGGTTAACTAATACTATTATTAATAGCAATAATTAATTAATATATATATGATAAAATTATGATTAACTAATACTATTAATTAATAATATTTTTTAATTATTTAATTATTAACTCTAATTAAAAAAAATATAAACCATAATAATAGTTTACTATTAATAAGTAATTATTATTTGCTTAATATTAATATTAGCTAATACTATTAATTACTACATAAGGTAACTACTATAGTTAACTATTGTTAACTATTACTAATAATAGTAAGAGTTAACTTTAATAGTTAACTATTATAGTAACTATTACTATTATTAGTAATAGTTAACTATTACTAATAATAGTAATAGTTACTATAATAGTTAATTCTAATAGTTAACTATAATAGTTAACTATTACTAATAATAATAATAATAGTTACTATAATAGTTAACTATAATAGTTACCCTATATAGTAACTAATAGTATTAGCTAATACTATTAGCTAAGAAAAAGAATTTGAAAAGTCACATATTTATGTTGGTAGGGTTGATGTGGCATCACCATATGCAAGCTTTTCTATAGTTTATCCACATGTCAACACTATAACTCTCCTCACCAACTTTAATATATATATATATAGATTTATCATCGGCTCACTAGCCTTTAAGAATTTATTATTTTATCTTCTTTGTTTTAGAAGTATAAAAAAATGTAGTTACTTTAACGTTATAATTAACTCCATAGCCACTGATCTTTTTAAAGGTGTCACGAGAAGGATCTACATGATATAATAAAGTAAAAAAAAAAAACCTCACCTGCCGCTGGCATGTTTTGAAAAATAGTCGTTCTCTATGACGGCTGAAGGTGATTAATTAATTAGTTGAGTTCCATAGGAAAAGACTATAAATGACGACCTAGTGCCTAGCGCAAAAAGAGTGAAAAGGAAAGATATGAGAGCTAATATGAACATAGCATTTCCCAGTTACTAGTAGCATTTGATATATTGATATGTATATGGGCTTATAAAGCTTTAGGCCGCTACTTTTTGAAGTTAGTGCTCCTTCTGATGCCCAACTTAGACGTGTCCATGCCGGTTAATTGGCGGTTAGTCGGTTGTAATCGGCGGTTGGAAAAGTGCCGGTGGTCTAACCGTAACCGGACCGGCTAACCGACTCTAACGGTTAGGGTTAGGCGGTTAACCTGTTCATCTGGTTAAACCGTCTGCCTTTTTCATTTTTTTAAAATTTTTTTTGAACTGAAAAATGTCAAAAAACAGACTGAAATCTGGAAATTTAACTAAAAATGTAAAAAAACTGATTGAAATCTGGAAAACCGGGAGGATTATCCTCCGTGTATAACTTACATGATGTAGCCTTATCTCTATCACCACTTATTTCTTCAGACATTGAACAACAACAGGGTTCTGTTCCACTGTGTTCTCCCTCAAATTTTGAAGTTTCTCTCGGTTTAACTGATGATTCGCCTAATTGTACTCAATTTCCTTTGTCAGACACATTGACCAGCTTTGTTTATGATAATCCTCGACTTGAACCAGTTACAGAATCCCCCATTTCTACTTTACATGATTTGGTTCTTTCAAGCATTTCCACAAGTGTTAGACAACAATTGGGTTCTGTTTGTAAATCAATGAAGAATTATCTAATGACGTATTTGGACGATCGCCTAATTCTGGTGTATCAAATATGGCTTTACTAAGTGATTTCAATTTCTCAAATGTTGAAGAACAATTTTTTTTTTTTTTGGTGTATCCCATCAACCTTTTTTGAAATTTTGAAGTTACTTTAGGAGATTTATCAAATGTTGAACAGAGGGTTTCTCTTGGTATACCAATTCATGATCTGTCAGATATTGAAGTTACTTTAGAGGAATTATCAAATGTCAAACATGGGGTTTCTCTCGGTATGCCAAATCAAGAACTGTCAGATTTTGAAGTTACACTTGAAGGTTAATCAAATGCTGATCAACGGGTTTCTCTTGGTATACCGAATCAAGATCTATCAGATTTTGAAGCATCACTATGTTGTTGATTTTAGTGTCATCAGCTATTTTATGTGTGATTGTGATTTACTAGAGACCAATGCGATTTCATATTAGGCTCGGATACGAGTATGGAAAGTGTGTAGTACACACTCATTTGAGTTAATATGTTTTCGACCACGATAAAGAAGCAGGGGTCAAGGGGGCTGCGCCCCTAACTGCCATTTGTTTATAAACAGATTTTGGTTTCATTTAACAGTACGGAAATATTCCAAACATTTCTCGAAGTTTTCAATCTGTATTCTTTGCCCAGAAACAGAAAGTTTGATTGTATTATCCCAATAAAGATTTCGTGTAACTCAGGCAATAAAGGGTTGAAATACTTTATTCGGAAAGTGGATTATACACGATTCAGTCAAATATCCAGGATTATCATCTCACCAAAACCCTATTTCTAACACACTAAAGGATTTTTCAAATCTTGAACAGCAGGTTTCTCTTGGTATATCCCATCAAAATTTGTCACACACAGCACATCCTCCTATCGCAGCCTCAGTACTAAGCCTGGAAATTGGGCGGGTTGGGTTGGGTCGGGTCGGGATGGGTTCTAGCGGGTTGGCGGGTTAACACGGGTCTACCTGCCATAACCCGTTTAAATTTACGGGTCAAACGGGTCGGGTTGAAATGGGTTGACCCGTTAGGATGTCGAACCAAGCTATTTGTTCTCGCGGGTTAAGTCGGGTTGACCCGTTAAGCTTCGCAGGTTGAAATGAATGACCTGCTTTAACCCGCTAACTTAAACGGGTTGGGTCGGGTCAGTAATTAGCGGGTTGGGTCGGGCGGGTTAGCGGGTAACCGGCCACAATTGCCAGGCCTACTCAGTACATAAGGCAGTTTAATACTTTTTAAGTAGATGTTCTATTTTTTTTCTTTTTCTTTTTTATGTTCTACTTTCACCTACATCGTCTACATTACAAAGAACCCTAAATTCTCTTATCGATTCATTGCCTGCAACAATTTAACATTCCAAATCATTTCATTACTGATTATGCTTTACAACCATGACGTCTCTAGATCTTTACCTCACGGCAAACTGTCTCCTTTTTTTCATTTTATTTTGGTTCTTAAATTTCTCTATCTCTACATTTCCTTTAAAAAAAATGTATATGCATGAACACTTTGTTGATTTCATGTTGCAAATTTCATAGAAGTTTCCATCAAGCCCTCTGATGATTATTATTTTATATTTTTCTGTATTTTCTAGTTATCGTCACGTGTGGAAATGCAAATAGTGAAGCGCGGATTTTCGAGAGGTTGGAAGTGCCAAGTCTCCGACCCTCCACATCCATTGATGATCTTGTGAGCCATGCATATAGATCTTGAGAATATTTAGGTGTGTAAGAAATAGGCGGCTAGGACTGTTCTGGAAAACAACCACTTGTGAGTACAGTTGACAGAACAGTTGTGCTCACAAGTGTCAAGACAGTTGTCTTGTCAATAATCAGAAAATGCAGCGGATAAAACAAAACAAAATTAAACACTTCAGCAAGAAATAACTTGCTGGAAAAACTTTCATATATGAAATGATCTTGCCGAGTACAAGATGAATGAAAGAAACAAAACAATATTAAAAGAACAAACTATTCTAGATCTCTAGAACTCACTAAAACACTCAAACACTTAGAGTTCTCTTTGGAAGAACTTCTAAGAAAACAAAAACTCTCTATAGTTCTGAATTCTCTCAAATGAATACTCAGAATCCATAAGTCTTCACTGATGTGTGACGGCTTCTTTATATAGGGTTTCTTGGCCGCTACTTCAAATCTCACAAAATCTTCAAGCAACCAATCAACATTTCCTTTTGAGAGTCCACCTACAAATAAACTCCTAAAATATATACAACCTTACCAAAGATAGATATTAATATGTTAGTGAAATAAATCCTAAATAACTACCTAAGTATAAATAAATTATATGTACAATTATAAATAGGAAATTCACACATAATTAAGAGATAAGAATCACAAAGATATCAAAGACAAAAAAGACGAGTATACCCATACTCTTCAAGGTGGTTCAGATTTTGGGGTAGAAACTGGAGAGATTCTTTCTGGCCTGCAGTTTTCTTGGTCATCTTCATCTTCATGGGTTTGCTTTGTTGGTTTGATCTTCCAGGAGTACAAATTGACAAGATTCAGAACTAATCCGTGTTTTTTCCTTTGTTTTAGCCAAACAAATAATTGATTAAAAAATGACAATGGTCGTTCACCCAAATTAAAATTGGAATTTAATAAGTATCATTTCATCATTATTATGATAACTAACACTCAGAGATAGCATTTCAAAAAAAAAAAAAAAAAAAAAACTCAAAGATCTCCTTTCACATGGGCAATCTTCTGCTAATTCAATTGCATTAGATATGAAATCGGCGCTTATGCATCGAGGCATAATAACTGCAGATATTTTGGTGTACAATTTGTAAAGCATTTACAAGAAATATAGCATTAACAAATGGAGTTCCTAATAATTAAAATGTTTATGTTGTTGCCAGAACATGTTCTGACAATATTTATTCAAGCTATGACTATTACTTACAAATCTCCAACTTTCAGAAAAGCAAAGTAAATACCATATCATTTTCCAACCAAATCATAATTATTTGAAACATTTATCATCGGCTCACTAGCCGTTAAGAATTTATTATTTTATCTTCTTTATTTTAGAAGTATAAACAAATGTAGTTATTTTATAACGTTATAATTAACTCAATAGCCGTTTGTCTTTTTAAAGGTGTCACGAGAAGGATCAACATGATATAATAAAGTTAAAAAAAAAAAAAAACTCACCTGCCGCTGGCATGTTTTGAAAAAAAGCCGTTCTCTATGACGGTTAAAGGTGATTAATTAATTAGTTGAGTTCCATAGGAAAAGACTATAAATGAAGACCTAGTGCCTAGCGCAAAAAGAGCGAAAAGGAAAGATATGAGAGCTAATATGAACATAGCGTTTCCCAATTACTAGTAGCATTTGATATATAGATATGTATATAGTTTATAAAGCTTTGGGCCTCTAGTATTTGAAGTTGATTTTAAGCACCTTCATGATCGTTGTTCTTGGCATTTCAGAAGAAACAAATCTCAACTAAAAGGTAAGTTCGTCTAGTTATCTAATCGCATATTTTCATCTTTTGTCTATTTATATATTACCTCTGTCCCTAAATGAGTGTCTAAATTTCATTTTAAGGGGTATCTGGAAATCTCAACTCTTTGTACAATTTGGTGGCAAAGATTCATATACAATCTTGTAATCTCTTTTCTAAAAATTTAGTTTTGCATGTATAAAGAGACCGGTGAAAAAATATTCCGAAAAAAAACATTTAGGGACAAAGATATGTTAAAAGAAAAAAGACACTCATTTTGGGACAAGAATTTTTTGAAAATCGACACTCATTTAGGGATAGAGGGAGTACTTATTTTGAGATCTTATTATTTCTATTTTATACACTTTTGTTGGATAATCTTAAAGTAAACTTTCTAGTAAAACAAGGCCGCTTTTGAACAATCTTCTTTCCAGAATGCATGTATGCGAGTAAAAGCATCAAGTTTTTTGGCAAATTAATTCTTTTTAAACAGATAATTATTTTTTCTGTGAAATCTGATAAATTCATGGCGCCATTCAGATGCTAGAATCGGCAATTCAGATGCAAATGTATGTTCAAGACGTAATGGAACGCTGGAGCATCCAGAGGTTAGCGTTGACCCTTGGTACTCAGTTACAAGATGTGGGTACTTTCCTTCTCGAGCTTGGTCGAATCACGAACACCCTTCAAGTCAGCCCCACAACTATCAGGTAGCTGCTAATTTCATACAGTTTATGATTTTTTGTTACTTAGGCTCCGTTTGTTTCTCGTAAAACAATTTCCGGAAAATGATTTCCCGTAAAATGTTTTCCGGAAAATGAAAATGTTTTCCGGAAAATGACATAAACATGTTTTTGGTTGTTTGGTAAATCTAAGGAAAATATTTTCATATGAAAAAAATAATAATTTAATATGAGGAAAAGATTTATTATGAGAAAAATTTGAATGTGTGTAGGGGTTTGGGGTGGGGTAGTGGGGAGCGGGGGAGGTGTTCAAAAATAATTTTAATATGAGTGAAAAAATAAGTTTTTTTTTTGGGGGGGGGGGGGGTGGGTTGTGGGGTAGGGTAGGGGTGGGGGTAAAGGGGGAGGAGGCAATGGGTGTTGAAAGATAATTTTAATATGAGTGGGAAAAAAGTTTTTTTTTTTTGGTGGGTGGGTAGGTAGGGGGGTTGGTGGGTGGGTGGTGGGGTGGATGGGGGGGAACGTAAGGTTGGAGGGTGGGGATGGGGTTGGAGGTGGAGTGGGTAGGGTGGGGTTGTATGGGGGAGTTGGGTGTGTGAGTGAGGGAGTTAACATTTTCCGTAAAATGCCTTACGGAAGAGAAATCCGTAAGTTGTTTTACGGAAAACCTAGCTTATTTCCATTGACCGTAAAATATTTTACATTGACTTTTTTTCCCTTTTGGTTACCAAACACCGGAAAACATGTAAAACATTTTACGGTGAAACAAACGGAGCCTTAATGTTAAGTATAAGTATATCAATTTGAGATGCATATATATTTAAGTTGTTATGTATACAGCCGCCATGAGTTGCACTTATTTCTGGGCCCGCTGTTTACATCGATCCGTTCTATCATGGCTCCCGCCCGGTTCTGGTACGACTATGGATTAGTACACCTTCCGTCCCAAAATAAATGTTTCAAATTGCTCTTGATCAAGAGCAAACTCGATCATTCACTCTGGGACGGAGAGAGAGTATTTTCTAACTCAAGGGAAAACTCATAGTGAAACACTCTAATCCGTTTGATGAGTTTTTAGGAGTGGGGTCTACAAAGATTTATTACAATCCAACGGATTACAGAGTTTCGCTATGAGTTTTCCCTTTGAGTTTTCACTATATATATCATTATCCATTTTTGTTTTGTAATTGCTTGTATATGTCCTTATGGCAACTTATTGATAATTTCGTGCCTAGCAGCGGCGATATTTTTCTCGGCCAGGAACAAGTGGTGGGGCAGGGTCTGGGGTAAGGCCGAACACCGGACCAAGCATTTCCAGTACAGGTAACCAGGTCAGGGAACCAATACCAGATTTAAATCTAGATGCTTCAGAAGTATTTATTTCTTTTTTTATTCTTTTTTATGTTTTTCTCTTCTTAGTATTAGTTGTCTCCGTTTCGTATAATCTATTCTCGACAGGCTTAAGCCGTTGGATTTTGATGTATATATGTCATAGTAAATATTTTTGTTATATCAGGATGAAGCTGCTGATGATGGGAGGTCATGATCATAATATACATCAGATTCAGAAGGTGGCTCTATATGTATATGTTATGAAATACTCTTTCTATATACTTAAAAGAGTATTCGTTTTAATTTTTTTGCTCAATATATCTTCATTTCCCGTGTTTTGTAGAGGGTGAGGGAGGGGAACTAAATAATGTGCGGTTTTTGGTTCGATTTTCAAGGTGTGTTAGGAGAAGTAGAAGACCCGGGACGGAGGAAGAGCAGGAGAGTTTAGATGATGTATAAGTTTTCATGGTTTCGAATAGAAAGAGGGCATGTGTTTATTTGGTAGTTTGACAATCTGAAATGAAGTTGTTTGTTTTCCAGATGAATATGTTGTTATGTTCGTTTTCTTTTTGAGGATCTGAAAAACGTTTACAATTGTTGGGAGTTGTTCAATATAATATGAAAGTTTTGGTTCATACATATTACTAGTGTTAGAAATATTACAACGATATTGAACAGAAACAGAAATATAAATTAAAAAACAGGATACAACCTAGGCTATTTTGGAGCTGCATTCGTGTCCGCAGGACGCGCATGTTGGAATAGAGGACCAACCGGACTAGCGATCAAAGCGAAAGGAAGAAATCAGACGACCACCAGGTGAGGTGGGCGGCCGCCCAAAACGGGCTGTGCCGGCGCCCAATTAACCAGGTCGGTTTTAGGGCCATTGGTGGATAGACTGCACGACCGTGGATAGACTGGGCGACCACACAAGACAAAGTGTGCGGCCGCACACCATGGCGGGGAAACAGACTTGGCCAAATTTGATTGATTTTAGAATTCCTTCTTTGACTAGGTTTTCGTCTTTATTCTAGGTTGTGTATATAAGCAGGGTTCCGCCCCATAACTCATTGTAATTTCAAATTTACATATTATAGTGCAAGATCCTGGCTTGGTAGTACCCACAGACGTAGTCAAAAATATTGACGAACTGGGTAAACAATTCTCTGTGTTCTCTTTACTGTTTTTGCTTCTTTTATTGTTCTTGCTTGTTGGGTTTGCACATTATATTCTTGCGATATGTTTGTGTTTGGAGGGTCTATACCACAACAACTGGTATCAGAGCTTTGGTTAGACGGGTCAAGGGTTTCAAGCAGTCAAGTATGGGCAAAGATAAACGAGCGGTAGAAAAGTTCGATAGTTCTGACTACGCGTATTGGAGGATGCAAATAGAGGATCTCTTGTATGGTAAGGATATCTATAATCCTCTATTAGGAGTCAAACCGGAAGGCAAAAAATAGGAAGATTGGGATATCCTGGACAGGAAAACCCTAGGGGTGATTAGATCTACTTTGACGAAGTGGATCGCGAAGACCACCAAGAAGGCGAAGACCACCAAGGAGCTACTTGATTATCTTACTGAGAGATTTGAAACACCATCTGCGGTGAACAAGGTTGATTTGATACGCAAGATGGGGAATCTCAAGATGCAAGAGGGAGGATCATTAGCTAAACACATCGATGAGTATATAGATGTTATAGACTCATTGGCTGCGTTGGAGATTACTTTCGGTGATGAGGTTCATGATTTGGTTTTGCTAGCATCCTTACCAAGGAGTTGGAGCGGAACGGTGACAGCGTTAAGGATCTACTTCTGATCGAGGAGAATCGTATGAAGAAGTTGGGGACACCGTCTACTTCGGAATCGGTTTTGGTTATAACTTGAAGGGAGAAACCGGGTTCTAGCAACAAAGGGAAAACAGGGTCAAGGGAAAGTGTAATCGTGGGTGGGGATCAGCCTGGAGAGAACAAGGAAACACCAAGGGTCGCAAGAGGATCGGTTGAGTGTTATCTTTGTAAGGAGTTAGGACACTACAAGAGGGATTGTCCCAGGCGAGGGGATAAATCGATGAATGTGGTAACTGATGGTGAAGATGTACTGATTCTGAGTGTTAGTAGTGCGCTAGAATCATGGGTGCTGGATTCGGGGGCATCATTCCACTCATGCGGGCATGCAGAGGAGATGGAAAATTATACTTCCGGTGATTTCGGAAAGGTCTATCTGACGGATGACAAGCCCTTGGAAATCAAGGGGAATGGAGATGTCAGAATAGGAACATCGGACGGGAAGGTCTTACATCTACACGGGGTCAGACACATTCCGGGTTTGAAAAAGAATCTGTTATCAGTTGGGCAGCTGGATGAAGAAGGTTACACGGTAACTTTTAGCTGCAGGAACTGGGTTATTGCCTAGGGAGATTATGAGATCGCTCGAGGTAATAAGGAAGGTACATTATATTTAACGAATTACACCAAGGATAGTATCGCGGTGACGTCAGCCAAGGGTGATACGGATTTGTGGCACTGTCGATTGGGTCACATGAGTGAGAAGGGGGTACGGTTACTTTGCTCAAAGTGAAGACTACCGGGTTTGAAGACAGTCGACGTAGGGATTTGCGAAGACTGTGTATTCGGCAAACAGGCGAGGAGTAATTTCTCGAGGACAGGTAGGGCATTGAGGGAATCAAAGTTAGAATTGGTTCACACGGACTTGTGGGGACCGGCCTCGGTAACTTCTCTAGGTGGTGCGTCATATTACATGACCTTCATTGATGATTCTACAAGGAAGGTCTGGGTTTACTTCTTAAAAGGGAAAAATATGATGCTTTCAGGGTGTTTAAGAAGTGGAAGGCCTTGGTAGAGACGCAGACGGGACTCAAGGTCAAATGCTTGAGGTCTAATAATGGTGGGGAGTATGAGCTCGGGGAGTTTAAGGAATACTGTGATGCGAATGAGATTCGCATGGATATTCTAAACTCGGGTGGGAGCAAGACGGTTCATGATGACCAAGATCAAGGGGTCACTGAAGATGAACTACATACTCCAGGACCGGTTATTCTGCTGCGCAGATCTAACAGAGAGTGTGGATCGGCTGGTAAGGCTTTATGTTTCTCAAGCATGGAGAAGTTGAAACTGTGTATAGCTTCAACGGGGCTTGAAGAATAGGAGAGGAGGATGGCGGCACTACCATGATCGAGATGAGCACTAGGAAGACACTAAGGATGAGTTGAAGACGGATACAGGGCTTGTATACGTGGTTGATCTCTATGAGGGAGATTGTTGGAATAGAGGACCAACCAAACTAACGATCAAAGCGAAAGGAAAAAATCAGACGACCACCAGGTGAGGTGTGCGGCCGCCCAAAACGGGTTGTGCCGGCGCCCAACTAAACAGCTCGGTTTCAGGGCCATTGGTGGATAGACTGGGCGATCGCACAGGACAAAGTGTGCGGCCGCACACCATGGCGGGGAAACAGACTTGGCCAAATTTGATTGATTTTAGGATTCCTTCTTTGACTAGGTTTTGGTCTTTATTCTAGGTTGTGTATATAAGCATGGTTCCACCCCATAACTCATTGTAACTTCAGATTTACAAATTATAGTGCAAGATCCTGGCATGGTAGTGCCCCCAGACATAGTCAAAAATATTGACAAACTCGGTAAACAATTCTCTGTGTTCTCTTTACTGTTTTTGCTTCTTTTATCGTCCTTGCTTGTTGGGTTTGCACATTATATTCTTTCGATCTGTTTATGTTTGGAGGGTCTATACCATAACAGTGCACACATGAGTCCAGTCGTTCGAGGCACAAATCGGCAAATTTTAACTGAACTTTGCACCCCCCCCATACGCACTCGGGCGCGAGAGAGAATCTTTGGTCTTTACGATCTTAACCCATACAAAAGGTTAATTGTATTTAAACTAACTCACCTTTTTATTCTAAACCAATGTGGGACAAGTTCACTTGACTTTACCCACAAATGGTCTTAGAACATTATTTCCCTCATTTTCCTAATTGGGATGCCCATTTAAACAATGAGCATTCCAAGTGGCCGGGATACTAACCCACTTCCCAACTTACCCATTCATTTTTTAGCATTCCAACTCCTACCTTCCACTACATAAATTGGACACACCAATTTATTACTAACATGTAGGAGTCATTAATTCCACATTAATTAATGAAAATCAACAAATGATTTTCTTTAGGAAACGCGCCCAATGTCCTTCACATTTACACATTTTTCAACAACTAGTAGGTAACCCGTGCTCCGCACGGGAATTTATTCCGCTAATGTTTTTGTATTTTGCTTCGTTGAGGTTTTTATTTAATAAATTAACGTAATAATTCTATTTGAAAGTATATGTATATTTTAAATTAATCAAAATATTTTCATAGCTATTGCAGTATACTTTTGTATTAATTATGTTTTTCTTAATCAACCTAAAAGTACATTTAATCTTGTTGTATAAATATTTCAAATCACTTTATGGTAACACTCAATTCTAATCATGCATACATAGTGCTTCAATTTTTTTTAAACAAACAAATAGCACATTTATACTTTTAAATTTGATAGGAGTTGCAATGTGTGTGCGTAGTTTGTTGCAATATTGTTTTATGAAGTGTTTTTTTTTTCCTTTTGTCACCTATCAGTTAAAAGGATGACTTTTTTTATTATAAGATTAAAATTTAAAATGACGAAATTACTTATTACTTCAAAAAATCTGAAAAAGTCATAACATTTCGGAAAATGTGTTATTTATAATAAGGAATGTCTTTTTTTTTAATAATTATTAATGAAAAACTATCATTCCTCAAAAAAGGTACTCTCTCCGCCACAGAGTAAGAGTTTTACCACCATTCATCTTTTTCTTTTTCGGAAATGAGACTTTTACTAAGACATATTAAAATGAAAAGTATGACTCTTACTCTGAGATGGAGTGAGTATTTTGTAATTTTTATTAACTTAAAAAAGTACTTTTTTACTAATGATTTCAATTATAAAAAAATCCTAGAAAATTAAAAATAGTAAACATATAATCTGAAATTAAAATATAATAATATCTAGAAATCTAAGAAATTTTTATTTCTTAAAAAAAAAAAGTGTAATCCTCCAAGATGGTTGTGGGGTGGTTAGATGTTACGGTCTCAATGGAAAAAAAAAAGAAAAAAAAAGGTACATCGAGTAAAGGTCAAACACTAAACACAATTCTCTTTCAATTCCCCTTATACTCCTCTTCTTCCATCTCTTTTGACAATTGTTGTAGCATCAAATAAAATATATAAGTGTTGCTCCAAAAAAAGATATTTGCCTTTACATACTTCAACTCTAAAGTTCTTCATGTTATAAAAATTGCCAAAAGTAATTAAACCATTGAATCTAGTACAATTTTCTTGCGAATTGTGAAGTGCATCGGATCTTTCTGCAAAATGAAAAATGGCATTTAAATAAAGAAGAGAAGACCACAAAAAAAATATTTTGTAAAACTCAAGTATACCTTTTCATCCAAGCCTATGAAATCCATGCTCATTAGTTCATCATTTTTTCGTGGAATGAGAGTATTCCATAGTCGCACGATACGAATCCTTATCGTTTTTTCATTTCTCCCTTGTGACAATTGATTCAAAGAGATTATTTGGCTTTGATTTGATGTTGTGACATTGCTCCTATTTCTATCTAGGAATATAAGATAACTTCATTTGCTTAATTGTGGCGTCTATATATATATATATATATATATATATATATATATATATATATATATATATATATATATATATATATATATATATATATATATATATATATATTGTTGTCCTTAATTTTTAATTGAGTCTTTTATGACAATGAATGTACTAATTGACGTAATTGATTATATTTCAGTTACAAAATGAAAGGACTGAAAACTTATAAAAAATGGAGGAGAGAAGGCAAAATAAGGACAACACTTTTTCAAGACTTAACGGCTAAGTAGATCAAATGTGTGTTTTATTTTTATTCCCTACACGCATACTATGCTGTTTATGAATCTGGGAATATGGATAGTCTAAATGGTTACCACAAATTAAAATCTCTTTGAATTGTAATGAATTGAATAAATGTTTAAAATTAAATAGATCAAAACTTCACACGTTTCTAACTTTTTATAATACCAAATTTTAAACACAGTGATTACTACATCAATTCTTCGTAAAAAGAAAACTATAATACATAATATAATAAATGTACTCCTTCCATCTCAGATTAAGAGTTTTACATTGGTTGTCCACACAACAGAAAATGAGTAAACATTGAAACATGGTTGAGTATATAATTGTCCAAAACAATATTCATAGTGCAAGTGAGAAAAAATAAGTTAGTAAATGTTGTTGATTATTTTTATTATTTTTAATTAAATAAGCATTAGAAGGAAAAACAGTCCAAAATAGTATTCCTCTTTTTTCATCATTTTCCATTTTGAGAAAATGGACTACTCAAAAACGTAACAAAACAAAAAGTAAGACTCTTACTTTGTGACGGAATGAATACTACATAATATAAATATTTTACTAAAAATAAAAATATTTTATACAATTTAAAATTTAAAATAGTATTAATAGTAATGTGTAATTTATATAGTAACTATCATGGTTAACTAATACTATTAATAGTAATAGTTAACAAATACAGAAACTATTATGGTTAACTAATACTATTAATAGTAATAGTTAACATATATTATAATTATTATGATTAATTAATACTATTAATAGTAATTGTTAACATATATAGTAACTACTATGTTTAACTAATACTATTAATAGCATTAGTTAACATATATTTTTAACTATTATAATTAACTAATATTATTAACAGTAAAAGTTAACTAATACAGTAATTATTATGATTAACTAATACCACTAATAGTAATAGTTAACATATATTATAGCTATTATAATTGTTAACTATAATAGTTTACTATTTATAGTTAAATATTATTATAGCTCTTATAATTGTTAACTATAATAGTTTACTATTTATAGTTAAATACAATTGTTAACTATAATAGTTAACTATTAAAGTAACTATAATAGTTAACAGTTATAGTAACTATTACTATTATAAGTATTAGTTACTACAATAGTTAACTATAATTGTTACCCTATATCGTAACTATTATTATTAGCTAATTGTAGAAAAAATGAAAAAGTCACTTATATATGAAGGGATGGTTGATGTGGCATCACCAAATGCAACTTTTCTCATAACTTGTCCACATGTTAACACTATATTCCTCTTCACCAACTTTAATATATATATATATATATATATATATATATATATATATTTACCAGAAAGGGTCACCACATCTCTAGAACTGAATAATGAAGAGACTGGTCGACTATAATCTTGTTCTTGATTATAATCTTTAGCTTTCTTCTCATTCATTTGTTTTAAGTAAGGCGGAGACTAAATAAACACCTTTCCCTTTTCCTCTGTTTTAAATGTTCATTCTTCTTCTTCTTTTCTCTCCTTTCTACTTCTCGCTATTTAATACAACTGTTAGAGTGACTGGAATTTCAAAACGGTGGTTTTTGTAGGCAGCATTTTCTGGAGTTCCCCAAAGGTGTGCTGGACAAGCTGTAACACCCCAACTTTTCACTACTATTAAATAATAACTTATTTGAATAAATCCCCAATTCAGAATGCCCCAACGGCTACAATTAACCACAATTCAAACTTTAACTGACATTCAAATCCAAACGGCTAGTACAAGTCACTAGCTCAAACGGTAACTAACGGAAAATAAAGACTAGAACTTAAACGCAGCGGAAAACATAACTATTAACTAACTTCTTCCAAAGGTAACTCTTATGCCGCCAAAACTTTGCGACTCTTGACCTGCTTATTTATAACCTGGAAAGAAATAAGAATGGAAGGAATGAGCGAACAATGCCCAGTAAGTTCATACGGGATCCCCTCGGGTACTAAGAGGAGATAACCGAAACGAACGGTGACAAAGAATTAACAACGAAATGATAACTCAATGATCAAACAACCCCTCAGTTTGAAAACATTTAACTTGATGAAAATCAATTCATTACTTGAAAACACGTGGCTTCAGAGACAGTTTCCAAAATCACAACTTTTACACACACTTTACTTATCTTTACTTTACTTTACTTCACTTTACTTCATTTAGGGATTAAGCACGCGCTGTACCCAGGGCTCGGGTTTCTACTGACCGCACCCAAAATCGGTATATCATGATAACCTACGTTACTTCATCAAGCAACGCAAAGGGGTCCACATGTTCAACTTAGAACTATGGATAACTGTAAGGGGTCCACTTATCCGTTTCGGGATTATGGATAACTGTAGTCACTTTACTTATTATAAAAATTCACTTTAAAGAGCTTTTACAAAACAAAGCTTAACTTTACAAACTTTACTTGATCACTTTTTAAAAGATACACATCTCACTTGGACACCAAGGTTACCAAATCAATCATACACATGATACCCCTATTGAACAATAACAATATCAATAGAGTGGATAACAAGAGACGGAATAATTCGCAGAACGGAATAGTTATTAAAAGACTATCTAGCCACACAGATAGTTTACTTTATAAAAACAGAGATTGGGAATCCTAACAAAGGATTAAGAATCAATACACAACTAAGAGCGTAATCCCTTACCTTAGCCTTGCGTTTTACTTGCTCGCTTACTCCACTTGTATAATCTACAAACATGCAATAACTCAATCTTAGATACAAGTAACGCTATTTTACTTTCCGTCCCCAAAATACTACTTTATTTTACTAGGTTAACCTTGTGAGTAATCTCTTTGATCTACTTTAGATCAAAATCAAACTAGGGTTATACTATACGTTAACTTTATACCCAAAATATCCCTTTTTGGTCTACCAAAGTACCCCTAGGGTTTAATGAATTTTATTCCCAATTAACATGTTCTAGGGTTACATTATACCCACTAAATCACTATTCCCAGATACTATTCACAGTCACTATTCACTGCTTAATAATCCCAGATTACTATTCACAGTCACTATTCACAGCTTAATAATCTCAGATTACTATTCACAGTCACTATTCACAGCTTAATAATCTCAGATTACTATTCACAGTCACTATTCACACACTAAAAACACCTTTAGAAAACACACACTCACACACGCATAATCCACACACACAGTAAACACACACACACACAAATAGCACACACATAAACACACACTACTCGACACACACTCACACACTCACAGTGTATGCACACACACACTATTACTCATATATATATATATATTTATATATATATATATATACACACACACAAAACTCATACTCACTTCATCTTCCTTGTTATTAAACCTAAACTTAAACCCTAGTTCAAACATTGTAACTATTAGGGTTTCAAAATAATCAATTCATGATGATCATAGCTTAATGGAAAGGTGGAGAAGATAGAGATTATTAGGTCGATTACCTCCGATGAACGCGACCACCCCTTTTCTTTCTTTTCTGTTCTCTGATCTCTCTCTCTGTGCGATCTCTCTCTCCCTGCGGTCTCTATCTCTCTGATCGCCGCCCCCTCTCCCTATTTCCCGTTCTTTTCTTTGCGGTGAGAAAATAATAGGTTTAGGGATTAAAAAAGGGTATTTATAATAAAAGGGTTTTTGATTTCCTAATTAAAAAGTTACAATAACCTATTGGGCTTCTATTTACAAAAGCCCGAAATAACCCAATACTTACTCTTAATTACTGAGCCCAAAATTTAATTAAATAGAGTTCACAATTAAAATAATAAGAAGAAATTAGGCCGGGTATTACATTCTTACCCCCTTAAAAGAGTTTGGTCCTCCAAACTAAACGTACCTTAATCTTCGAACAAAGCCGGAAACATATCACGCATTTCACTTTTGAGCTCCCACGTGGCTTCTCTTTCAGTGTGATTGCTCCACTGCACTTTTACGTACGGAATCACTCGCTTCCGCAATACTTGATCTTTACGGTCTACAACCTTCACCGACTTTTCGTCATAACTCAAGTCTTCACGAAAACGTAACTGTCTGTACTCTATGACGTGGCTTGGGTCAGCTACGTACTTCCTCAACATCGACACGTGAAACACATTGTGCACACTAGCTAGTACAGAAGGCAAAGCCAACTTGTAGGCTACCGCTCCTATTCGTTCTAGAATCTCGAACGGTCCCACGTATCTAGGACTTAAACTTTCCACGAATTTCAAATCGCATGACTCCCTTTGTCGGCGAGATCTTCAAGAATACGTGATCTCCTATTTGAAACTCTAGATCGCGTCTCCGATTATCCGCATACGATTTCTGCCTACTCTGCGCAGTTAACAACCACTTGCGAATCTGTTTTACCTTATCCGACGTTACTTGAACAATTTCGGGTCCAGTTAACTTTCGTTCACCTACTTCATCCCAACACGCAGGCGATCTACATTTTCGTCCGTACAAAGCTTCATACGGCGCCATTCTAATACTAGAGTGGTAACTGTTGTTGTAAGCAAACTCCACTAGTGGTAAATGATCATCCCACGCTCCTTGCCAATCCAACGACGTTGCTCTCATTAGGTCTTCAAGAGTTTGAATCGTCCTTTCTGACTGTCCGTCTGTCTGAGGATGGAACGCTGTACTCATAGTTAATTCCGTCCCCAACGCTTTATGTAAACTCTTCCAGATATTTGATGTAAATCTCGCATCTCGATCTGACACTATAGAGACCGGTATTCCATGTAACCTCACGATTTCGTCCACATACAACTTAGCTAACTTTTCCAATGAATCAGTTACCTTGATTGCTAGAAAGTGAGCCTATTTAGTGAGCCTATCCACTATAACCCAAATTGCATTATGACCCTTCACTTTCCTAGGAAGTCCAATCACCAAATCAATAGTGATGTGCTCCCGCTTCCACTCTGGAATAGGTAGCGATTGTAGTAATTCCGCGGGTTTCTGGTGTTCACTTTTCACTTGCTGACATACTAAACACTTGGACACGAATTCTGCTACCTCACTCTTCATATTGTTCCACCAAAATGATTCCTTTAAATCTCTGTACATCTTAGTACTCCCAGGATGAATCGAAAATCTTGAACAGTGAGCTTCCTCAAGAATTTCCCTCTTAATACTTCCATCATTAGGCACCCAAATCCTTGATTGATACCTCATAATCCCGTCATCACCCACACGGAAATCTATCATTCCCTTTTTACTTATGGTCTTGTGGATTACTTTATGGTCTTGTGGATTACTGCTAACTCCTCATCCACATTCTGAGCTTCCTTGATTCTCACCAACAATGTTGGTTGAACACTCATCTGAGCCAAATAACCTTTAACCCTAACTTCTAGTTTCACCATCTCACTATTTCCCAAATTACTTAACCCCTTAGAAATCATAGCCGCTAATGATCCATGGTTCTTTCTACTTAACACATTTGCCACTTTATTGGCTTTTCCAGGATGACACAGAATTTTGCAATCGCAATCATTAAGTAATTCCAGCCATCTTCTCTGCCTCATATTCAACTCTTTCTGAGTGAAAATATACTTAAGACTCTTATGGTCGGTATAAATCCCACATGGCACCCCCATACAAATAATGTCTCCAAATTTTCAATGCAAGCACCACGGCTGCTAACTCCAAATCATGGGTAGGATAGTTCTTCTCATGGTTCTTGAGTTGTCTAGACGCATAAGCTATCACCTTGTCATTTTGCATCAACACACAACCCAAACCTTTCAAAGTAGCATCACTATAAATCACAAAACCATCCTTGTTTGTTGGTGCAATAAGAACAGGCGCAGACACCAATCACCTTTTCAATTCTTGAAAGTTCTTCTCGCATTCATCCAACCATACAAACTTTGTCCCTTTCGTGGTTAACTTAGTCAATGGTAGCGATAACTTCGAAAATCCTTCCACGAACCTTCGGTAATAACCCGCTAAACCCAAGAAGCTCCTTATTTTGCTAACAGAAGTTGGTCTCTCCCAATTTACTATAGCCTCGATTTTCGCAGGGTCAACTGCTATCCCATTCTTAGACACCACATGCCCCAAGAACGCCACTTTCTCAAGCCAGAACTCACACTTCTTAAACTTGACATACAACTTTTGTTCTCTCAGAATCTGCAATACTAATTTCAATGTTCTTCATGCTCCTCTTTTGACTTAGAGTACACCAAGATGTCGTCGATGAATACTATTACACAATTGTCTAAGTACTTTTGAAATACTCTATTCATAAGATCCATAAACACAGCAGGTGCATTTGTCAATCCAAACGGCATTACCAGGAACTCATAGTGCCCATACCTCGTCCTAAAAGCCGTCTTTGCCACATCTTCCTTTTTCACTCTCAACTGATGGTAACCCGAACGCAGATCAATCTTAGAGAAATAACATGCACCCTGGAGTTGATCAAACAAATCATCGATTCTAGGTAAAGGATACTTATTCTTAATCGTTGCATGGTTTAACTCCCGATAGTCAATACATAACCTCATTGACCCATCCTTCTTCTTTACAAATAATACCGGCGCACCCCACGGTGATGCACTTGGCCTAATCAGACCCTTGTCCAATAACTCTTGTAACTGTTCCTTTAACTCTTTAAGTTCCGGCGGAGCCACCCTATATGGTGCTCTCGAAATCGGTGCAGTCTCTGGTGCTAAATCTATTGAAAACTCTACTCGCTCCGATGGTGTTCCCGGTAAGTCCTCAGGGAAAACATCTTTAAAATACCTTACTATGGAAAGAGATTATATGGTCACTTCTTTCTTACTTGACTCACTAACATACGCTAGAAGGACCTCACAACCCTTCCTTAACAGTTTACGAGCCTTCATTACAAAAATCAGATCGGTCCGGACACTCGGTTTCGATCCTTTAAAATAGAATCTTTCTCCAGAGGGTAATTCGAAGTTTACTTCCTTTTTAAAACAGTCTACTTTGGCATGATATGCAGCGAACCAATCCATTACCAATATCACATCAAATTCTTCGATTTCCAAGCTATTGAGATCAACCTCAAGCTTTTTTTTTTTTTTTTCCCGTCCACTTTCAAAGGACACTTCCTATATATAGACGTACCAGGGATCGATTCTCTAGTTTGAATATCTATAACTAAAGAATTCTCTAACGCCTCAGGAATTAAATTCATTTCTTAGCCAAGCAATCATTTGGCACTTTTCATCAGAACTTTGCCCTTTGGCGTCGTTCTTATTACCATCCATTTGGTTTCCATGACCTTTACTCTGGTACTTACTAGCAGCACTGTCCTTTTTACGATCCTCAGTAGCCTTCCGCTTATTGCTATTCCCATCGCGGTTCTAGCTTCCCTTAGATCCAGTCGACTCCTTCTCAGTTGATTTTTTTTTTTCGCTTACTGCGATAACTATCTACTTCTTACTCCACTATCCTTACCCTATCCAACGCTTGATCATAGGTTGATAGCATTAACAGAGTAATTCTGTATTTGATTCGGTCGTTCAAACCATATTCAAACTTTCGGGCTTTCTGCTCTTCATCATCGAAGATCAATGGGCAAATTCTAACAAATCGGTGAATCTAGCAACATAGTCGTCCACCTTCGTACTTCCTTGAGTTAGCATCATAAACTCAGACACTCTGGCGTTTCGAACACTTGCCGGATAATATGATACTATCATTAGTATCATGAATACGAAGCGTTTTCACGCACTCTCATACTATAGATCGTCTCCACAGACTAACATTCAATTTATAGGTCATTCACTAGACCATTGGTCGCTTCAATCAACCGTCACTATCTTCATTAGTCAACTTTACTAGACTTATTGGTCGTTTCATTAGATCGTTACTATCTTCATCGGTCATTGCTACTATGCTTAACATTTAACTTGATGAAAATCAATTCATTACTTGAAAACACGTGGCTTCAGAGACAGTTTCCAAAATCACAACTTTTACACACACTTTACTTATCTTTACTTTACTTTACTTCACTTTACTTCATTTAGGGATTAAGCACGCGCTGTACCCAGGGCTCGGGTTTCTACTGACCGCACCCAAAATCGGTATATCATGATAACCTACGTTACTTCATCAAGCAACGCAAAGGGGTCCACATGTTCAACTTAGAACTATGGATAATTGTAAGGGGTCCACTTATCCGTTTCGGGATTATGGATAACTGTAGTCACTTTACTTATTATAAAAATTCACTTTAAAGAGCTTTTACAAAACAAAGCTTAACTTTACAAACTTTACTTGATCACTTTTTAAAAGATACACATCTCACTTGGACACCAAGGTTACCAAATCAATCATACACATGATACCCCTATTGAACAATAACAATATCAATAGAGTGGATAACAAGAGACGGAATAATTCGCAGAACGGAATAGTTATTAAAAGACTATCTAGCCACACAGATAGTTTACTTTATAAAAACAGAGATTGGGAATCCTAACAAAGGATTAAGAATCAATACACAACTAAGAGCGTAATCCCTTACCTTAGCCTTGCGTTTTACTTGCTCGCTTACTCCACTTGTATAATCTACAAACATGCAATAACTCAATCTTAGATACAAGTAACGCTATTTTACTTTCCGTCCCCAAAATACTACTTTATTTTACTAGGTTAACCTTGTGAGTAATCTCTTTGATCTACTTTAGATCAAAATCAAACTAGGGTTATACTATACGTTAACTTTATACCCAAAATATCCCTTTTTGGTCTACCAAAGTACCCCTAGGGTTTAATGAATTTTATTCCCAATTAACATGTTCTAGGGTTACATTATACCCACTAAATCACTATTCCCAGATACTATTCACAGTCACTATTCACTGCTTAATAATCCCAGATTACTATTCACAGTCACTATTCACAGCTTAATAATCTCAGATTACTATTCACAGTCACTATTCACAGCTTAATAATCTCAGATTACTATTCACAGTCACTATTCACACACTAAAAACACCTTTAGAAAACACACACTCACACACGCATAATCCACACACACAGTAAACACACACACACACAAATAGCACACACATAAACACACACTACTCGACACACACTCACACACTCACAGTGTATGCACACACACACTATTACTCATATATATATATATATTTATATATATATATATATACACACACACAAAACTCATACTCACTTCATCTTCCTTGTTATTAAACCTAAACTTAAACCCTAGTTCAAACATTGTAACTATTAGGGTTTCAAAATAATCAATTCATGATGATCATAGCTTAATGGAAAGGTGGAGAAGATAGAGATTATTAGGTCGATTACCTCCGATGAACGCGACCACCCCTTTTCTTTCTTTTCTGTTCTCTGATCTCTCTCTCTGTGCGATCTCTCTCTCCCTGCGGTCTCTATCTCTCTGATCGCCGCCCCCTCTCCCTATTTCCCGTTCTTTTCTTTGCGGTGAGAAAATAATAGGTTTAGGGATTAAAAAAGGGTATTTATAATAAAAGGGTTTTTGATTTCCTAATTAAAAAGTTACAATAACCTATTGGGCTTCTATTTACAAAAGCCCGAAATAACCCAATACTTACTCTTAATTACTGAGCCCAAAATTTAATTAAATAGAGTTCACAATTAAAATAATAAGAAGAAATTAGGCCGGGTATTACACAAGCATTACAAGAAGTTCATTCGATGCGATAGTAGACTTGGCCTTTTAAGTCAACTTCAAGAACCTGTCTTAAACACGCCATATTTTCTGCCTACATCTTCTAATCGAGTTCAGTCAAAAGATGGTGTTGTTAGTCAATCTGAAAAACCGGGAGGATCAACATCTGTGTATAACTTACATGATGTAACCTTATCTCCATCACCACTTATTTCTTCAGATATTGAACACAGGGTTCTGTTCCACTGTGTTCTCCCTCAAATTTTGAAGTTTCTCTCGGTTTAACTGACAGTTCGCCTAATTGTACTCAATTTCCTTTGTCAGACACATTAACCAGCTTTGATTATGATATTCCTCGACTTGAACCAGTTACAGACTCCCCCATTTCTACATTACATGATTTGGTTCTTTCAAGCACTTCCTCAAGTGTTCGACAACAACAGGGTTCTGTTTGTAAATCCTATGAAGAATTATCTAATGAAGTATTTGGACGATCGCCTAATTCTGGTTTATCAAATATGGCTTCACTAAGTGATTTCAATTTCTCAAATGTTGACGAACAGATTTCTTTTGGTGTATCCCATCAAGGTTTTTCAAATTTTGAAGCTACTTTAGGAGATTTTTCAAATGTTGAACATAGGGTTTCTCTTGGTATATCAAATCATGATCTGTCAGAAATTGAAGTTACTTTAGAGGATTTATCAAATGTCGAACAGGGGGTTTATCTCGGTATGCCAAATCAAGAACTGTCAGATTTTGAAGTTACACTTGAAGGTTTATCGAATGTTGATCAGCGGGTTTGTCTTGGTATACCGAATCAAGATCTATCAAATTTTGAAGCTTCACTAAAAGATTTTTCAAATCTTGAACAGCGGGTTTCTCTTGGTATATCCCATCAAAATTTGGCACACACAGCTGTAGACACCCCATTTTGAATTCAAATTTATGATTACACTACTCTTGTGTCTCGCCTTTGTGTTTGGATGGAAACTCGTTAGTATCATCATGTTTCGTTAAGTTTCTAACGGACTCCGTTAGTCATGGGTTAAACTGAACAAAGAAACTTTAGACAAGGATAAAACAGTATTAAAACACTGGATGCCTCGTACGAGACATCAATGTCTCGTACGAGACATCTCCTCTGTCTGCGGGCTTAATCCACTTTTTTCTCCGTCCCGATCTCTTTCTTGGCCAGCACTCTCCTAATCCAGGGAATATCTAATAGGAGGCTTCCTAGGTGATTTCCTACTGATTTCTTACCTCCTTTAACCTCTCCAAATAAGGACTCTATTTCCTACTAAACTTAGGACTCCTAGACTTGGTCCCTAAGTAATCCAATACTTATAAAATAGAGTTCTTTCACCACAAAAAGAGATTAACAACTCTCTAATCAGTCCCTCTCTGAAGAATCCCGTTTTTACTCCTCCCTCACACCAAAACACCATCAAAAAGTCATCTTTTCAAGCCAACATCATCACAAAACTCTTGGTTCATCAAGGCCTTAGTCAAGGCCATCAATTGGAATCTCAAGAACGCTTTAGGTAAACTCCTACGCTTTAATCTCTACTTTCCATCTCATTCTTTGTTTTAGAGTAGTGTAATACCATCAAAAGGATCAGCCTAGAGCGTCTCCAATCCATGGAGATGGTCTCGAAGCACATGATCCGACATTCCAATAATTAAGAAATTAATTATTGGCTTTATTTGTTTTATTGTTTATTTACTATTTGATTGAAAACACCTAAGCAAGACCAATCCTATATTGGGTGGATTGGGTGCTCCTTGACCTTCCCAATCCATAACTTAACCCCCGAACTCAAGAATCTCACGGTCCGTGTTCCGTTCAACAATATGGTGGCGACTCTCAAATCAAAAAGGTAAAGCGAGGATCTCTATCATTCTCGAGTGCAAACAACAGCACATCCTCCTCTTGCAGCCTCAGTACATAAGGCAGTTTATGGCAAGCAAAACTACCAGATGACGCGGGATGTCTATGAAAGATAAGCAAAACTACCAATAGATCGGCAGGGCTATAGATTGTAATAGACTCCATAGGGGTTTGTAAACGATAGCAATTGCCTTGAAATGAATGCTATGTTACAACTGTTAAAAAAAAGTAGATGTTTTTTTTTTCTTCCTTTTCTTTTTTTGTTCTATTTTCAGCTACATCGTCTACATTACAAAGAACCCCAAATTCTCTTATCGATTCATTGCCTTCAACAATTTAACATTCCACATCATTTTATTACTAATTATGCTTTACAACCACGACGCCTCTAGATCTTTACTTCATGGCAAATTGTCTCCTTTTTTTTCATTTTATTTTGGTTCTAAATTTTTTTTATCTCTACATTGCCTTTAAAAAAAAAAAAAAAAACAATTGTATATGCATGAACACTTTGTTGATTTCATTTTGCAAATTTCATATAAATTTCCATCAAACCCTCTGATGAATTTTATTTTATATTTTTTTTGTATTTTCTAGTTATCGTCACATGTGGAAATGCAAATAGTGAAGCGCAGATTTTTGAGAGGTTGGAAGTGTCCCCTCCACATCCATTGATGATCTTGTGAGCCGTATAGATCTTGAGGAACACCACCAGGTATTGTTCAGCGACACCACAACTGCACCAGATGAGAATTCCTCCATGTCAAAGGTCAATTCTTTTTCGAACGTTCTTAACTGCGATCAGAACTCTGAAAACAACCCCATGAATTGAATGTTCAATTCAGAGGGGGTCCAGGATGAGAGGGTTCTTGAACCTGTTATTTCTTGTAGCTTCACGCCTGAAATTAAGGTTTAAAGTGATAACGTTCCTCAGTGGGATCAGAACTCTGAGAACAACCCCATGAATATATTGGTCAATTCAGATGGGGTCCAGGATGGGAGGGTTCTTGAACCTGTTATGTCTTGTGGGTTCACGCCTGAAAATAAGGTTCAAAGTGATGATGTTGTGGCTCAGGAGAAAAACCTCAATGATCCGACGCAGCTGCAGACCATGTCAAGGATTGACTCGTGTTTTGAGTTACTGCATGATCTGCCCCGGATAGCATCTCTCTCATACTTGTTGTGCACTAACGATTAGACCTTGAATTGCTATTTGTAGACTAGACACTGGATTCTTGAATGCAAGCCCTATTTATGGTTAAGACTTTGCCGAGGTTTGTGAAACTATATTTTTATTTTTTTGGTAAGTTTCTTTACATTTCGACCTTACCTGAAAGATTTAAAATGTAAACAAGGGTAGGAGCTGATAGGCACAGAAACTGGAGTACAAACTGGAAAGATTCTTTCTGGCCTGCAGTTTTCTTGGTCATCTTCATGGGTTTGCTTTGTTGGTTTTGATCTTCCAGGAGTACAAACTGACAAGATTCAGAACTAATCCGTGTTTTTTCCTTTGTTTTAGCCAAACAAATAATTGATTAAAAAATGACAATGGTCGTTCACCCAAATTAAAATTGGAATTTAATAAGTATCATTTCATCATTATTATGATAACTAACAATCAGAGATAGCGTTTCAAAAAAAAAAAAAAAAACTCAAAGATCTCCTTTCACATGGGCAATCTTCTGCTAATTCAATTGCATTAGATATGAAATCGGCGCTTATGCATCGAGGCAAAATAACTGGAGATATTTTGGTATACAATTTGTAAAGCATTTACAAGAAATATAGCATTAACAAATGGAGTTCCTAATAATTAAAATGTTTATGTTGTTGCCAGAACATGTTCTGACAATATTTATTCAAGCTATGACTATTACTTACAAATCTCCAACTTTCAGAAAAGCAAAGTAAATACCATATCATTTTCCAACCTAATCATAATTATTTAAAACATTTATCATCGGCTCACTAGCCGTTAAGAATTTATTATTTTATCTTCTTTATTTTAGAAGTATAAACAAATTTAGTTATTTTATAACGTTATAATTAACTCAATAGCCGTTTGTCTTTTTAAAGGTGTCACGAGAATGATCAACATGATATAATAAAGTTTTTTTAAAAAAAAAAAAAAACTCTCCTGCAGCTGGCATGTTTCGAAAAATAGCCGTTCTCTATGACGGTTGAAAGTGATTAATTAATTAGTTGAGTTCCATAGGAAAAGACTATAAATGAAGACCTAGTGCCTAGCGTAAAAAGAGCGAAAAGGAAAGATATGAGAGCTAATATGAACATAGCATTTCCCAATTACTAGTAGCATTCGATATATAGATATGTATATAGTTTATAAAGCTTTGGGCCTCTAGTATTTGAAGTTGATTTTAAGTACCTTCACGATCGTTGTTCTTGGCATTTCAGAAGAAACAAGTCTCAACTAAAAGGCAAGTTCGTCTAGTTATCTAATCGCATATTTTCATCTTTTGTCTATTTATATATTACCTCTATCCCTAAATGAGTGTCTAAATTTCATTTTAAGGGACATCTGAAAATCTCAACTCTTTATACAATTTGGTGGCAAAGATTCATATACAATCTTCTAATCTCTTTTCTAAATATTTAGTTTTGCACGTATAAAGAGACCGGTGAAAAAATATTCGGAAAAAAACATTTAGGGACAAAGTTATGTTAAAAAAAGACACTCATTTTGGGACAAGAATTTTTTGAAAATCGACATTCATTTAGGAATAGAGGGAGTACTTATTTTGAGATCTTATTATTTTTATTTTATACACTTTTGTTGGATAATCTAATAAAGTCAACTTTCTAGTAAAATAAGCCCGCTTTTGAACAATCTTCTTTCCAGAATGCATGTATGCGAGTAAAAGCATCAAGTTTTTTGGCAAATTAATTCTTTTTAAACAGATATTTAATTTTTCTGTGATATCTGATAAATTCATGGCGCCATTCAGATGCTAGAATCGGCAATTCAGATGCAAATGTATGTTCAAGACGTAATGGAACGCTGGAGCATCTAGAGGTTAGCGTGGACCCTTGGTACTCAGTTACAAGATGTGGGTACTTTCCTTCTCGAGCTTGGTCGAATCACGAACACCCTTCAAGTCAGCCCCACAAACTATCAGGTAGATGCTAATTTCATACAGTTTATGATTTTTTGTTACTTAGGCTCCGTTTGTTTCTCGTAAAACAATTTCCGGAAAATGATTTCCCGTAAAATGTTTTCCGGAAAATGAAAATGTTTTCCGGAAAATGACATAAACATGTTTTTGGTTGTTTGGTAAATCTAAGGAAAATATTTTCATATGAAAAAAATAATAATTTAATATGAGGAAAAGAATTATTATGAGAAAAAATTTGAATGTGTGTAGGGGTTTGGGTTTGGGGTTGGGGTGGGTGGTGGGGTAGTGGGGGTGGGTGGTGGGGGTAGGGGTGGGGTAGTGGGGAGCGGGGGAGGTGTTCAAAAATAATTTTAATATGAGTGAAAAAATAAGTTGTGTTTTTTTTTTTTTTTGGGGGGGGGGGAGTGGTGGGTGGGTTGTGGGGTAGGGGTGGGGGTAAAGGGGGAGGAGGCAATGGGTGTTGATAATAATTTTAATATGAGTGGAAAAAAAAGTTTTTTTTTTTGGTGGGTGGGTAGGTAGGGGGTGGGTGAGTGGGGGGTGGGGTTGGGGTGGATGGGGGGGAACGTAAGGTTGGAGAGTGGGGATGCGGTTGGAGGTGGAGGTGGAGTGGGTAGGGTGGGGTTGTATGGGGGAGTTGGGTGTGTGAGTGAGGGAGTTAACATTTTCCGTAAAATGCCTTACGGAAGAGAAATCCGTAAGTTGTTTTACGGAAAACCTAGCTTATTTCCATTGACCGTAAAATATTTTACATTGACTTTTTTTCCCTTTAGGTTACCAAACACCGGAAAACATGTAAAACATTTTACGGTGAAACAAACGGAGCCTTAATGTTTAGTATAAGTATATCAATTTGAGATGCATATATATTTAAGTTGTTATGTATACAGCCGCCACGAGTTGAACTTATTTCTGGGCCCGCTGTTTACATCGATCCGTTCTATCATGGCTCCCGCCCGGTTCCGGTACGACTATGGATTAGTACACCCTCCCTCCCAAAATAAATGTTTCAAATTGCTCTTGATCAAGAGCAAACTCGATCATTCACTCTGGGACGGAGAGAGGGTATTTTCTAACTCAAGGGAAAACTCTTAGTGAAACACTCTAATCTGTTGGATGAGTTTTTGGCAGTGGGGTCTACAAAGATTTATTACAATCCAACGGATTACAGAGTTTCACTATGAGTTTTCCCTTTGAGTTTTCACTATACATATCATTATCCATTTTGTTTTGTAATTGCTTGTATATGTCCTTATGGCAACTTATTGATTAATTTCGTGCCTAGCAGCGGCGATTTTTTTCTCGGCCAGGAACAAGTGGTGGGGCAGGGGCTGGGGTAAGGCCGAACACCGGACCACGCACTTCCAGTACAGGTAACCAGGTCAGGGAACCAATACCAGATTTAAATCTAGATGCTTCAGAAGTAAGTATTTCTTTCTCTTTTTTTTCTTTTTTATGTTTTTCTCTTCTTAGTATTAGTTGTCTCCGTTTCGTATAATCTATTCTCGACAGGCTTAAGCCGTTGGATTTTGATGTATATATGTCATAGTAAATATTTTTGTTATATCAGGATGAAGCTGCTGATGATGGGAGGTCATGATCATAATATACATCAGATTCAGAAGGTGGCTCTATATGTATATGTTATGAAATACTCTTTCCATATACTTAAAAGAGTATTCGTTTTAATTTTTTTGCTCAATATATCTTCATTTCCCGTGTTTTGCAGAGGGTGAGGGAGGGGAACTGAATAATGTGCGGTTTTTGGTTCAATTTTTGAGGTGTGTTAGGAGAAGTAGAAGACCCGGGACGGAGGAAGAGCAGGAGAGTTTAGATGATGTATAAGTTTTCTTGGTTTTGAATAGAAAGAGGGCATGTGTTTATTTGGTAGTTTGACAATCTGAAATGAAGTTGTTTGTTTTCCAGATGAATATGTTGTTATGTTCGTTTTCTTTTTGAGGATCTGAAAAACGTTTACAATTGTTGGAAGTTGTTCAATATAATATGAAAGTTTTGGTTCATACATATTACTAGTGTTAGAAATATTACAACGATATTGAACAGAAACAGAAATATAAATTACAAAACAGGATACAACCCAGGCCATTTTGGAGCTGCATTCGTGTCCGCAGGACGCACATGTTGGATTAGAGGACCAACCGGACTAGCGATCAAAGCGAAAGGAAGAAATCAGACGGCCACCAGGTGAGGTGGGCGACCGCCCAAAACGGTCTGTGCCGGAGCCCAACTAACCAGGTCGGTTTCAGGGCCATTGGTGGATAGACTGGGCGACCACACAGGACAAAGTGTGCGGCCGCACACCATGGCGGGGAAACAGACTTGGCCAAATTTGATTGATTTTAGGATTCCTTCTTTGACGAGGTTTTCGTCTTTATTCTAAGTTGTGTATATAAGCAGGGTTCCGCCCCATAACTCATTGTAATTTCAAATTTACATATTATAGTGCAAGATCCTGGCTTGGTAGTACCCCCAGACGTAGTCAAAAATATTGACGAACTGGGTAAACAATTCTCTGTGTTCTCTTTACTGTTTTTGCTTCTTTTATTGTTCTTGCTTGTTGGGTTTGCACATTATATTCTTGCGATATGTTTGTGTTTGGAGTGTCTATACCACAACAACTGGTATCAGAGCTTTGGTTAGACGGGCCAAGGGTTTCAAGCAGTCAAGAATGGGCAAAGATAAACGAGCGGTAGAAAAGTTCGATGGTTCTGACTACGCATATTGGAGGATGCAAATAGAGGATATCTTGTATGGTAAGGATATCTATAAGCCTCTATTAGGAGTCAAACCGGAAGGCAAAAAATAGGAAGATTGGGATATCCTGGACAGGAAAAGTTCGATGGTTCTGAATACGAAGTGGATCGCGAAGACCACCAAGAAGGCGAAGACCACCAAGGAGCTACTTGATTATCTTACTGAGAGATTTGAAACACCATCTGCGGTGAACAAGGTTGATTTGATACGCAAGATGGGGAATCTCAAGATGCAAGAGGGAGGATCATTAGCTAAACACATCGACGAGGTTCATGATTTGGTCTTGCTAGCATCCTTACCAAGGAGTTGGAGCGGAACGGTGACAGCGTTAAGTGCTTCAGCGGGTAAGAATAAATTGAAGTTTGATGATGTCAAGGATCTACTTCTGAGCGAGGAGAATCGTATGAAGAAGTTGGGGACACCATCTACTTCGGAATCGGTTTTGGCTATAACTTGAAGGGAGAAACTGGGTTCTAGCAACAAAGGGAAAACAGGGTCAAGGGAAAGTGTAATCGGGGTGGGGATCAGCCTGGAGATAACAAAGAAACACCAAGGTTCGCAAGAGGATCGGTTGAGTGTTATCATTGTAAGGAGTTAGGACACTACAAGAGGGATTGTCCCAGGCGAGGGGATAAATCGGTGAATGTGGTAACTTATGGTGAAGATGTACTGATTCTGAGTGTTAGTAGTGCGCTAGAATCATGGATGCTGGATTCGGGAGCATCATTCCACTCATGCGGGCATGCAGAGGAGATGGAAAATTATACTTCCGGTGATTTCAGAAAGGTCTATCTGACGGATGGCAAGCCCTTGGAAATCAAGGGGAAGGGAGATGTCAGAATTGGAGTATCGGACGGGAAGGTCTTACATCTACACGGGGTCAGACACATTCCGGGTTTGAAAAAGAATCTGTTATCAGTTGGGCAGCTGGATGAAGAAGGTTACACGGTAAATTTTAGCTGCAGGAACTGGGTTATTGCCAAGGGAGACTCTGAGATCGCTCGAGGTAATAAGGAAGGTACATTTTATTTGACGAATAACACCAAGGATAGTATCGCGGTGGCGTCAGCCAAGGGTGATACGGATTTGTGGCACTGTCGATTGGGTCACATGAGTGAGAAGAGGGTACGGTTACTTTGCTCAAAGTGAAGACTACCGGGTTTGAAGACAGTCGACGTAGAGATTTGCGAAGACTGTGTATTCGGCAAACAGGCGAGGAGTAATTTCTCGAGGACAGGTAGGGCTTTGAGGGAAGCAAAGTTAGAATTGGTTCACACGGATTTGTGGGGACCGGCCTCGGTAATAGTTAACATATATTATAGCTATTATAATTGTTAACTATAATAGTTTACTATTTATAGTTAAATACAATTGTTAACTATAATAGTTAACTATTATAGTAACTATAATAGTTAACAGTTATAGTATCTGTTACAATTATAAGTATTAGTTACTACAATAGTTAACTATAATTGTTACCCTATATAGTAACTATTATTATTAGCTAATAGTAGAAAAAATGAAAAAGTCACTTATTTATGAAGGGATGGTTGATGTGGCATCACCAAATGCAACTTTTCTCATAACTTGTCCACATGTTAACACTATATTCCTCTTCACCAACTTTAATATATATATACCAGAAAGGGTCACCACATCTCTAGAACTGAATAATGAAGAGACTGGTCGACTATAATCTTGTTCTTGATTATAATCTTTAGCTTTCTTCTCATTCATTTGTTTTAAGTAAGGTGGAGACTAAATAAACACCTTTCCCTTTTCCTCTGTTTTAAATGTTCTTTCTTCTTCTTCTTTTCTCTCCTTTCTACTTCTTGCTATTTAATACAACTGTTAGAGTGACTGGAATTTCAAAATGGTGGTTTTTGTAGGCAGCATTTTCTGGAGTTCCCCAAAGGTGTGCTGGACAAGCATTACAAGAAGTTCATTCGATGCGAGTAGACTTGGCCTTTTAAGTCAACTTCAAGAACCCGTTTTAAACACGCCATATTTTCTGCCTACAGCTTCTAATCGAGTTCAGTCAAAAGATGGTGTTGTTAGTCAATCTGAAAAACCGGGAGGATCAACATCTGTGTATAACTTACATGATGTAGCCTTATCTCCATCACCACTTATTTCTTCAGACATTGAACAACAACAGGGTTCTGTTCCACTGTGTTCTCCCTCAAATTTTGAAGTTTCTCTCGGTTTAACTGACAGTTCGCCTAATTGTACTCAATTTCCTTTGTCAGACACATTAACCAACTTTGATTATGATATTCCTCGACTTGAACCAGTTACAGACTCCCCCATTTCTACTTTACATGATTTGGTTCTTTCAAGCACTTCCTCAAGTGTTCGACAACAACAGGGTTCTGTTTGTAAATCCTATGAAGAATTATCTAATGAAGTATTTGGACGATCGCCTAATTCTGGTTAATCAAATATGGCTTCACTAAGTGATTTCAATTTCTCAAATGTTGACGAACAGATTTCTTTTGGTGTATCCCATCAAGGTTTTTCAAATTTTGAAGTTACTTTAGGAGATTTATCAAATGTTAAACATAGGGTTTCTCTTGGTATATCAAATCATGATCTGTCAGAAATTGAAGTTACTTTAGAGGATTTATCAAATGTCGAACAGGGGGTTTATCTCGGTATGCCAAATCAAGTACTGTCAGATTTTGAAGTTACACTTGAAGGTTTATCGAATGTTGATCAGCGGGTTTGTCTTGGTATACCGAATCAAGATCTATCAAATTTTGAAGCTTCACTAAAAGATTTTTCAAATCTTGAACAGCGGGTTTCTCTTGGTATATCCCATCAAAATTTGGCACACACAGCTGTAGACACCCTATTTTGAACTCAAATTTATGATTACACTAGTCTTGTGTCTCGCCTTTGTGTTTGGATGAAAACTCGTTAGTTTCATCATGTTTTGTTAAGTTTCTAACGGACTCCGTTAGTCAGGGGCTAAACTGAACAAAGAAACTTTAGACAAGGACAAAACAGTATTAAAACACTGTATGCCTCGTACGAGACATCAATGTCTCGTACGAGACATCTCCTCTGTCTGCGGGCTTAATCCACTTTCTTTCTCCGTCCCGATCTCTTTCTTGGCCAGCACTCTCCTAATCCGGGGAATATCTAATAGGAGGCTTTCTAGGTGATTTCCTACTGATTTCTTACCTCCTTTAACCTCTCCAAATAAGGACTCTATTTCCTACTAAACTCAGGACTCCTAGACTTGGTGCCTAAGTAATCCAATACTTATAAAATAAAGTTCTTTCACCACAAAAAGTGATTAACAACTCTCTAATCAGTCCCTCTCTGAAGAATCCCGTTTTTACTCCTCTCTCACACCAAAACACCATCAAAAACTCATCTTTTCAAGCCAAAATCATCACAAAACTCTTGGATCATCAAGGCCTTAGTCAAGGCCATCAATTGGAATCTCAAGAACGCCTTAGGTAAACTCCTACGCTTTTGATCTCTATTTCTCATCTCATTCTTTGTTTTAGAGTAGTGTAATCCCATCAAAATGATCAGCCTAGAGCCTCTCCAATCCATGGAGATGGTCTCGAAGCACATGATCCGACATTCCAATGATTAAGAAATTAATTATTGGATTTATTTGTTTTAATTGTTTATTTACTATTTGATTGGAAACACCTAAGCAAGACCAATCCTATATTGGGTGGATTGGGTGCTCCTTAACCTTCCCAATCCATAACTTAACCCCCGAACTCAAGAATCTCACGGTCCGTGTTCCGTTCAACAACATGGTGGGCTCTCAAATCAAAAAGGTAAAGCGAGGATCTCTATCTTTCTCGGGTTCAAACAACAGCACATCCTCCTCTTGCAGCCTCAGTACATAAGGCAGTTTATGGCAAGCAAAACTACCAGATGACGCGGGATGTCTATTAAAGATAAGAAAAACTACGAGATGGCGTGAGACGTCTATGAAAGATTACAACGTCAACCTGTAGAGCAAATATCATTCGCTGTAATAGGTTAGACAATGGTGAAACTCCATAGGAACTTGTAATAGACAGGGCTATAGATCGGCAGGGCTATAGATTGTAATAGACTCCATAGGGGTTTGTAAAGGATGGCAATTGCCTTGAAATGAATGCTATGTTACAACTGTTCAAAAAAAGTAGATGTTTTTTTTTCTTCCTTTTCTTTTTTTGTTCTATTTTCAGCTACATCGTCTACATTACAAAGAACCCCAAATTCTCTTATCGATTCATTGCCTTCAACAATTTAACATTCCACATCATTTTATTACTAATTATGCTTTACAACCACGACGCCTCTAGATCTTTACTTCACGGCAAATTGTCTCCTTTTTTTTCATTTTATTTTGGTTCTTAAATTTTTTTTATCTCTCTTTTGCCTTTAAAAAAAAAAAACAATTGTATATGCATGAACACTTTGTTGATTTCATTTTGAAAATTTCATATAAATTTCCATCAAGCCCTCTGATGAATTTTATTTTATATTTTTTTGTATTTTCTAGTTATCGTCACATGTGGAAATGCAAATAGTGAAGCGCAGATTTTCGAGAGGTTGGAAGTGTCCCCTCCACATCCATTGATGATCTTGTGAGCCGTATAGATCTTGAGGAACACCACCAGATTGTTCAGCGACACCACAACTGCACCAGATGAGAATTCCTCCATGTCAAAGGTCAATTCTTTTTCGAACGTTCTTAACTGCGATCAGAACTCTGAGAACAACCCCATGAATTGAATGTTCAATTCAGAGGGGGTCCAGGATGAGAGGGTTCTTGAACCTGTTATTTCTTGTGGCTTCACGCCTGAAATTAAGGTTTAAAGTGATAATGTTCCTCAGTGGGATCAGAACTCTGAGAACAACCCCATGAATATATTGGTCAATTCGGATGGGGTCCAGGATGGGAGGGTTCTTGAACCTGTTATTTCTTATGGGTTCACGCCTGAAAATAAGGTTCAAAGTGATGATGTTCTGGCTCAGGAGAAAAACCTCAATGATCCGACGCAGCTGCAGACCATGTCAAGGATTGACTCGTGTTTTGAGTTACTGCATGATCTGCCCCGGATAGCATCTCTCTCATACTTGTTGTGCACTAACGATTAGACCTTGAATTGCTATTTGTAGACTGGACACTGGATTCTTGAATGCAAGCCCTATTTATGGTTATGACTTTGCCGAGGTTTGTGAAACTATATTTTTATTTTTTTGGTAAGTTTCTTTACATTTCGACCTTACCTGAAAGATTTAAAATGTAAACAAGGGTAGGAGCTGATAGGCACAGAAAAGTCTTCTTTCTTTTTTTTTGGGGGGGGGGGGGGAGTAGGATTTCAGTCCAATGATGCTGTTCCAGGCTCATTTTGTTCTTGAAGCCTACAATTTATTTAAAAACATCAAAGGTTTAAATTTTGTCCAATCTTGTTTCTTTTCTACAGATAAATTCCTTCTTCATCTCCTTCCACTATACTCCCTCCGTCCCAAAATGATCTTCACGTTTGACTATTCAAACTTTTTATGGATATGAACACTTGCTTTGCTAGCCATGTTTTGTTTATGCACTTTTAAGCTTAAATTGTGGAAAAGTGAAGAAATTTTTGGGACAACGAGAAATGTCAAATGAGAAGATCGTTTTGACGAATAACACCAAGGATAGTATCGCGGTGGCGTCAGCCAAGGGTGATACGGATTTGTGGCACTGTCGATTGGGTCACATGAGTGAGAAGAGGGTACGGTTACTTTGCTCAAAGTGAAGACTACCGGGTTTGAAGACAGTCGACGTAGAGATTTGCGAAGACTGTGTATTCGGCAAACAGGCGAGGAGTAATTTCTCGAGGACAGGTAGGGCTTTGAGGGAAGCAAAGTTAGAATTGGTTCACACGGATTTGTGGGGACCGGCCTCGGTAATAGTTAACATATATTATAGCTATTATAATTGTTAACTATAATAGTTTACTATTTATAGTTAAATACAATTGTTAACTATAATAGTTAACTATTATAGTAACTATAATAGTTAACAGTTATAGTATCTGTTACAATTATAAGTATTAGTTACTACAATAGTTAACTATAATTGTTACCCTATATAGTAACTATTATTATTAGCTAATAGTAGAAAAAATGAAAAAGTCACTTATTTATGAAGGGATGGTTGATGTGGCATCACCAAATGCAACTTTTCTCATAACTTGTCCACATGTTAACACTATATTCCTCTTCACCAACTTTAATATATATATACCAGAAAGGGTCACCACATCTCTAGAACTGAATAATGAAGAGACTGGTCGACTATAATCTTGTTCTTGATTATAATCTTTAGCTTTCTTCTCATTCATTTGTTTTAAGTAAGGTGGAGACTAAATAAACACCTTTCCCTTTTCCTCTGTTTTAAATGTTCTTTCTTCTTCTTCTTTTCTCTCCTTTCTACTTCTTGCTATTTAATACAACTGTTAGAGTGACTGGAATTTCAAAATGGTGGTTTTTGTAGGCAGCATTTTCTGGAGTTCCCCAAAGGTGTGCTGGACAAGCATTACAAGAAGTTCATTCGATGCGAGTAGACTTGGCCTTTTAAGTCAACTTCAAGAACCCGTTTTAAACACGCCATATTTTCTGCCTACAGCTTCTAATCGAGTTCAGTCAAAAGATGGTGTTGTTAGTCAATCTGAAAAACCGGGAGGATCAACATCTGTGTATAACTTACATGATGTAGCCTTATCTCCATCACCACTTATTTCTTCAGACATTGAACAACAACAGGGTTCTGTTCCACTGTGTTCTCCCTCAAATTTTGAAGTTTCTCTCGGTTTAACTGACAGTTCGCCTAATTGTACTCAATTTCCTTTGTCAGACACATTAACCAGCTTTGATTATGATATTCCTCGACTTGAACCAGTTACAGACTCCCCCATTTCTACTTTACATGATTTGGTTCTTTCAAGCACTTCCTCAAGTGTTCGACAACAACAGGGTTCTGTTTGTAAATCCTATGAAGAATTATCTAATGAAGTATTTGGACGATCGCCTAATTCTGGTTAATCAAATATGGCTTCACTAAGTGATTTCAATTTCTCAAATGTTGACGAACAGATTTCTTTTGGTGTATCCCATCAAGGTTTTTCAAATTTTGAAGTTACTTTAGGAGATTTATCAAATGTTGAACATAGGGTTTCTCTTGGTATATCAAATCATGATCTGTCAGAAATTGAAGTTACTTTAGAGGATTTATCAAATGTCGAACAGGGGTTTATCTCGGTATGCCAAATCAAGTACTGTCAGATTTTGAAGTTACACTTGAAGGTTTATCGAATGTTGATCAGCGGGTTTGTCTTGGTATACCGAATCAAGATCTATCAAATTTTGAAGCTTCACTAAAAGATTTTTCAAATCTTGAACAGCGGGTTTCTCTTGGTATATCCCATCAAAATTTGGCACACACAGCTGTAGACACCCTATTTTGAACTCACATTTATGATTACACTAGTCTTGTGTCTCGCCTTTGTGTTTGGATGAAAACTCGTTAGTTTCATCATGTTTTGTTAAGTTTCTAACGGACTCCGTTAGTCAGGGGCTAAACTGAACAAAGAAACTTTAGACAAGGACAAAACAGTATTAAAACACTGTATGCCTCGTACGAGACATCAATGTCTCGTACGAGACATCTCCTCTGTCTGCGGGCTTAATCCACTTTCTTTCTCCGTCCCGATCTCTTTCTTGGCCAGCACTCTCCTAATCCGGGGAATATCTAATAGGAGGCTTTCTAGGTGATTTCCTACTGATTTCTTACCTCCTTTAACCTCTCCAAATAAGGACTCTATTTCCTACTAAACTCAGGACTCCTAGACTTGGTGCCTAAGTAATCCAATACTTATAAAATAAAGTTCTTTCACCACAAAAAGTGATTAACAACTCTCTAATCAGTCCCTCTCTGAAGAATCCCGTTTTTACTCCTCTCTCACACCAAAACACCATCAAAAACTCATCTTTTCAAGCCAAAATCATCACAAAACTCTTGGATCATCAAGGCCTTAGTCAAGGCCATCAATTGGAATCTCAAGAACGCCTTAGGTAAACTCCTACGCTTTTGATCTCTATTTCTCATCTCATTCTTTGTTTTAGAGTAGTGTAATCCCATCAAAATGATCAGCCTAGAGCCTCTCCAATCCATGGAGATGGTCTCGAAGCACATGATCCGACATTCCAATGATTAAGAAATTAATTATTGGATTTATTTGTTTTAATTGTTTATTTACTATTTGATTGGAAACACCTAAGCAAGACCAATCCTATATTGGGTGGATTGGGTGCTCCTTAACCTTCCCAATCCATAACTTAACCCCCGAACTCAAGAATCTCACGGTCCGTGTTCCGTTCAACAACATGGTGGGCTCTCAAATCAAAAAGGTAAAGCGAGGATCTCTATCTTTCTCGGGTTCAAACAACAGCACATCCTCCTCTTGCAGCCTCAGTACATAAGGCAGTTTATGGCAAGCAAAACTACCAGATGACGCGGGATGTCTATTAAAGATAAGAAAAACTACGAGATGGCGTGAGACGTCTATGAAAGATTACAACGTCAACCTGTAGAGCAAATATCATTCGCTGTAATAGGTTAGACAATGGTGAAACTCCATAGGAACTTGTAATAGACAGGGCTATAGATCGGCAGGGCTATAAATTGTAATAGACTCCATAGGGGTTTGTAAAGGATGGCAATTGCCTTGAAATGAATGCTATGTTACAACTGTTCAAAAAAAGTAGATGTTTTTTTTTCTTCCTTTTCTTTTTTGTTCTATTTTCAGCTACATCGTCTACATTACAAAGAACCCCAAATTCTCTTATCGATTCATTGCCTTCAACAATTTAACATTCCACATCATTTTATTACTAATTATGCTTTACAACCACGACGCCTCTAGATCTTTACTTCACGGCAAATTGTCTCCTTTTTTTTCATTTTATTTTGGTTCTTAAATTTTTTTATCTCTCTTTTGCCTTTAAAAAAAAAAAACAATTGTATATGCATGAACACTTTGTTGATTTCATTTTGAAAATTTCATATAAATTTCCATCAAGCCCTCTGATGAATTTTATTTTATATTTTTTTTGTATTTTCTAGTTATCGTCACATGTGGAAATGCAAATAGTGAAGCGCAGATTTTCGAGAGGTTGGAAGTGTCCCCTCCACATCCATTGATGATCTTGTGAGCCGTATAGATCTTGAGGAACACCACCAGATTGTTCAGCGACACCACAACTGCACCAGATGAGAATTCCTCCATGTCAAAGGTCAATTCTTTTTCGAACGTTCTTAACTGCGATCAGAACTCTGAGAACAACCCCATGAATTGAATGTTCAATTCAGAGGGGGTCCAGGATGAGAAGGTTCTTGAACCTGTTATTTCATGTGGCTTCACGCCTGAAATTAAGGTTTAAAGTGATAATGTTCCTCAGTGGGATCAGAACTCTGAGAACAACCCCATGAATATATTGGTCAATTCAGATGGGGTCCAGGATGGGAGGGTTCTTGAACCTGTTATTTCTTATGGGTTCACGCCTGAAAATAAGGTTCAAAGTGATGATGTTCTGGCTCAGGAGAAAAACCTCAATGATCCGACGCAGCTGCAGACCATGTCAAGGATTGACTCGTGTTTTGAGTTACTGCATGATCTGCCCCGGATAGCATCTCTCTCATACTTGTTGTGCACTAACGATTAGACCTTGAATTGCTATTTGTAGACTGGACACTGGATTCTTGAATGCAAGCCCTATTTATGGTTATGACTTTGCCGAGGTTTGTGAAACTATATTTTTATTTTTTTGGTAAGTTTCTTTACATTTCGACCTTACCTGAAAGATTTAAAATGTAAACAAGGGTAGGAGCTGATAGGCACAGAAAAGTCTTCTTTCTTTTTTTTTGGGGGGGGGGGGGGAGTAGGATTTCAGTCCAATGATGCTGTTACCAGGCTCATTTTGTTCTTGAAGCCTACAATTTATTTAAAAACATCAAAGGTTTTAATTTTGTCCAATCTTGTTTCTTTTCTACAGATAAATTCCTTCTTCATCTCCTTCCACTATACTCCCTCCGTCCCAAAATGATCTTCACGTTTGACTATTCAAACTTTTTATGGATATGAACACTTGCTTTGCTAGCCATGTTTTGTTTATGCACTTTTAAGCTTAAATTGTGGAAAAGTGAAGAAATTTTTGGGACAACGAGAAATGTCAAATGAGAAGATCGTTTTGAGACTGAGGGAGTATATGGTTTCTGTTAGTAAATTCAGGGATGAAAAAGGTCCTGGTTTGTGCAGAAATCACCCAAACCATTTTGGGACATGACACCAAAAGCCACTTCATTCCATTAAAGTTGGTCAAGGAGTTATCTCCCTACATTAGTTGGGCGAGATGGGTGTTTAAGTACTTCCCATCTCGTAACCTAACCCCCGAACCTTCATAACAAGAATCTCTGTTTTCGTATCAAAACTTAGGCTAAATATTAGGTTTTTCTTATGTTCCTCTAAAACATAGGTGGCGACTCTACAATCTAAAACACGAATAGACATCCTAGGATAATCTGCCGCTCTAGCCAAAGCGGGTGGGCTCCTCCCGGGGTATCTACAGTATGACATGTAGGACCCACTTTCTATTTAGGATTTTGACTCTTAAAATGGGATGCATTTTAAAGAAATTTTTGACTCTTAAATGGGACAGAGGGAGTATATAATATATATATATATATATATATATATATATATATAGGGTCCTGCTCCTGTGAGAACCAAATTACATGAGAACCATGAGAACCATTACTAGCCTTAGGATTAGGATTAAATGGACTGTCCAGATTAGAGGTAAAAACATAACTAGGCGGTGGCAATTTTGAAATTAAAGGAGGCGCGAGGGCATAATGGTCATATCGCTTTAAAAACATAACACGCACCGAAGTCGGGAAAGGCGAGTTCCATAGATACAAATGGTATTTCCTACTTTATCCAATGTTTACTTGGATACATTTAGGCAAAAACTAATGTATCCAATGTTCACTTGGATAATTCATTTGATACATTACTTGGATACATTATGTCAAAACTAAATGTATCCAATATGTTTACTTGGATACATTTATGCAAAAACTAATGTATCCAATGTTCACTTGGATAATTCATTGGATACATTAGGTCAAAACTAAATGTATCCAATGTTTACTTGGATACATTTATGCAAAAACTAATGTATCCAATGTTCACTTAGATAATTCATTGGATACATTACTTAGATACATTAGGTCAAAACTAACTGTATCCAATGTTTACTTGGATACATTTAGGCAAAAACTAATGTATCCAATGTTCACTTGGATAATTGATTGGATACATTAGGTCAAAACTAAATGTATCCAATGTTTACTTGGATACATTTAGGCAAAAACTAAGTGTATCTAATAAAATCCGACTTATTACAAAAATGCCACCGTCTCCCTTTCTGCCGTCGACGTGTTCATCGCAGAGCCACAAATAAGAACATAACGATACAATACCTGTTTTGCCCTTGAAGTTCCGACTTATTTCAAAATTGCCACCACGTCATGCTCCCTCCAAGTCTGATCTGCGCCGTCCGTCTTTTTCTAATCCAGCGGCTGCTGTTGGTTCTCACGGTTCTCATGATATTTAGGTTCTCATTTGAGAACCTATATATATATATATATATATATATATATATATATATATATATATGTATTTACTTATACAAATTGGTTAAGCTTCAATTACCCTTCTGTTTTCCAGTTAACTTATATTTACCTTCTTCTGTTCTCCTATGAAATCATGATTTTTATTTACTCACAAAATAATGGTTAATTAGAATAATGATACAAAATTATTTTAATAAATAATTATTTCAGTCCTTTGTCAAGAATAAAATGCATGGGGGATCATCAGACTGTTTTTCAGGTATAGCAAGCTTTAGACATCGAGTGTGGAAGGCATGGCCGCATGGCAAAATGTCAACGGAAGGAAGCTTACTAAGCTCCGGTACTTCACCATCATCCTCAAATTCATCTTCAAGTAAAACCGACTCATCATCATCATCAATTGGTGGACACATAAAATCCTTATCGCAAATAAAAAAACTTTGTCCCAACGGTTCGCACTCTTCATCAAAACCTGTAAATTACAACCAAAAAGTATCAGGAAAATCTAAGCAAATATATACACATGAATACATAAACGATATGCATATTACATATACATACATACATATATATAGTGTGTGCGTGCGCGCGCGCGCGCGTGTGTACTCTCTCCATCTCACCCAAAATAGGATTCTTTTGATCCTGAGATGGGAATTAAAGAATACTACTCCCTCTGTCCCTAAATGAGTGTCCATTTTCAAGAAATCTTTGTCCCTAAATGAGTGTCTTTTTTTAACATAACTTTCTCCCTAAATGTTTTTTTTCGAAATTTTTTTCACCGGTTTCTTTATACGTGCAAAACTAAAGGTTTGGAAAGGAGATTACAAGACTATATATGAATCGTTGTTACCAAATTGTTTCAAAAGTTGAGATTTTCACTGTCCCTTAAAATAAAATTTGGACACTCATTTAGGGACAGAGGTAGTAATATTTTACAGAAATAAGTGGTTTAATAAGTAGGTGCTGAGTGGATAGGGAATAGTAAGTGAAAAAGTTGTTGTGAGTATGACAAGTGGGTCCCATTAATAAAAACATTCCATTCTGGGGACCCAAAATGGCAAAATGTCCTATTTTGCATGGGACGGAGGAAGTATGTATGTAAATATATGTATGCATATGTATATATATATATATATGTATGTATGTATGTATGTATGTATACCTTTCATTCTTAATATAATATTATATCATTAATTTCCACCCCCACTAATTCTCTCTCTTCCTCTCTACCTTTCATTCTTAATATAATATTATATCATTAATTTTCAAACTCCAAAGTAAATGTTTCAACTTTTCTAGAACGGAGGGAGTATATAGGTAGGTGCTCAAATGAGAATCTAAATATCGTAAGAACCGTGAGAACTTAATGTATCCAATGATGTATCCAAGTACACATTGGATATATTAGTTTTTACCTAATGTAACCAAGTAATGTATCCAAGTCAAGTAATGTATCCAATGATGTATCCAAGTGAATCATTAGATACATTAATTTTTTACCTAATGTATCCAAGTTCTCACGGTTCTCACGATATTTAGGTTCTCACAGGAGCACGACCCTGTATATATAATTATATATATGTGTGTGTGTGTGTGTGTGAGTGTGTGTGTGTGTATAGGTCATGCTCCAATGAGAACCATGTTAGGTGAGAATCATGAGAACCAATGATAACCATTAGATTAGACACAAATCAAGTGTTTAGATTAGTTTTTATTTTAAAAATTCGGTGGCATTCTCGTAATTAGGTTGACTGACAAAGGAAGGGCAAAATACTCTGTGTGTTTCAGAATCTACCACGTAATCACCCAAAATTTCCCTAAATTTTCAAAATTACATATCACATTAACTATAAATCAAAAAAATAATTCGAGAACACTGGTTTTTTCATATCGACGAGACGAATCAAACTACATCCCTGAAGATAGGGTTTTGAAAAAATAATATTGAACAACGTCTAATTTTCAAAATACGCTTAGATACATTAACTGGTTAGCTATTGTATCTAAGTGTATTTTGAATATTACATTTAGATGTAGTTGATACACTTGGATACATGAGCAAAATTTGAACATTGCATTTGGATACAGTGGATACTCTTAGATACAGTAGCTAAATTTTGAACATTACACTTGAATACACTAGCTAGATAGCTACTTTATGTAAGTGTATTTTGAGCATTGCACTTGGATACAAGATATACACTTAGATACAGTAGTTACATTTTCAAGATTGCACGTACATACATTAGATACACTTGGATACAGTAGCTAAATTTTAAACATTGCACTTGAATACATTAGATACTCTTGGATAAAATAGCTAAATTTTGATCGTTGCAATTAGATACAGTAGATACATTTGGATACAATAGCTAAATTTTGAACATTGCACTTACATATAGTAGTTAAATTTGAACATCACACTTGGATACGGTAAATACTTTTAGATACAGTATATACACTTAGTTACAGTTAATTAATTATAAAATTTGCGCTTGGATAAGTAGATAAATTGGATACAAGCTAAATTTCAAACATTGCACTTGTAGATTCACTTGGATACAATAGCTAAATTTTAAATATTGCACTTAGATACAGTAGATACACTTGGATACATTTGCTAAATTTTGAACATTGCACTCATATTCATTAGATACACTTGGATACAGGAGCTAAATTTTGATTATTGAACTTGGATACAGTAGCTAAATTTTAATCATTGAACTTGGATACATTAGCTAAATTTTAAAAATTACACTTGAATACACTAGCTACACTTGGATACAGTAGCTGAATTTTGACCATTGCGCTTGGATATAGTAGCTAATTAGCTACTGTATCTAAGCCTATTTTGAACTTTTATTGTTGTTCGATAATTTTTTCAAAACCCTATCTTCGGGGATGTAGTTTGATTCGTCTCGTCGAGATGAAAAAACAGTGTTCTCGGATTTTTCTTCCGACTTATATATATTGAGATATATAATTTTGAAATTTGAAGGATATTTTGATTGATGACATGGCAGACTTTGAAAGGTGATTCTCAGGTTATGTTTATCCCTCATAGTTCATACAAAATTCAAAAATACTACGGCCTCTCCTTTCTATTACATTTTAATCTGAACCATTCAATTATTTTAATCTAATGGTGGTTATTGGTTATCATGTTTCTCATGTAGTTATGGTTCTCATTTGAGCACCTACCGATGTGTGTGTATATATATATATATATATATATATATATATATATATATATATATATATATATATATAGGTAGGTGCTCAAATGAGAACCTAAATATCTTGAGAACCGTGAGAACCAATAATAACTATTAGATTAGAAAAAAAATCAAGGGTCCATATGTTAGATACAATTGATACACTTAGATACATTACAAAAAATTCGATATTACACTTGGATACAATAGGTTAATAAGTATTGTATCTAAGTGTTGCACTTGGATACACTATGTTAAAAACTAATGTATCCCATTGTTTTTCGAAAATTAACTAATATATCCAAGTGTATCCAATGTATCTAGCATCTGGACCCTTGATTTTTTTTCTAATCTAATGGTTATGATTGGTTTTCACGGTTCTCATATAAAATGGTTTTCACAAGAGCGCGACCCTATATATATATATATATATATATATATATATGTATATATGTATATATCTATATATATATATATATATATATATATGCACCATCCATGAGATATAATTTATTGGATCAGATGATGGTTGTGGTTTGATAGAATTCTATGTGGTGTGCTGCTGCTTGAGAGATTAAAAAAATGTTTAAACAATGGAGAAGCTGAGATACTTAAACTTTAATTTCTTTTTTTTTCATACATCACATGGATAACACGAAGGCTTTATATAGCCATTCCAATACATGAAAATGAAAAGACATTCATTATTAAAACTGAACCTATTAAACTTGGGAAATGAATCAGTCCATAACTGATTAAATCAGTGAATGAATTTTGCCATGTAACTGTTAATTTGGTTTAGTTCCAACATGGTTGTCTTGGATTGGTCTGTTTGTGGGAAATATATTGAGGATCTGAAGTATTTGTTGTAGATCCAGTCCTACTACTGGACGCGGAAGGATTTATCCGAGCTCCATTTTTCTTGGTAAGAACAGAAGAAGAAGAAGAAGAAGAAGAAGAAGAAGAAAAACTAATCCGTATTTTTTTTCTATGCTTTATCCAAACAAAAAATTGATTAGAAAATGAGAATAGTCGTTCACCCAAATTAAAACTGGAATTTAATAAGTATCATTTCATCATTATTATCAGAGATCGCGTTTCAAAAAAAAAAAAAAAACTCAGATCTAGATCTCCTTTGCTAATTCAATTCCATTAGATATGAAATCGGCGCTTATGCATCGAGGCATAATAACTCCATACTCAATTTGTAAAGCATTTACAAGAAATATAGCGTTAACAAATGGAGTTCCTAATAATTAAAATGTTTATGTTGTTGTCATAACATTTTCTGACAATATTTATTCAAGCTATGATTAATACTCACAAATCTCCAACTTTCAGAAAAGCAAAGTAAATACCATATCATTATCCAACCAAATCATAATTATTTGAAACATTTATCATCGGCTCACTAGCCGTTAAGAATTTATTATTTTATCTTCTTTGTTTTAGAAGTATAAAAAAATGTAGTTACTTTAACGTTATAATTAACTCCATAGCCACTGATCTTTTTAAAGGTGTCACGAGAAGGATCTACATGATATAATAAAGTAAAAAAAAACCTCACCTGCCGCTGGCATGTTTTGAAAAATAGTCGTTCTCTATGACGGCTGAAGGTGATTAATTAATTAGTTGAGTTCCATAGGAAAAGACTATAAATGACGACCTAGTGCCTAGCGCAAAAAGAGTGAAAAGGAAAGATATGAGAGCTAATATGAACATAGCATTTCCCAGTTACTAGTAGCATTTGATATATTGATATGTATATGGGCTTATAAAGCTTTAGGCCGCTACTTTTTGAAGTTAGTGCTCCTTCTGATGCCCAACTTAGACGTGTCCATGCCGGTTAACTGGCGGTTAGCCGGTTGTAATCGGCGGTTGGAAAAGTGCCGGTGGTCTAACCGTAACCGGACCGGCTAACCGACTCTAACGGTTAGGGTTAGGCGGTTAACCGGTTCATCTGGTTAAACCGTCTGCCTTTTTCATTTTTTTTAAATTTTTTTTGAACTGAAAAATGTCAAAAAATAGACTAAAATCTGGAAATTTAACTAAAAATGTAAAAAAACTGATTGAAATCTGGAAAACCGGGAGGATTATCCTCCGTGTATAACTTACATGATGTAGCCTTATCTCTATCACCACTTATTTCTTCAGACATTGAACAACAACAGGGTTCTGTTCCACTGTGTTCTCCTTCAAATTTTGAAGTTTCTCTCGGTTTAACTGATGATTCGCCTAATTGTACTCAATTTCCTTTGTCAGACACATTGACCAGCTTTGTTTATGATAATCCTCGACTTGAACCAGTTACAGAATCCCCCATTTCTACTTTACATGATTTGGTTCTTTCAAGCATTTCCACAAGTGTTAGACAACAATTGGGTTCTGTTTGTAAATCAATGAAGAATTATCTAATGACGTATTTGGACGATCGCCTAATTCTGGTGTATCAAATATGGCTTTACTAAGTGATTTCAATTTCTCAAATGTTGAAGAACAATTTATTTATTTTTTGGTGTATCCCATCAACCTTTTTTGAAATTTTGAAGTTACTTTAGGATATTTATCAAATGTTGAACAGAGGGTTTCTCTTGGTATACCAATTCATGATCTGTCAGATATTGAAGTTACTTTAGAGGAATTATCAAATGTCAAACATGGGGTTTCTCTCGGTATGCCAAATCAAGAACTGTCAGATTTTGAAGTTACACTTGAAGGTTAATCAAATGCTGATCAGCGGGTTTCTCTTGGTATACCGAATCAAGATCTATCAGATTTTGAAGCTTCACTATGTTGTTGATTTTAGTGTCATCAGCTATTTTATGTGTGATTGTGATTTACTAGAGACCAATGCGATTTCATATTAGGCTCGGATACGAGTATGGAAAGTGTGTAGTACACACTCGTTTGAGTTAATATGTTTTCGACCACGATAAAGAAGCAGGGGTCAAGGGGGCTGCGCCCCTAACTGCCATTTGTTTATAAACAGATTTTGGTTTCATTTAACAGTACGGAAATATTCCAAACAATTCTCGAAGTTTTCAATCTGTATTCTTTGCCCAGAAACAGAAAGTTTGATTGTATTATCCCAATAAAGATTTCGTGTAACTCAGGCAATAAAGGGTTGAAATACTTTATTCGGAAAGTGGATTATACACGATTCAGTCAAATATCCAGGATTATCATCTCACCAAAACCCTATTTCTAACACACTAAAGGATTTTTCAAATCTTGAACAGCGGGTTTCTTTTGGTATATCCCATCAAAATTTGTCACACACAGCACATCCTCCTCTCGCAGCCTCAGTACTAAGCCTGGAAATTGGGCGGGTTGGGTCGGGTCGGGTCGGGATGGGTTCTAGCGGGTTGGCGGGTTAACACGGGTCTACCTGCCATAACCCGTTTAAATTTACGGGTCAAACGGGTCGGGTTGAAATGGGTTGACCCGTTAGGATGTCGAACCAAGCTATTTGTTCTCGCGGGTTAAGTCGGGTTGACCCGTTAAGCTTCGCAGGTTGAAATGAGTGACCCGCTTTAACCCGCTAACTTAAACGGGTTGGGTCGGGTCAGGTAATTAGCGGGTTGGGTCGGGCGGGTTAGCGGGTAACCGGCCACAATTGCCAGGCCTACTCAGTACATAAGGCAGTTTAATACTTTTTAAGGAGATGTTCTATTTTTTTTCTTTTTCTTTTTTATGTTCTACTTTCAGCTACATCGTCTACATTACAAAGAACCCTAAATTCTCTTATCGATTCATTGCCTTCAACAATTTAACATTCCAAATCATTTCATTACTGATTATGCTTTACAACCATGACGTCTCTAGATCTTTACCTCACGGCAAACTGTCTCCTTTTTTTCATTTTATTTTGGTTCTTAAATTTCTCTATCTCTACATTTCCTTTAAAAAAAAAATGTATATGCATGAACACTTTGTTGATTTCATGTTGCAAATTTCATAGAAGTTTCCATCAAGCCCTCTGATGATTATTATTTTATATTTTTCTGTATTTTCTAGTTATCGTCACGTGTGGAAATGCAAATAGTGAAGCGCGGATTTTCGAGAGGTTGGAAGTGCCAATTCTCCGACCTCCACATCCATTGATGATCTTGTGAGCCATGCATATAGATCTTGAGAATATTTAGGTGTGTAAGAAATAGGCGGCTAGGACTGTTCTGGAAAACAACCACTTGTGAGTACAGTTGACAGAACAGTTGTGCTCACAAGTGTCAAGACAGTTGTCTTGTCAATAATCAGAAAATGCAGCGGATAAAACAAAACAAAATTAAACACTTCAGCAAGAAATAACTTGCTGGAAAAACTTTCATATATGAAATGATCTTGCCGAGTACAAGATGAATGAAAGAAACAAAACAATATTAAAAGAACAAACTATTCTAGATCTCTAGAACTCACTAAAACACTCAAACACTTAGAGTTCTCTTTGGAAGAACTTCTAAGAAAACAAAAACTCTCTATAGTTCTGAATTCTCTCAAATGAATTGTAGCGACCACAAAAACCCGTTTATATTTATTTTATATTTTTGGGGATTTTTATTTGACTTATATGTGCATTTTATGTGTTGCATCATATTTTATGATTTGCATATCATACTTGATTATTTGTGTTATTTACTTAGTTAGTAAATATAATGATTAAAGGAGTTAAATGATTAAGTTGAAACTTTAGGGTCCTAGTTGAAAATGTAAGTTTAGGGGCTAAAGTGTTAACTTTAGAAGTTGGGTGACCAAATTGTAAGAAATGGGTAAGATATTTAAGGAAACTTCTCCTTCTCTCTTTCTTTCTCTGTGTTTACAATTTCTTATTCTGCAACTTTCCTCGTCTCAGTTAGGGTTAGGAGAAAAGGTAAGTTCAACCCATTTCGATTTAATTCTTTTTATTTACTTACCCGTTTTAAAAACTAATTATATAAAAATGATCAGGGCGTCGAGTAGGTCATTTCTAGCCGAACAAAACTTATTTCAGCGATATTTTTCCGGAACTAGGTAAGTTACTAATTCCCCTTTAAATGTTAAAATAGTCATATATGCTATATATGATACTCCTACTTGTTAATTTTGTGTTTTGGGTAATATTTGCTATACTTGTAATTTTGGGACAAAGGGAGTATATGAATTGGGTTTTGCTGAGTATGGAATTGGTTTAGCAACCAAGTTGTAATCCTATGAAAGTTGCTAATGTTGTGTACTAAATTGGGTAGAATATATGTTGTACTTGTGGGACGGAAGGAGTAAAATTGAACTAAGGAAGAAATCTGGGATTTGGCCCAAAATAGGAGGAGGCGCGCGCGCACCATATATAATGAGGCGCACGCATCCATTGGTACCAACTTAGGCAAGAATTGACTGGAGAAGGGAGGCGTGCGCATCCCTTTGGATGAGCGCGCGCGCACCCTTCAGTGAATCAACAATAGTGAAGTTCTGGTCCTAGGAGGCGCGCGCACCCTAAGGGGGTGAGGCGTGCGCATCCCCGCTGTTTCCAAAGTTTGATAGTTTTGATCAAGTTGGGTATAAGAGGGCAAATGTTTGTGTGATCCTTAGGGTTGTTTATGACTTAAATGTGTATGTGTATGACTTTTATGTCGTTAACAAACAAGATTGGGTTGTGATTAAATGTCCTTTTTATGGACTTGTTATAAGGAATCTTTGTGTGCATCTTGTGATGTATTTGGCATAGTTCCTTCTTGGATTAAATGCCTTGGGTTTTGTTTAGCAAGTATTCATTACTGTGCTCCTTGTTAAAAGTCCAGCTGGTCTTGTTGTGGAGTCAGCCAATGGAAGAATTATAGTGGTACAGGTAAGTCCACTATAAGGTTTTCCATTGGAGCTTGTGAGTCAGGCGGTGGAAGAATTATAGTGGCACACAAGCCAAGTTCACTATAAGGTGTCCACTGTGCCTTCTAGTTTCCCCAGTCCAGATTGGCCTTGGATGGGATGAATTGCTCCCTTTGGTGAGTATTTGGGTTATGACTTTGTGTCATATTTCCCTCTCTGGTTACTTGGTTCTATTGGTTATGGTTTGGTTTTCGGGATCCCGACGGCTTCAGCTATTTATGCTGTTCAGATGGTTTTCTGATGGGTTTCTCAGATGGTATTCTCATCAGTTATGGTTATTGGTTAAACCTTGGCTTTGGTATCCACCGGAGTGTGGGCAATGTGATATAAGTGATATATGAATTGATGTTATATGCTATATGCTTACTTGTTGATATTGTTTCTTTATGATCATCATATCAGCATGTAACGTAGTTGCATTTTAGTAGCTTACTGAGATTTATTCTCACCCTTATTTGTTTACTGTTTAGATAAAGGCGGGTCCAGGGGATAGGACACTCGGCACGGGAGGACGTTGGTTTGGGTAAGAGTTGGGACTTATTTTGTTGAAGGTTACATTATGTAAATGTAAACCCTTTGGGTAGAGTAACCGTACTTCTTATGGTTCCATCTATTTTGGTAAAGGTTGATGTATGTACATTTGTTTAAAAGTTTGTAAGCCTTTGGGCTAAGTACTTCCGCTGTGAAAGTGTTTGTCAAAGTTTGTTTCAAGATTAAGTGAAGTCTTTGAACTTCAAGTGTGTTTTTGTGCCACTTTCTAAAAGGACATTTCGAAAAATTTTCTAAAAGGTTTCATAACGTCTTCCGTTCGTGTCCCGAGCGTGGGGCCAAGTAGGACCACGGGTACGGGGCGCGACAGTTGGTATCAGAGCTAGGTTGTAGATGGTCTAGAATGACTGAATGACCTAGGAGGGTAGTAGAGTATAGAGTGAGTAACGTTGAGTGTTTGATGCAGGTATTCATTAAAAATGGGTGAAGTGATGGAGATCAGGCCGGCTCTTCGGGGCAAGGGGATGCCAGAGAAGAGGCTCGAATTATGTTTCAGGGAATGTTTGAAGCAGCGATGAAAACTTTAAGTGATCAGAGGCAAGAAAGGGAACAGGTACCACCAAGATATGGCCTAGAACAGTTTCTGAAAATGAAGCCTATGGAGTATGATGGAGAGCCCGATGTATCTAAAACTGAAAGGTGGATTGAATCGATGGAAAAGATCTTTGATGCTTTGAGATGTTCGGAGGAAGATCAAGTCAGGTTTGCTACCTATAAACTGAATGGAGCGGCTGAGCATTGGTGGAAAGCTTTGAAAACAAAATGGGATAAGACTCATGTACCTTACACTTGGGAGAATTTTCTGGGAAAGTTTAAAGAACACTTCATTCCTCGAGTAGATCAAGACAGGAAGGAGATGGAATTTCTTAACTTGGAGCAAGGTTCTATGTCAATTGCTCAATATTCAGCTAAATTTTCAGAGTTGTCCAGGTATTGTACTCACCTAGTGGCAACCGAGGAGAGGAAAGCTTCGAGGTTTGTGAAAGGTTTGAAAACTGTGATTAGAACTCAGCTAGTATCCCATAAGTTGCAAGATTTTCAGGATGCAGTGGATCGAGCTTACCAGGTGGAGCATGACATTGAGGAACATAAAAGGAAAATGGAATTGTTAGGCGCTGGGAAGCAAGTTAGGCAACCACAACGTGGTGAGAGTAGAGGAAATCAAGGTGGATCTTCACAATTTAAAGGGTCTTCTCAAAGACAGTCAGGTAACAGAAATCAAAGTAATACTTTAGGGAGTCAGAGTAGAGGAGTTTGTAATTATTGTCAGAAAGAAGGGCATTCAGAAGAGAGATGTTGGAAGAAGCAGGGCAAGTGTTTGAACTGTGGTCAGTTAGGACATTTTCAGAGGGATTGCCCTAAGTATAGGATGCAAGCATCGGGAAGTGTGGTTGGGTCCTCTCAGGGTCAGAAGAGGGATTCCTCAGGCAAGCCTAAGGTTCAGGGTCGTGTCTTTGCTATTTCTCAGCAACAAGCTTCGGAGTCCTCTAATGTGATAGGAGGTATTATTTCTGTGTCTAGTTTGAGGGCACGTACACTTATAGACCCTGGCTCATCGCATTCTTATGTGTCTGTGCATTTTGCTTCTCGATTGCATAAGTCTTCTGAATCTCTACCTTTTGTGTTAGAGGTGTCAACTCCTATAAGGGAGTGTTTGGTGACCAATGAGGTGTTGCATTCTTGTGATGTGCATATACGTGAGCATGTTTTACCTGCTGATTTAGTTATCTTACCATTACAAGATTTTGATGTTATCTTGGGTATGGATTGGTTGGGTAAATATCATGCGTCTGTTGATTGTGCTAATAAAGTGGTCACATTTTCTATCCCAAATGTTCCTAAGTTTTCTTTTGAAACTGTTCCTTGGGGTAGAGAGATTAGAATTATTTCTTATATGAAGGCTAGAAAGTTGTTGAACCGTGGTTGTGCGGAGTATTTGGATAGTGTTCTTGATACTACTAAAAGGGTTCCTGATATTGAGGATGTGCCTATTGTTAAAGAATTTTCAGATGTATTTTCTTCTGAGTATGCTATGCCTCCTGACCGGGAAATAGAGTTCTGTATTGACTTACTTCCAGGTACGGCTCCTATATCTGAGGCACCTTACAGAATGGCCCCCGCTGAATTGAAAGAGTTGAAGGTTCAGTTGCAAGAGTTACTTGATCGAGGATTCATTCGTCCTAGTGTATCCCCGTGGGGAGCTCCAGTATTGTTTGTTAAAAAGAAAGATGGGTCCTTGAGGCTGTGTATTGACTACAGAAAGCTGAATCAGGTAACTATAAAGAATAAATATCCGATTCCTCATATTGATGATTTATTTGATCAACTTCAAGGGTCAGTTGTCTTTTCAAAACTTGACTTGAGGAGTGGGTACCATCAGTTGAAAATCCGTTCTGAAGACATTTCTAAAACTGCTTTTCGTAGTAGATATGGCCATTATGAGTTTCTTGTTATGCCTTTCGGGTTGACTAATGCTCCGGCTGTTTTTATGGATATGATGAACAGAGTCTTTAAACCTTATCTTGATACCTTCGTGGTTGTATTTATTGATGATATTCTGGTTTATTCCAAGTCCCGGGAGGAGCATGAACAGCATTTGCGAATGGTTTTATCTATTCTTCGTGAGAAGCAGTTGTTTGCTAAATTCAGTAAATGTGCTTTTTGGCTCAATGAAGTATCTTTTCTTGGGCACGTGATTTCGAATAAAGGTATATCAGTTGATCCATCAAAAGTTGAGGCTATTGTGAATTGGAGGAGGCCAGAATCAGTTACAGAAATTCGAAGTTTCTTGGGGTTAGCTGGGTACTACAGAAGGTTTCTTGAGGGGTTTTCTAAGATTGCAACTCCCTTGACTCAGTTGACTCGAAAGAATATTCCTTATGTGTGGGATGAAAAGTGTCAAGCTAGTTTTGAAGAATTGAAGAAAAGATGACTACAGCTCCTATTCTCGCCCTACCTAATAGTAATGATGATTTGGTAATCTATAGTGATGCTTCTAAAGAAGGCCTCGGGTGTGTATTAATGCAGAATGGAAGGGTGATTGCATATGCTTCGAGGAAGTTGACTCCGAGTGAGCAGAATTATCCTACCCATGACATGGAGCTTGCAGCTATTGTCTTTGCATTACACAAGTGGAAACATTATCTTTACGGAGCAAAGTTTGAGATTTTCACAGATCATCAGAGTTTGAAGTATCTTTTCTCCCAGAAAGAGTTGAATAATAGACAACGAAGATGGATGGAGCTGTTGAAGGATTATGATTGTACAATTTCTTATCATCCGGGCAAGGCAAATGTGGTAGCTGATGCTATTAGCCGGAAGTCTTATGTAGCTTCATTGATGGTGCGGGAATGGAAGATGTTGGAGGATGCTCGAGATTGGAGTCCTTATGAATAAAAGCATGGAGCTATTTTTGCGAACATTCGAGTATTTCCAACTTTAGTTCAACAAATAAAGGAAGCTCAGAAGGATGACCCGGAATTGGTAAAGATTATGGATAAAATCAAAGATGGTAAATTTGAGGATTTCTCACTCAGTTCTGAAGGGGTATTGACTTTCAGGGGTCGTTTGTGTGTACCTAATGTTGATGGGATTAAACACCAAGTTCTTGATGAAGGCCATAAATCAAGGTATACTATTCATCCCGGGAGCACTAAAATGTATCAGAATTTGAAGCAACACTTTTGGTGGAATAATATGAAGAGAGAGATAGCGGATTATGTATCAAAGTGCTTAACATGTCAACAAGTTAAAGCTGAACATCAAAGGCCTGCAGGATTGCTTCAACCGTTAGAGATTCCGGAATGGAAGTGGGAACATGTTACTATGGATTTTGTGACAGGGTTACCTCGTACTCGAAGAAGGTTTGATGCAGTTTGGGTGATTGTTGATAGATTGACAAAGTCTTCTCATTTTCTACCTATTGAGATCGGTTATTCTATGGAAAAGCTTGCAACTTTGTACATTAATGAGATCGTGAGGTTACATGGAGTTCCAGTGAGCATTGTATCTGATCGTGACCCTAGATTCACATCTCGGTTTTGGCAAGCGTTTCAGAAGGCTTTGGGTTCAGAGTTGAGATTTAGTACAGCTTTTCATCCTCAAACAGATGGTCAGTCCGAGAGAACTATCCAGATTCTTGAGGATATGTTGAGGGCTTGCTCAGTGGATTTTTCAGATTCGTGGGATATTCATTTGCCTCTCGTAGAGTTTGCTTATAATAACAGTTTTCAGTCCAGTATTGGGATGGCTCCTTATGAAGCCTTGTATGGGAGGAAATGTAGGTCTCCTATCTGTTGGGATGAAGTGGGAGAAGCCAAGATTTGGGGTGTTCAGATGGTTAATGATTCAGTTGAGAAGGTTAAACTTATTCGAGATCGTTTGAGTACTGCCCAGAGTAGACAGAAAAGCTACGCTGATCATCGGAGGCGAGATCTTGAGTTCGAAAAAGGTGACTTTGTGTTTTTGAAGGTTTCCCCTAAGGTTGGTATTCGAAGATATGGGAAGAAAGGCAAGCTTGCTCCGAGGTTTATTGGTCCATTTGAGATTCTTGGAAAAGTGGGAGATCGGGCGTATCGTCTTGCTTTACCTCCTTCTCTTGATAATATCCATAATGTGTTTCATATCTCTATGCTTCGGAAGTATGTGTATGATTCTTCTCATGTTTTATCTGAGGTACCCGTGGATATTGAGCCGAGTATGTCTTATGAGGAACATCCGGTCCAAGTCATTGATTCGAAGGTGCAAGAATTGAGAAACAAAAGTATCCCTCTTGTTCGAGTTGTGTGGAGGAATCACAATGTGGAAGAATCGACTTGGGAACTTCGGGAGGAGATCGAGAGGAAGTACCCTTGGTTGTTTGAGGGCCTCGGTAAGTAACCCTAAAATTCGGGGCGAATTTTCTTTAAGGGGGAGTGATTGTAGCGACCCCAAAAACCCGTTTATATTTATTTTATATTTTTGGGGATTTTTATTTGACTTATATGTGCATTTTATGTGTTGCATCATATTTTATGATTTGCATATCATACTTGATTATTTGTGTTATTTACTTAGTTAGTAAAAATAATGATTAAAGGAGTTAAATGATTAAGTTGAAACTTTAGGGTTCTAGTTGAAAATGTAAGTTTAGGGGCTAAAGTGTTAACTTTAGAAGTTGGGTGACCAAATTGTAAGAAATGGGTAAGATATTTAAGGAAACTTCTCCTTCTCTCTTTCTTTCTCTGTGTTTACAATTTCTTATTCTGCAACTTTCCTCGTCTCAGTTAGGGTTAGGAGAAAAGGTAAGTTCAACCCATTTCGATTTAATTCTTTTTATTTACTTACCCGTTTTAAAAACTAATTATATAAAAATGATCAGGGCGTCGAGTAGGTCATTTCTAGCCGAACAAAACTTATTTCAGCGATATTTTTCCGGAACTAGGTAAGTTACTAATTCCCCTTTAAATGTTAAAATAGTCATATATGCTATATATGATACTCCTACTTGTTAATTTTGTGTTTTGGGTAATATTTGCTATACTTGTAATTTTGGGACAAAGGGAGTATATGAATTGGGTTTTGCTGAGTATGGAATTGGTTTAGCAACCAAGTTGTAATCCTATGAAAGTTGCTAATGTTGTGTACTAAATTGGGTAGAATATATGTTGTACTTGTGGGACGGAAGGAGTAAAAATTGAACTAAGAAAGAAATCTGGGATTTGGCCCAAAATAGGAGGAGGCGCGCGCACCATATATAATGAGGCGCACGCATCCATTGGTACCAACTTAGGCAAGAATTGACTGGAGAAGGGAGGCGTGCGCATCCCTTTGGATGAGGCGCGCGCACCCTTCAGTGAATCAACAATAGTGAAGTTCTGGTCCTAGGAGGCGCGCGCACCCTAAGGGGGTGAGGCGTGCGCATCCCCCCTGTTTCCAAAGTTTGATAGTTTTGATCAAGTTGGGTATAAGAGGGCAAATGTTTGTGTGATCCTTAGGGTTGTTTATGACTTAAATGTGTATGTGTATGACTTTTATGTCGTTAACAAACAAGATTGGGTTGTGATTAAATGTCCTTTTTATGGACTTGTTATAAGGAATCTTTGTGTGCATCTTGTGATGTATTTGGCATAGTTCCTTCTTGGATTAAATGCCTTGGGTTTTGTTTAGCAAGTATTCATTACTGTGCTCCTTGTTAAAAGTCCAGCTGGTCTTGTTGTGGAGTCAGCCAATGGAAGAATTATAGTGGTACAGGTAAGTCCACTATAAGGTTTTCCATTGGAGCTTGTGAGTCAGGCAGTGGAAGAATTATAGTGGCACACAAGCCAAGTTCACTATAAGGTGTCCACTGTGCCTTCTAGTTTCCCCAGTCCAGATTGGTCTTGGATGGGATGAATTGCTCCCTTTGGTGAGTATTTGGGTTATGACTTTGTGTCATATTTCCCTCTCTGGTTACTTGGTTCTATTGGTTATGGTTTGGTTTTCGGGATCCCGACGGCTTCAGCTATTTATGCTGTTCAGATGGTTTTCTCTGATGGGTTTCTCAGATGGTATTCTCATCAGTTATGGTTATTGGTTAAACCTTGGCTTTGGTATCCACCGGAGTGTGGGCAATGTGATATAAGTGATATATGAATTGATGTTATATGCTATATGCTTACTTGTTGATATTGTTTCTTTATGATCATCATATCAGCATGTAACGTAGTTGCATTTTAGTAGCTTACTGAGATTTATTCTCACCCTTATTTGTTTACTGTTTTAGATAAAGGCGGATCCAGGGGATAGGACACTCGGCACGGGAGGACGTTGGTTTGGGTAAGAGTTGGGACTTATTTTGTTGAAGGTTACATTATGTAAATGTAAACCCTTTGGGTAGAGTAACCGTACTTCTTATGGTTCCATCTATTTTGGTAAAGGTTGATGTATGTACATTTGTTTAAAAGTTTGTAAGCCTTTGGGCTAAGTACTTCCGCTGTGAAAGTGTTTGTCAAAGTTTGTTTCAAGATTAAGTGAAGTCTTTGAACTTCAAGTGTGTTTTTGTGCCACTTTCTAAAAGGACATTTCGAAAAAAATTCTAAAAGGTTTCATAACGTCTTCCGTTCGTGTCCCGAGCGTGGGGCCAAGTAGGACCACGGGTACGGGGCGCGACATGAATACTCAGAATCCGTAAGTCTTCACTGATGTGTGACGGCTTCTTTATATAGGGTTTCTTGGCCGCTACTTCAAATCTCACAAAATCTTCAAGCAACCAATCAACCTTTCCTTTTGAGAGTCCACCATCAAATACACTCCTAAAATATATACAACCTTACCAAAGATAGATATTAATATGTTAGTGAAATAAATCCTAAATAACTACCTAAGTATAAATAAATTATATGTACAATTATAAATAGGAAATTCACACATAATTAAGAGATAAGAATCACAAAGATATCAAAGACAAAAAAGATGAGTATACCCATACTCTTCAAGGTGGTTCAGATTTTGGGGTAGAAACTGGAGAGATTCTTTCTGGCCTGCAGTTTTCTTGGTCATCTTCATCTTCATGGGTTTGCTTTGTTGGTTTGATCTTCCAGGAGTACAAATTGACAAGATTCAGAACTAATCCGTGTTTTTTCCTTTGTTTTAGCCAAACAAATAATTGATTAAAAAATGACAATGGTCGTTCACCCAAATTAAAATTGGAATTTAATAAGTATCATTTCATCATTATTATGATAAGTAACACTCAGAGATAGCATTTCAAAAAAAAAAAAAAAAAAAAAACTCAAAGATCTCCTTTCACATGGGTAATCTTCTGCTAATTCAATTGCATTAGATATGAAATCGGCGCTTATGCATCGAGGCATAATAACTGCAGATATTTTGGGGTACAATTTGTAAAGCATTTACAAGAAATATAGCATTAACAAATGGAGTTCCTAATAATTAAAATGTTCATGTTGTTGCCAGAACATGTTCTGACAATATTTATTCAAGCTATGACTATTACTTACAAATCTCCAACTTTCAGAAAAGCAAAGTAAATACCATATCATTTTCCAACCAAATCATAATTATTTGAAACATTTATCATCGGCTCACTAGCCGTTAAGAATTTATTATTTTATCTTCTTTATTTTAGAAGTATAAACAAATGTAGTTATTTTATAACGTTATAATTAACTCAGTAGCCGTTTGTCTTTTTAAAGGTGTCACGAGAAGGATCAACATGATATAATAAAGTTAAAAAAAAAAAAAAAAAACTCACCTGCCGCTGGCATGTTTTGAAAAAAAGCCGTTCTCTATGACGGTTAAAGGTGATTAATTAATTAGTTGAGTTCCATAGGAAAAGACTATAAATGAAGACCTAGTGCCTAGCGCAAAAAGAGCGAAAAGGAAAGATATGAGAGCTAATATGAACATAGCGTTTCCCAATTACTAGTAGCATTTGATATATAGATATGTATATAGTTTATAAAGCTTTGGGCCTCTAGTATTTGAAGTTGATTTTAAGCACCTTCATGATCGTTGTTCTTGGCATTTCAGAAGAAACAAATCTCAACTAAAAGGTAAGTTCGTCTAGTTATCTAATCGCATATTTTCATCTTTTGTCTATTTATATATTACCTCTGTCCCTAAATGAGTGTCTAAATTTCATTTTAAGGGGTATCTGGAAATCTCAACTCTTTGTACAATTTGGTGGCAAAGATTCATATACAATCTTGTAATCTCTTTTCTAAAAATTTAGTTTTGCACGTATAAAGAGACCGGTGAAAAAATATTCCGAAAAAAAACATTTAGGGACAAAGATATGTTAAAAGAAAAAAGACACTCATTTTGGGACAAGAATTTTTTGAAAATCGACACTCATTTAGGGATAGAGGGAGTACTTATTTTGAGATCTTATTATTTCTATTTTATACACTTTTGTTGGATAATCTTAAAGTAAACTTTCTAGTAAAACAAGGCCGCTTTTGAACAATCTTCTTTCCAGAATGCATGTATGCGAGTAAAAGCATCAAGTTTTTTGGCAAATTAATTCTTTTTAAACAGATAATTATTTTTTCTGTGAAATCTGATAAATTCATGGCGCCATTCAGATGCTAGAATCGGCAATTCAGATGCAAATGTATGTTCAAGACGTAATGGAACGCTGGAGCATCCAGAGGTTAGCGTTGACCCTTGGTACTCAGTTACAAGATGTGGGTACTTTCCTTCTCGAGCTTGGTCGAATCACGAACACCCTTCAAGTCAGCCCCACAACTATCAGGTAGCTGCTAATTTCATACAGTTTATGATTTTTTGTTACTTAGGCTCCGTTTGTTTCTCGTAAAACAATTTCCGGAAAATGATTTCCCGTAAAATGTTTTCCGGAAAATGAAAATGTTTTCCGGAAAATGACATAAACATGTTTTTGGTTGTTTGGTAAATCTAAGGAAAATATTTTCATATGAAAAAAATAATAATTTAATATGAGGAAAAGATTTATTATGAGAAAAAATTTGAATGTGTGTAGGGGTTTGGGGTTGGGGTGGGGTAGTGGGGAGCGGGGGAGGTGTTCAAAAATAATTTTAATATGAGTGAAAAAATAAGTTTTTTTTTTGGAGGGGGGGGGGGGGGGGGTGGGTTGTGGGGTAGGGGTGGGGGTAAAGGGGGAGGAGGCAATGGGTGTTGAAAGATAATTTTAATATGAGTGGGAAAAAAAGTTTTTTTTTTTTGGTGGGTGGGTAGGTAGGGGGGTTGGTGAGTGGGTGGTGGGGTTGGGGTGGATGGGGGGGGAACGTAAGGTTGGAGGGTGGGGATGGGGTTGGAGGTGGAGGTGGAGTGGGTAGGGTGGGGTTGTATGGGGGAGTTGGGTGTGTGAGTGAGGGAGTTAACATTTTCCGTAAAATGCCTTACGGAAGAGAAATCCGTAAGTTGTTTTACGGAAAACCTAACTTATTTCCATTGACCGTAAAATATTTTACATTGACTTTTTTTCCCTTTTGGTTACCAAACACCGGAAAACATGTAAAACATTTTACGGTGAAACAAACGGAGCCTTAATGTTTAGTATAAGTTGTTATGTATACAGCCGCCATGAGTTGCACTTATTTCTGGGCCCGCTGTTTACATCGATCCGTTCTATCATGGCTCCCGCCCGGTTCTGGTACGACTATGGATTAGTACACCCTCCGTCCCAAAATAAATGTTTCAAATTGCTCTTGATCAAGAGCAAACTCGATCATTCACTCTGGGACGGAGAGAGAGTATTTTCTAACTCAAGGGAAAACTCATAGTGAAACACTCTAATCCGTTTGATGAGTTTTTAGGAGTGGGGTCTACAAAGATTTATTAAAATCCAACGGATTACAGAGTTTCGCTATGAGTTTTCCCTTTGAGTTTTCACTATATATATCATTATCCATTTTTGTTTTGTAATTGCTTGTATATGTCCTTATGGCAACTTATTGATAATTTCGTGCCTAGCAGCGGCGATATTTTTCTCGGCCAGGAACAAGTGGTGGGGCAGGGTCTGGGGTAAGGCCGAACACCGGACCAAGCACTTCCAGTACAGGTAACCAGGTCAGGGAACCAATACCAGATTTAAATCTAGATGCTTCAGAAGTATTTCTTTTTTTTTTTTTTTTTTTTTATGTTTTTCTCTTCTTAGTATTAGTTGTCTCCGTTTCGTATAATCTATTCTCGACAGGCTTAAGCCGTTGGATTTTGATGTATATATATCATAGTAAATATTTTTGTTATATCAGGATGAAGGGAGGTCATGATCATAATATACATCAGATTCAAAAGGTGGCTCTATATGTATATGTTATGAAATACTCTTTCCATATACTTAAAAGAGTATTCGTTTTAATTTTTTTGCTCAATATATCTTCATTTCCCGTGTTTTGCAGAGGGTGAGGGAGGGGAACTAAATAATGTGCGGTTTTTGGTTCGATTTTCAAGGTGTGTTAGGAGAAGTAGAAGACCCGGGACGGAGGAAGAGCAGGAGAGTTTAGATGATGTATAAGTTTTCATGGTTTCGAATAGAAAGAGGGCATGTGTTTATTTGGTAGTTTGACAATCTGAAATGAAGTTGTTTGTTTTCCAGATGAATATGTTGTTATGTTCGTTTTCTTTTTGAGGATCTGAAAAACGTTTACAATTGTTGGGAGTTGTTCAATATAATATGAAAGTTTTGGTTCATACATATTACTAGTGTTAGAAATATTACAACGATATTGAACAGAAACAGAAATATAAATTAAAAAACAGGATACAACCTAGGCTATTTTGGAGCTGCATTCGTGTCCGCAGGACGCGCATGTTGGAATAGAGGACCAACCGGCGCCCAACTAACCAGGTCGGTTTTAGGGCCATTGGTGGATAGACTGCACGACCGTGGATAGACTGGGCGACCACACAGGACAAAGTGTGTGGCCGCACACCATGGCGGGGAAACAGACTTGGCCAAATTTGATTGATTTTAGGATTCCTTCTTTGACTAGGTTTTCGTCTTTATTCTAGGTTGTGTATATAAGCAGGGTTCCGCCCCATAACTCATTGTAATTTCAAATTTACATATTATAGTGCAAGATCCTGGCTTGTTAGTACCCACAGACGTAGTCAAAAATATTGACGAACTGGGTAAACAATTCTCTGTGTTCTCTTTACTGTTTTTGCTTCTTTTATTGTTCTTGCTTGTTGGGTTTGCACATTATATTCTTGCGATATGTTTGTGTTTGGAGGGTCTATACCACAACAACTGGTATCAGAGCTTTGGTTAGAAGGGTCAAGGGTTTCAAGCAGTCAAGTATGGGCAAAGATAAACGAGCGGTAGAAAAGTTCGATGGTTCTGACTACGCGTATTGGAGGATGCAAATAGAGGATCTCTTGTATGGTAAGGATATCTATAATCCTCTATTAGGAGTCAAACCGGAAGGCAAAAAATAGGAAGATTGGGATATCCTGGACAGGAAAACCCTAGGGGTGATTAGATCTACTTTGACGAAGTGGATCGCGAAGACCACCAAGGAGCTACTTGATTATCTTACTGAGAGATTTGAAACACCATCTGCGGTGAACAAGGTTGATTTGATACGCAAGATGGGGAATCTCAAGATGCAAGAGGGAGGATCATTATCTAAACACATCGATGAGTATATAGATGTTATAGACTCATTGGCTGCGTTGGAGATTACTTTCGGTGATGAGGTTCATGATTTGGTTTTGCTAGCATCCTTACCAAGGAGTTGGAGCGGAACGGTGACAGCGTTAAGGATCTACTTCTGATCGAGGAGAATCGTATGAAGAAGTTGGGGACACCGTCTACTTCGGAATCGGTTTTGGTTATAACTTGAAGGGAGAAACCGGGTTCTAGCAACAAAGGGAAAACAGGGTCAAGGGAAAGTGTAATCGGGGGTGGGGATCAGCCTGGAGAGAACAAAGAAACACCAAGGGTCGCAAGAGGATCGGTTGAGTGTTATCATTGTAAGGAGTTAGGACACTACAAGAGGGATTGTCCCAGGCGAGGGGATAAATCGATGAATGTGGTAACTGATGGTGAAGATGTACTGATTCTGAGTGTTAGTAGTGCGCTAGAATCATGGGTGCTGGATTCGGGGGCATCATTCCACTCATGCGGGCATGCAGAGGAGATGGAAAATTATACTTCCGGTGATTTCGGAAAGGTCTATCTGACGGATGGCAAGCCCTTGGAAATCAAGGGGAATGGAGATGTCAGAATAGGAACATCGGACGGGAAGGTCTTACATCTACACGGGGTCAGACACATTCCGGGTTTGAAAAAGAATCTGTTATCAGTTGGGCAGCTGGATGAAGAAGGTTACACGGTAACTTTTAGCTGCAGGAACTGGGTTATTGCCTAGGGAGATTATGAGATCGCTCGAGGTAATAAGGAAGGTACATTTTATTTAACGAATAACACCAAGGATAGTATCGCGGTGACGTCAGCCAAGGGTGATACGGATTTGTGGCACTGTCGATTGGGTCACATGAGTGAGAAGGGGGTACGGTTACTTTGCTCAAAGTGAAGACTACCGGGTTTGAAGACAGTCGACGTAGGGATTTACGAAGACTGTGTATTCGGCAAACAGGCGAGGAGTAATTTCTCGAGGACAGGTAAGGCATTGAGGGAATCAAAGTTAGAATTGGTTCACACGGACTTGTGGGGACCGGCCTCGGTAACTTCTCTAGGTGGTGCGTCATACTACATGACCTTCATTGATGATTCTACAAGGAAGGTCTGGGTTTACTTCTTAAAAGGGAAAAAGATGATGCTTTCAGGGTGTTTAAGAAGTGGAAGGCCTTGGTAGAGACACAGATGGGACTCAAGGTCAAATGCTTGAGGTCTAATAATGGTGGGGAGTATGAGCTCGGGGAGTTTAAGGAATACTGTGATGCGAATGAGATTCGCATGGATATTCTAAACTCGGGTGGGAGCAAGACGGTTCATGATGACCAAGATCAAGGGGTCACTGAAGATGAACTACATACTCCAGGACCGGTTATTCTGCTGCGCAGATCTAACAGAGAGTGTGGATCGGCTGGTAAGGCTTTATGTTTCTCAAGCATGGAGAAGTTGAAACTGTGTATAGCTTCAACGGGGCTTGAAGAATAGGAGAGGAGGATGGCGGCACTACCATGATCGAGATGAGCACTAGGAAGACACTAAGGATGAGTTGAAGACGGATACAGGGCTTGTATACGTGGTTGATCTCTATGTGGGAGATTGTTGGAATAGAGGACCAACCAAACTAACGATCAAAGCGAAAGGAAAAAATCAGACGACCACCAGGTGAGGTGTGCGGCCTCCCAAAGCGGGTTGTCCCGGTGCCCAACTAAACAGGTCGGTTTCAGGGCCATTGGTGGATAGACTGGGCGATCGCACAGGAGAAAGTGTGCGGCCGCACACCATGGCGGGGAAACAGACTTGGCCAAATTTGATTGATTTTAGGATTCCTTCTTTGACTAGGTTTTGGTCTTTATTCTAGGTTGTGTATATAAGCATGGTTCCACCCCATAACTCATTGTAACTTCAGATTTACAAATTATAGTGCAATATCCTGGCATGGTAGTGCCCCCAGACATAGTCAAAAATATTGACAAACTCGGTAAACAATTCTCTGTGTTCTCTTTACTGTTTTTGCTTCTTTTATCGTCCTTGCTTGTTGGGTTTGCACATTATATTCTTTCGATCTGTTTGTGTTTGGAGGGTCTATACCACAACAGTGCACACATGAGTCCAGTCGTTCGAGGCACAAATCGGCAAATTTTAACTGAACTTTGCACCCCCCATGCGCACTCGGGCGCGAGAGAGAATCTCTGGTCTTTACGATCTTAACCCATACAAAAGGTTAATTGTATTTAAACTAACTCACCTTTTTATTCTAAACCAATGTGGGACAAGTTCACTTGACTTTACCCACAAATGGTCTAAGAACATTATTTCCCTCATTTTCCTAATTGGGATGCCCATTTAAACAATGAGCATTCCAAGTGGCCGGGATACTAACCCACTTCCCAACTTACCCATTCATTTTTTAGCATTCCAACTCCTACCTTCCACTACATAAATTGGGCACACCAATTTATTACTAACATGTAGGAGTCATTAATTCCACATTAATTAATGAAAATCAACAAATGATTTTCTTTAGGAAACGCGCGCAATGTCCTTCACATTTACACATTTTTCCAACAACTAGTAGGTAACCCGTGCTCCGCACGGGAATTTATTCCGCTAATGTTTTTGTATTTTGCTTCGTTGAGGTTTTTATTTAATAAATTAACGTAATAATTCTATTTGAAAGTATATGTATATTTTAAATTAATCAAAATATTTTCATAGCTATTGCAGTATACTTTTGTATTAATTATGTTTTTCTTAATCAACCTAAAAGTACATTTAATCTTGTTGTATAAATATTTCAAATCACTTTATGGTAACACTCAATTCTAATCATGCATACATAGTGCTTCAATTTTTTTAAACAAACAAATAGCACATTTATACTTTTAAATTTGATAGGAGTTGCAATGTGTGTGCGTAGTTTGTTGCAATATTGTTTTATGAAGTGTTTTTTTTTTCCTTTTGTCACCTATCAGTTAAAAGGATGACTTTTTTTATTATAAGATTAAAATTTAAAATGACGAAATTACTTATTACTTCAAAAAATCTGAAAAAGTCATAACATTTTGGAAAATGTATTATTTATAATAAGGAATGTCTTTTTTTTAATAATTATTAATGAAAAACTATCATTCCTCAAAAAAGGTACTCTCTCCGCCACAGAGTAAGAGTTTTACCACCATTCATCTTTTTCTTTTTCGGAAATGAGACTTTTACTAAGACATATTAAAATGAAAAGTATGACTCTTACTCTGAGATGGAGTGAGTATTTTGTAATTTTTATTAACTTAAAAAAGTACTTTTTTACTAATGATTTCAATTATAAAAAAATCCTAGAAAAGTAAAAATAGTAAACATATAATCTGAAATTAAAATATAATAATATCTAGAAATCTAAGAATTTTTTATTTCTTAAAAAAAAAAGTGTAATCCTCCAAGATGGTTGTGGGGTGGTTAGATGTTACGGTCTCAATGGAAAAAAAAAAGAAAAAAAAAAGGTACATCGAGTAAAGGTCAAACACTAAACACAATTCTCTTTCAATTCCCCTTATACTCCTCTTCTTCCATCTCTTTTGACAATTGTTGTAGCATCAAATAAAATATATAAGTGTTGCTCCAAAAAAAGATATTTGCCTTTACATACTTCAACTCTAAAGTTCTTCATGTTATAAAAATTGCCAAAACTAATTAAACCATTGAATCTAGTACAATTTTCTTGCGAATTGTGAAGTGCATCGGATCTTTCTGCAAAATGAAAAATGGCATTTAAATAAAGAAGAGAAGACCACAAAAAAATTATTTTGTAAAACTCAAGTATACCTTTTCATCCAAGCCTATGAAATCCATGCTCATTAGTTCATCATTTTTTCGTGGAATGAGAGTATTCCATAGTCGCACGATACGAATCCTTATCGTTTTTTCATTTCTCCCTTGTGACAATTGATTCAAAGAGATTATTTGGCTTTGATTTGATGTTGTGACATTGCTCCTATTTCTATCTAGGAATATAAGATAACTTCATTTGCTTAATTGTGGCGTCTTAAATATATATATATATATATATATATATATATATATATATATATATATATATATATATATATATGGATATTGTTGTCCTTAATTTTTAATTGATTCTTTTATGACAATGAATGTACTAATTGACGTAATTGATTATATTTCAGTTACAAAATGAAAGGACTGAAAACTTATAAAAAATGGAGGAGAGAAGGCAAAATAAGGACAACACTTTTTCAAGACTTAACGGCTAAGTAGATCAAATGTGTGTTTTATTTTTATTCCCTACACGCATACTAAGCTGTTTATGAATCTGGGAATATGGATAGTCTAAATGGTTACCACAAATTAAAATCTCTTTGAATAGTAATGAATTGAATAAATGTTTAAAATTAAATAGATCAAAACTTCACACGTTTCTAACTTTTTATATTCCCAAATTTTAAACACAGTGATTACTACATCAATTCTTCGTAAAAAGAAAACTATAATACATAATATAATAAATGTACTCCTTCCATCTCAGATTAAGAGTTTTACATTGGTTGTCCACACAACAGAAAATGAGTAAACATTGAAACATGGTTGAGTATATAATTGTCCAAAACAATATTCATAGTGCAAGTGAGAAAAAATAAGTTACTAAATGTTGTTGATTATTTTTATTATTTTTAATTAAATAAGCATTAGAAGGAAAAACAGTCCAAAATAGTATTCCTCTTTTTTCATCATTTTCCATTTTGAGAAAATGGACTACTCAAAAACGTAACAAAACAAAAAGTAAGACTCTTACTTTGTGACGGAATGAATACTACATTATATAAATATTTTACTAAAAATAAAAATATTTATACAATTTAAAATTTAAAATAGTATTAATAGTAATGTGTAATTTATATAGTAACTATCATGGTTAACTAATACTATTAATAGTAATAGTTAACAAATACAGAAACTATTATGGTTAACTAATACTATTAATAGTAATAGTTAACATATATTATAATTATTATGATTAATTAATACTATTAATAGTAATTGTTAACATATATAGTAACTACTATGTTTAACTAATACTATTAATAGCATTAGTTAACATATATTTTTAACAATTATAATTAACTAATATTATTAACAGTAAAAGTTAACTAATACAGTAATTATTATGATTAACTAATACCACTAATAGTAATAGTTAACATATATTATAGCTATTATAATTGTTAACTATAATAGTTTACTATTTATAGTTAAATATTATTATAGCTCTTATAATTGTTAACTATAATAGTTTACTATTTATAGTTAAATACAATTGTTAACTATAATAGTTAACTATTAAAGTAACTATAATAGTTAACAGTTATTGTAACTATTACTATTATAAGTATTAGTTACTACAATAGTTAACTATAATTGTTACCCTATATAGTAACTATTATTATTAGCTAATTGTAGAAAAAATGAAAAAGTCACTTATATATGAAGGGATGGTTGATGTGGCATCACCAAATGCAACTTTTCTCATAACTTGTCCACATGTTAACACTATATTCCTCTTCACCAACTTTAATATATATATATATATATATATATATATATATATATATATACCAGAAAGGGTCACCACATCTCTAGAACTGAATAATGAAGAGACTGGTCGACTATAATCTTGTTCTTGATTATAATCTTTAGCTTTCTTCTCATTCATTTGTTTTAAGTAAGGCGGAGACTAAATAAACACCTTTCCCTTTTCCTCTGTTTTAAATGTTCATTCTTCTTCTTCTTTTCTCTCCTTTCTACTTCTCGCTATTTAATACAACTGTTAGAGTGACTGGAATTTCAAAACGGTGGTTTTTGTAGGCAGCATTTTCTGGAGTTCCCCAAAGGTGTGCTGGACAAGCATTACAAGAAGTTCATTCGATGCGATAGTAGACTTGGCCTTTTAAGTCAACTTCAAGAACCTGTCTTAAACACGCCATATTTTCTGCCTACATCTTCTAATCGAGTTCAGTCAAAAGATGGTGTTGTTAGTCAATCTGAAAAACCGGGAGGATCAACATCTGTGTATAACTTACATGATGTAACCTTATCTCCATCACCACTTATTTCTTCAGACATTGAACAACAACAGGGTTCTGTTCCACTGTGTTCTCTCTCAAATTTTGAAGTTTCTCTCGGTTTAACTGACAGTTCGCCTAATTGTACTCAATTTCCTTTGTCAGACACATTAACCAGCTTTGATTATGATATTCCTCGACTTGAACCAGTTACAGACTCCCCCATTTCTACATTACATGATTTGGTTCTTTCAAGCACTTCCTCAAGTGTTCGACAACAACAGGGTTCTGTTTGTAAATCCTATGAAGAATTATCTAATGAAGTATTTGGACGATCGCCTAATTCTGGTTTATCAAATATGGCTTCACTAAGTGATTTCAATTTCTCAAATGTTGACGAACAGATTTCTTTTGGTGTATCCCATCAAGGTTTTTCAAATTTTGAAGTTACTTTAGGAGATTTTTCAAATGTTGAACATAGGGTTTCTCTTGGTATATCAAATCATGATCTGTCAGAAATTGAAGTTACTTTAGAGGATTTATCAAATGTCGAACAGGGGGTTTATCTCGGTATGCCAAATCAAGAACTGTCAGATTTTGAAGTTACACTTGAAGGTTTATCGAATGTTGATCAGCGGGTTTGTCTTGGTATACCGAATCAAGATCTATCAAATTTTGAAGCTTCACTAAAAGATTTTTCAAATCTTGAACAGCGGGTTTCTCTTGGTATATCCCATCAAAATTTGGCACACACAGCTGTAGACACCCCATTTTGAAGTCAAATTTATGATTACACTACTCTTGTGTCTCGCCTTTGTGTTTGGATGAAAACTCGTTAGTATCATCATGTTTCGTTAAGTTTCTAACGGACTCCGTTAGTCATGGGTTAAACTGAACAAAGAAACTTTAGACAAGGATAAAACAGTATTAAAACACTGGATGCCTCGTACGAGACATCAATGTCTCGTACGAGACATCTCCTCTGTCTGCGGGCTTAATCCACTTTCTTTCTCCATCCCGATCTCTTTCTTGGCCAGCACTCTCCTAATCCAGGGAATATCTAATTGGAGGCTTCCTAGGTGATTTCCTACTGATTTCTTACCTCCTTTATCCTCTCCAAATAAGGACTCTATTTCCTACTAAACTTAGGACTCCTAGACTTGGTCCCTAAGTAATCCAGTACTTATAAAATAGAGTTCTTTCACCACAAAAAGAGATTAACAACTCTCTAATCAGTCCCTCTCTGAAGAATCCCGTTTTTACTCCTCCCTCACACCAAAACACCATCAAAAACTCATCTTTTCACGCCAAAATCATCACAAAACTCTTGGTTCATCAAGGCCTTAGTCAAGGCCATCAATTGGAATCTCAAGAACGCTTTAGGTAAACTCCTACACTTAATCTCTACTTCCCATCTCATTCTTTGTTTTAGAGTAGTGTAATACCATCAAAAGGATCAGCCTAGAGCGTCTCCAATCCATGGAGATGGTCTCGAAGCACATGATCCGACATTCCAATAATTAAGAAATTAATTATTGGCTTTATTTGTTTTATTGTTTATTTACTATTTGATTGAAAACACCTAAGCAAGACCAATCCTATATTGGGTGGATTGGGTGCTCCTTGACCTTCCCAATCCATAACTTAACCCCCGAACTCAAGAATCTCACGGTCCGTGTTCCGTTCAACAATATGGTGGCGACTCTCAAATCAAAAAGGTAAAGCGAGGATCTCTATCTTTCTCGGGTGCAAACAACAGCACATCCTCCTCTTGCAGCCTCAGTACATAAGGCAGTTTATGGCAAGCAAAACTACCAGATGACGCGGGATGTCTATGAAAGATAAGCAAAACTACCAATAGATCGGCAGGGTTATAGATTGTAATAGACTCCATAGGGGTTTGTAAACGATGGCAATTGCCTTGAAATGAATGCTATGTTACAACTGTTCAAAAAAAGTAGATGTTTTTTTTTTTCTTCCTTTTCTTTTTTGTTCTATTTTCAGCTACATCGTCTACATTACAAAGAACCCCAAATTCTCTTATCGATTCATTGCCTTCAACAATTTAACATTCCACATCATTTTATTACTAATTATGCTTTACAACCACGACGCCTCTAGATCTTTACTTCATGGCAAATTGTCTCCTTTTTTTTCATTTTATTTTGGTTCTAAAATTTTTTTATCTCTACATTGCCTTTAAAAAAAAAAAAAAAAAAAAACAATTGTATATGCATGAACACTTTGTTGATTTCATTTTGCAAATTTCATATAAATTTCCATCAAGCCCTCTGATGAATTTTATTTTATATTTTTTTTGTATTTTCTAGTTATCATCACATGTGGAAATGCAAATAGTGAAGCGCAGATTTTCGAGAGGTTGGAAGTGTCCCCTCCACATCCATTGATGATCTTGTGAGCCGTATAGATCTTGAGGAACACCACCAGGTATTGTTCAGCGACACCACAACTGCACCAGATGAGAATTCCTCCATGTCAAAGGTCAATTCTTTTTCGAACGTTCTTAACTGCGATCAGAACTCTGAAAACAACCCCATGAATTGAATGTTCAATTCAGAGGGGGTCCAGGATGAGAGGGTTCTTGAACCTGTTATTTCTTGTAGCTTCACGCCTGAAATTAAGGTTTAAAGTGATAACGTTCCTCAGTGGGATCAGAACTCTGAGAACAACCCCATGAATATATTGGTCAATTCAGATGGGGTCCAGGATGGGAGGGTTCTTGAACCTGTTATGTCTTATGGGTTCACGCCTGAAAATAAGGTTCAAAGTGATGATGTTGTGGCTCAGGAGAAAAACCTCAATGATCCGACGCAGCTGCAGACCATGTCAAGGATTGACTCGTGTTTTGAGTTACTGCATGATCTGCCCCGGATAGCATCTCTCTCATACTTGTTGTGCACTAACGATTAGACCTTGAATTGCTATTTGTAGACTAGACACTGGATTCTTGAATGCAAGCCCTATTTATGGTTAAGACTTTGCCGAGGTTTGTGAAACTATATTTTTATTTTTTTGGTAAGTTTCTTTACATTTCGACCTTACCTGAAAGATTTAAAATGTAAACAAGGGTAGGAGCTGATAGGCACAGAAACTGGAGTACAAACCGGAAAGATTCTTTCTGGCCTGCAATTTTTCTTGGTCATCTTCATGGGTTTGCTTTGTTGGTTTTGATCTTCCAGGAGTACAAACTGACAAGATTCAGAACTAATCCGTGTTTTTTCCTTTGTTTTAGCCAAACAAATAATTGATTAAAAAATGACAATGGTCGTTCACCCAAATTAAAATTGGAATTTAATATCATTTCATCATTATTATGATAACTAACAATCAGAGATAGTGTTTCAAAAAAAAAAAAAAAAACTCAGAGATCTCCTTTCACATGGGCAATCTTCTGCTAATTCAATTGCATTAGATATGAAATCGGCGCTTATGCATCGAGGCAAAATAACTGGAGATATTTTGGTATACAATTTGTAAAGCATTTACAAGAAATATAGCATTAACAAATGGAGTTCCTAATAATTAAAATGTTTATGTTGTTGCCAGAACATGTTCTGGCAATATTTATTCAAGCTATGACTATTACTTACAAATCTCCAACTTTCAGAAAAGCAAAGTAAATACCATATCATTTTCCAACCAAATCATAATTATTTGAAACATTTATCATCGGCTCACTAGCCGTTAAGAATTTATTATTTTATCTTCTTTATTTTAGAAGTATAAACAAATTTAGTTATTTTATAACGTTATAATTAACTCAATAGCCGTTTGTCTTTTTAAAGGTGTCACGAGAATGATCAACATGATATAATAAAGTTTAAAAAAAAAAAAAAAAACTCACCTGCAGCTGGCATGTTTTGAAAAATAGCCGTTCTCTATGACGGTTGAAAGTGATTAATTAATTAGTTGAGTTCCATAGGAAAAGACTATAAATGAATACCTAGTGCCTAGCGTAAAAAGAGCGAAAAGGAAAGATATGAGAGCTAATATGAACATAGCATTTCCCAATTACTAGTAGCATTCGATATATAGATATGTATATAGTTTATAAAGCTTTGGGCCTCTAGTATTTGAAGTTGATTTTAAGTACCTTCACGATCGTTGTTCTTGGCATTTCAGAAGAAACAAGTCTCAACTAAAAGGCAAGTTCGTCTAGTTATCTAATCGCATATTTTCATCTTTTGTCTATTTATATATTACCTCTATCCCTAAATGAGTGTCTAAATTTCATTTTAAGGGACATCTGAAAATCTCAACTCTTTATACAATTTGGTGGCAAAGATTCATATACAATCTTGTAATCTCTTTTCTAAATATTTAGTTTTGCACGTATAAAGAGACCGGTGAAAAAATATTCGGAAAAAAACATTTAGGGACAAAGTTATGTTAAAAAAAGACACTCATTTTGGGACAAGAATTTTTTGAAAATCGACACTCATTTAGGAATAGAGGGAGTACTTATTTTGAGATCTTATTATTTTTATTTTATACACTTTTGTTGGATAATCTAATAAAGTCAACTTTCTAGTAAAATAAGGCCGCTTTTGAACAATCTTCTTTCCAGAATGCATGTATGCGAGTAAAAGCATCAAGTTTTTTGGCAAATTAATTCTTTTTAAACAGATATTTAATTTTTCTGTGAAATCTGAGGAAAAGAATTATTATGAGAAAAAATTTGAATGTGTGTAGGGGTTTGGGTTTGGGGTTGGGGTGGGTGGTGGGGTAGTGGGGGTGGGTGGTGAGGGTAGGGGTGGGGTAGTGGGGAGCGGGGGAGGTGTTCAAAAATAATTTTAATATGAGTGAAAAAATAAGTTTTTTTTTTTTTTTTTTTTTTTGGGGGGGGGGGTGGTGGGTGGGGTGGGGTAGGGGTGGGGTAAAGGGGGAGGAGACAATGGGTGTTGATAATAATTTTAATATGAGTGGAAAAAAAAGTTTTTTTTTTTTGGTGGGTGGGTAGGTAGGGGGTGGGTGAGTGGGGGGTGGGGTTGGGGTGGATGGGGGGGAACGTAAGGTTGGAGAGTGGGGATGCGGTTGGAGGTGGAGGTGGAGTGGGTAGGGTGGGGTTGTATGGGGGAGTTGGGTGTGTGAGTGAGGGAGTTACCATTTTCCGTAAAATGCCTTACGGAAGAGAAATCCGTAAGTTGTTTTACGGAAAACCTAGCTTATTTCCATTGACCGTAAAATATTTTACATTGACTTTTTTTCCCTTTAGGTTACCAAACACCGGAAAACATGTAAAACATTTTACGGTGAAACAAACGGAGCCTTAATGTTTAGTATAAGTATATCAATTTGAGATGCATATATATTTAAGTTGTTATGTATACAGCCGCCACGAGTTGAACTTATTTCTGGGCCCGCTGTTTACATCGATCCGTTCTATCATGGCTCCCGCCCGGTTCCGGTACGACTATGGATTAGTACACCCTCCGTCCCAAAATAAATGTTTCAAATTGCTCTTGATCAAGAGCAAACTCGATCATTCACTCTGGGACGGAGAGAGGGTATTTTCTAACTCAAGGGAAAACTCTTAGTGAAACACTCTAATCCGTTGGATGAGTTTTTGGTAGTGGGGTCTACAAAGATTTATTACAATCCAACGGATTACAGATTTTCACTATGAGTTTTCCCTTTGAGTTTTCACTATACATATCATTATCCATTTTGTTTTGTAATTGCTTGTATATGTCCTTATGGCAACTTATTGATTAATTTCGTGCCTAGCAGCGGCGATTTTTTTCTCGGCCAGGAACAAGTGGTGGGGCAGGGGCTGGGGTAAGGCCGAACACCGGACCACGCACTTCCAGTAAAGGTAACCAGGTCAGGGAACCAATACCAGATTTAAATCTAGATGCTTCAGAAGTAAGTATTTCTTTCTCTTTTTTTTTTTCTTTTTTATGTTTTTCTCTTCTTAGTATTAGTTGTCTCCGTTTCGTATAATCTATTCTCGACAGGCTTAAGCCGTTGGATTTTGATGTATATATGTCATAGTAAATATTTTTGTTATATCAGGATGAAGCTGCTGATGATGGGAGGTCATGATCATAATATACATCAGATTCAGAAGGTGGCTCTATATGTATATGTTATGAAATACTCTTTCCATATACTTAAAAGAGTATTCGTTTTAATTTTTTTGCTCAATATATATTCATTTCCCGTGTTTTGCAGAGGGTGAGGGAGGGGAACTGAATAATGTGCGGTTTTTGGTTCAATTTTCGAGGTGTGTTAGGAGAAGTAGAAGACCCAGGACGGAGGAAGAGCAGGAGAGTTTAGATGATGTATAAGTTTTCTTGGTTTTGAATAGAAAGAGGGCATGTGTTTATTTGGTATTTTGACAATCTGAAATGAAGTTGTTTGTTTTCCGGATGAATATGTTGTTATGTTCGTTTTCTTTTTGAGGATCTGAAAAACGTTTACAATTGTTGGAAGTTGTTCAATATAATATGAAAGTTTTGGTTCATACATATTACTAGTGTTAGAAATATTACAACGATATTGAACAGAAACATAAATATAAATTACAAAACAGGATACAACCCCGGCCATTTTGGAGCTGCATTCGTGTCCGCAGGACGCACATGTTGGATTAGAGGACCAACCGGACTAGCGATCAAAGCGAAAGGAAGAAATCAGACGACCACCAGGTGAGGTGGGCGGCCGCCCAAAACGGGCTGTGCCGGCGCCCAACTAACCAGGTCGGTTTCAGGGCCATTGGTGGATAGACTGGGCGACCACACAGGACAAAGTGTGCGGCCGCACACCATGGCGGGGAAACAGACTTGGCCAAATTTGATTGATTTTAGGATTCCTTCTTTGACTAGGTTTTCGTCTTTATTCTAGGTTGTGTATATAAGAAGGGTTCCGCCCCATAACTCATTGTAATTTCAAATTTACATATTATAGTGCAAGATCCTGGCTTGGTAGTACCCCCAGACGTAGTCAAAAATATTGTCGAACTGGGTAAACAATTCTCTGTGTTCTCTTTACTGTTTTTGCTTCTTTTATTGTTCTTGCTTGTTGGGTTTGCACATTATATTCTTGCGATATGTTTGTGTTTGGAGGGTCTATACCACAACAACTGGTATCAGAGCTTTGGTTAGACGGGCCAAGGGTTTCAAGCAGTCAAGAATGGGCAAAGATAAACGAGCGGTAGAAAAGTTCGATGGTTCTGACTACGCATATTGGAGGATGCAAATAGAGGATATCTTGTATGGTAAGGATATCTATAAGCCTCTATTAGGAGTCAAACCGGAAGGCAAAAAATAGGAAGATTGGGATATCCTGGACAGGAAAACCCTAGGGGTGATTAGATCTACTTTGACGAAGTGGATCGCGAAGACCACCAAGAAGGCGAAGACCACCAAGGAGCTACTTGATTATCTTACTGAGAGATTTGAAACACCATCTCCGGTGAACAAGGTTGATTTGATACGCAAGATGGGGAATCTCAAGATGCAAGAGGGAGGATCATTAGCTAAACACATCGATGAGTATATAGATGTTATAGACTCATTGGCTGCGTTGGAGATTACTTTCGGTGACGAGGTTCATGATTTGGTCTTGCTAGCATCCTTACCAAGGAGTTGGAGCGGAACGGTGACAGCGTTAAGTGCTTCAGCGGGTAAGAATAAATTGAAGTTTGATGATGTCAAGGATCTACTTCTGAGCAAGGAGAATCGTATGAAGAAGTTTGGGACACCATCTACTTCGGAATCGGTTTTGGCTATAACTTGAAGGGAGAAACCGGGTTCTAGCAACAAAGGGAAAACAGGGTCAAGGGAAAGTGTAATCGGGGTGGGGATCAGCCTGGAGATAACAAAGAAACACCAAGGTTCGCAAGAGGATCGGTTGAGTGTTATCATTGTAAGGAGTTAGGACACTACAAGAGGGATTGTCCCAGGCGAGGGGATAAATCGGTAAATGTGGTAACTTATGGTGAAGATGTACTGATTCTGAGTGTTAGTAGTGCGCTAGAATCATGGGTGCTGGATTCGGGAGTATCATTCCACTCATGCGGGCATGCAGAGGAGATGGAAAATTATACTTCCGGTGATTTCGAAAAGGTCTATCTGACGGATGGCAAGCCCTTGGAAATCAAGGGGAAGGGAGATTTCAGAATAGGAGTATCGGACGGGAAGGTCTTACATCTACACGGGGTCAGACACATTCCGGGTTTGAAAAAGAATCTGTTATCAGTTAGGCAGCTGGATGAAGAAGGTTACACGGTAAATTTTAGCTGCAGGAACTGGGTTATTGCCTAGGGAGATTCTGAGATCGCTCAAGGTAATAAGGAAGGTACATTTTATTTGACGAATAACACCAAGGATAGTATCGCGGTGGCGTCAGCCAAGGGTGATACGGATTTGTGGCACTGTCGATTGGGTCACATGAGTAAGAAGGGGGTACGGTTACTTTTCTCAAAGTGAAGACTACCGGGTTTGAAGACAGTCGACGTAGAGATTTGCGAAGACTGTGTATTCGGCAAACAGGCGAGGAGTAATTTCTCGAGGACAGGTAGGGCTTTGAGGGAAGCAAAGTTAGAATTGGTTCACACGGATTTGTGGGGACCGGCCTCGGTAACTTCTCTAGGTGGTGCGTCATACTACATGACCTTCATTGATGATTCTATAAGGAAGGTCTGGGTTTACTTCTTTAAAGGGAAAAATGAAGCTTTCGGGGTGTTTAAGAAGTGGAAGGCCTTGGTAGAGACACAGATGGGACTCAAGGTCAAATGCTTGAGGTCTGATAATGGTGGGGAGCATGAGCTCGGGGAGTTTAAGGAATACTGTAATGCGAATGAGATTCGCATGGATATTCTAAACTCGGGTGGGAGTAAGACGGTTCATGATGACAAAGATCAAGGGGTCACTGAAGATGAACTACATACTCCAGGACCGGATATTCCGATGCGCAGATCTAACAGAGAGTGTTGATCAGCTGGTAAGGCTCTATGTTTCTCAAGCAAGGAGAAGTTGAAACTGTGTATAGCTTCAACGGGGCTTGAAGAATAGGAGAGGAGGACGGCACTACCATGATCGAGGTGAGCACTAGGAAGACACTAAGGATGAGTTGAAGACGAATACAGGGCTTGTATACCCTGTTGATCTCTAGGTGGGAGATTGTTGGAATAGAGGACCAACCAGACTAACGATCAAAGCGAAAGGAAGAAATCAGACGACCACCAGGTGAGGTGGGCGGCCGCCCAAAACGGGTTGTGCCGGCACCCAACTAAACAGGTCGGTTTCAGGGCCATTGGTGGATAGACTGGGCTACTGCATTGGACAAAGTGTGCGGCCGCACACCATGGCGGGGAAACAGACTTGGCCAAATTTGATTGATTTTAGGATTCCTTCTTTGACTAGGTTTTGGTCTTTATTCTAGGTTGGGTATATAAGCAGGGTTCTGCCCTATAACTCATTGTAACTTCAGATTTACAAATTATAGTGCAAGATCCTGGGATGGTAGTGCCTCCAGACGTAGTCAAAAATATTGACGAACTGGGTAAACAATTCTCTGTTTTCTCTTTACTGTTTTTGCTTCTTTTATCGTCCTTGCTTGTTGGGTTTGCACATTATATTCTTTCGATCTGTTTGTGTTTGGAGGGTCTATACCACAACAGTGCACACATGAGTCCAGTCGTTCGAGGCACAAATCGGCAAATTTTAACTGAAATTTGCAAAACCCCCCTGCACACTCGGGCGCGAGAGAGAATCTCTGGTCTTTACGATCTTAACCCATACAAAAGGTTAATTGTATTTAAACTAGCTCACCTTTTTATTCTAAACCAATGTGGGACAAGTTCACTTAACTTTACCCACTAATGGTCTTAGAACATTATTTCCCTCATTTTCCTAATTGGGATGCCCATTTAAACAAGGAGCATTCCATGTGGGATACTAACCCACTTCCCAACTTACCCATTCATTTTTTAGCATTCCAACTCCTACCTTCCACTACATAAATTGAACACACCAATTTAGTACTAACATGTAGGAGTCATTAATTCCACATTAATTCATGAAAATCAACAAATGATTTTCTTTAGGAAACGCGCGCAATTTCCTTCACACATTTGCACATTTTTCCAACAACTAGTAAGTAACCCGTGCTCCGCACGGGAATTTATTACGCTAATGTTTTTGTATTTTTCTTCGTTGAGGTTTTTATTTAATAAATTAACATAATAATTCTATTTGAAAGTATATGTATATTTTAAATTAATCAAAATATTTTCATAGCTATTGCAGTATAGTTTGTATTAATTATGTTTTTCTTAATCAACCTAAAAGTACATTTAATCTTGTTGTATGAATATTTCAAATCACTTTATGGTAACACTCAATTCTAATCATGCATACATAGTGCTTCAATTTTTTTAAACAAACAAATAGCACATTTATACTTTTAAATTTGATAGGAGTTGCAATGTGTGTGCGTAGTTTGTTGCAATATTGTTTTATGAAGTATTTTTTTTTCCTTTTGTCACCTATCAGTTAAAAGGATGACTTTTTTATTATAAGATTAAAATTTAAAATGACGAAATTACTTATTACTTCAAAAAATCTGAAAAAGTCATAACATTTTGGAAAATGTATTATTTATAATAAGGAATGTCTTTTTTTTTAATAATTATTAATGAAAAAATATCATTCCTCAAAAAAGGTACTCTCTCCGCCCCAGAGTAAGAGTTTTACCACCATTCATCTTTTTCTTTTTCGAAAATGAGACTTTTACTGAGACATATTAAAATGAAAAGTATGACTCTTACTCTGAGATGGAGTGAGTATTTTGTAATTTTTATTAACTAAAAAAAGTACTTTTTTACTAATGATTTCAATTATAAAAAAAAATCCTAGTAAACATATAATCTGAAATTAAAATATAATAATATCTAGAAATCTAAGAAATTTTTATTTCTTAAAAAAAAAAAGTGTAATCCTCCAAGATGGTTGTGGGGTGGTTAGATGTTACTGTCTCAATGAAAAAAATGAAAAAAAGGTACATCGAGTAAAGGTCAAACACTAAACACAATTCTCTTTCAATTCCCCTTATACTCCTCTTCTTCCATCTCTTTTGACAATTGTTGTAGCATCAAATAAAATATATAAGTGTTGCTCCAAAAAAAAAAGATATTTGCCTTTACATACTTGAACTCTAAAGTTCTTCATGTTATAAAAATTGCCAAAAGTAATTAAACCATTGAATCTAGTACAAATTTGTTGCGAATTGTGAAGTGCATCGGATCTTTCTGCAAAATGAAAAATGGCATTTAAATAAAGAAGAGAAGACCACAAAAAAAATATTTTGTAAAACTCAAGTATACCTTTTCATCCAAGCCTATGAAATCCATGCTCATTAGTTCATCATTTTTTTTCGTGAAATGAGAGTATTCCATAGTCGCACGACACGAATCCTTATCGTTTTTTCATTTCTCCCTTGTGACAATTGATTCAAAGAGATAATTTGGCTTTGATTTGATGTTGTGACATTGCTCCTATTTCTATCTAGGAATATAAGATAACTTCATTTGCTTAATTGTGGCGTCTTAAATATATATATATATATATATATATATATATATATATATATATATGGATATTGTTGTCCTTAATTTTTAATTGAGTCTTTTATGACAATGAATGTACTAATTAACGTAATTGATTATATTTCAGTTACAAAATGAAAGGACTGAAAACTTATAAAAAAATGGAGGAGAGAAGGCAAAATAAGTACAACACTTTTTCAAGACTTAACGGCTAAGTATATCAAATGTGTGCTTTATTTTTATTCCCTACACGCATACTATGCTGTTTATGAATCTGGGAATATAGATAGTCTAAATGGTTACCACAAATTAAAAGCTCTTTGATTAGTAATGAATTGAATAAATGTTTAAAATTAAATAGATCAAAAACTTCACACGTTTCTAACTTTTTATATTCCCAAATTTTAAACACAGTGATTACTACATCAATTCTTCGTAAAAAGAAAACTATAATACATAATATAATAAATGTACTCCTTCCATCTAAGATTAAGAGTTTTACATTGGTTGTCCACACAACAGAAAATGAGTAAACATTGAAACATGGTTGAGTATATAATTATCCAAAACAATATTCATAGTGCAAGTGAGAAAAAATAAGTTAGTAAATGTTGTTGATTATTATTATTTTTTTAATTAAATAAGCATTAGAAGGAAAAACAGTCCAAAATAGTATTCCTCTTTTTTCATAATTTTCCATTTTGAGAAAATGGACTACTCAAAAACGTACCAAATCAAAAAGTAAGACTCTTACTTTGAGACGGAATGAATACTACATTATATAAATATTTTACTAAAACTAAAAAAAAAATTATACAATTTGTAATTTAAAATAGTATTAATAGTAATGTGTAATTTATATAGTAAATATCATGGTTAACTAATACTATTAATAGTAATAGTTAACAAATACAGAAACTATTATGGTTAACTAATACTATTAATAGTAATAGTTAACATATATTATAATTATTATGATTAATTAATACTATTAATAGTAATTGTTAACATATATAGTAACTACTATGTTTAACTAATACTATTAATAGCATTAGTTAACATATATTTTTAACTATTATAATTAACTAATATTATTAACAGTAAAAGTTAACTAATACAGTAATTATTATGATTAACTAATACTACTAATAGTAATAGTTAACATATATTATAGCTATTATAATTGTTAACTATAATAGTTTACTATTTATAGTTAAATACAATTGTTAACTATAATAGTTAACTATTATAGTAACTATAATAGTTAACAGTTATAGTAACTGTTACTATTATAAGTAATAGTTACTACAATAGTTAACTATAATTGTTACCCTATATAGTAACTATTATTATTAGCTAATAGTAGAAAAAATGAAAAAGTCACTTATTTATGAAGGGATGGTTGATGTGGCATCACCAAATGCAACTTTTCTCATAACTTGTCCACATGTTAACACTATATTCCTCTTCACCAACTTTAATATATATATACCAGAAAGGGTCACCACATCTCTAGAACTGAATAATGAAGAGACTGGTCGACTATAATCTTGTTCTTGATTATAATCTTTAGCTTTCTTCTCATTCATTTGTTTTAAGTAAGGTGGAGACTAAATAAACACCTTTCCCTTTTCCTCTGTTTTAAATGTTCTTTCTTCTTCTTCTTTTCTCTCCTTTCTACTTCTTGCTATTTAATACAACTGTTAGAGTGACTGGAATTTCAAAATGGTGGTTTTTGTAGGCAGCATTTTCTGGAGTTCCCCAAAGGTGTGCTGGACAAGCATTACAAGAAGTTCATTCGATGCGAGTAGACTTGGCCTTTTAAGTCAACTTCAAGAACCCGTTTTAAACACGCCATATTTTCTGCCTACAGCTTCTAATCGAGTTCAGTCAAAAGATGGTGTTGTTAGTCAATCTGAAAAACCGGGAGGATCAACATCTGTGTATAACTTACATGATGTAGCCTTATCTCCATCACCACTTATTTCTTCAGACATTGAACAACAACAGGGTTCTGTTCCACTGTGTTCTCCCTCAAATTTTGAAGTTTCTCTCGGTTTAACTGACAGTTCGCTTAATTGTACTCAATTTCCTTTGTCAGACACATTAACCAGCTTTGATTATGATATTCCTCGACTTGAACCAGTTACAGACTCCCCCATTTCTACTTTACATGATTTGGTTCTTTCAAGCACTTCCTCAAGTTTTCGACAACAACAGGGTTCTGTTTGTAAATCCTATGAAGAATTATCTAATGAAGTATTTGGACGATCGCCTAATTCTGGTTTATCAAATATGGCTTCACTAAGTGATTTCAATTTCTCAAATGTTGACGAACAGATTTCTTTTGGTGTATCCCATCAAGGTTTTTCAAATTTTGAAGTTACTTTAGAAGATTTATCAAATGTTGAACATAGGGTTTCTCTTGGTATATCAAATCATGATCTGTCAGAAATTGAAGTTACTTTAGAGGATTTATCAAATTTCGAACAGGGGGTTTATCTCGGTATGCCAAATCAAGTACTGTCAGATTTTGAAGTTACACTTGAAGGTTTATCGAATGTTGATCAGCGGGTTTGTCTTGGTATACCGAATCAAGATCTATCAAATTTTGAAGCTTCACTAAAAGATTTTTCAAATCTTGAACAGCGGGTTTCTCTTGGTATATCCCATCAAAATTTGGCACACACAGCTGTAGACACCCTATTTTGAACTCAAATTTATGATTACACTAGTCTTGTGTCTCGCCTTTGTGTTTGGATGAAAACTCGTTAGTTTCATCATGTTTTGTTAAGTTTCTAACGGACTCCGTTAGTCAGGGGCTAAACTGAACAAAGAAACTTTAGACAAGGACAAAACACTATTAAAACACTGTATGCCTCGTACGAGACATCAATGTCTCGTACGAGACATCTCCTCTGTCTGCGGGCTTAATCCACTTTCTTTCTCTGTCCCGATCTCTTTCTTGGCCAGCACTCTCCTAATCCGGGGAATATCTAATAGGAGGCTTCCTAGGTGATTTCCTACTGATTTCTTACCTCCTTTAACCTCTCCAAATAAGGACTCTATTTCCTACTAAACTCAGGACTCTTAGACTTGGTCCCTAAGTAATCCAATACTTATAAAATAGAGTTCTTTTACCACAAAAAGTGATTAACAACTCTCTAATCAGTCCCTCTCTGAAGAATCCCGTTTTTACTCCTCCCTCACACCAAAACACCATCAAAAACTCATCTTTTCAAGCCAAAATCATCACAAAACTCTTGGATCATCAAGGCCTTAGTCAAGGCCATCAATTGGAATCTCAAGAACGCCTTAGGTAAACTCCTACGCTTTTAATCTCTATTTCTCATCCCATTCTTTGTTTTAGAGTAGTGTAATCCCATCAAAAGGATCAGCCTAGAGCCTCTCCAATCCATGGAGATGGTCTCGAAGCACATGATCCGACATTCCAATGATTAAGAAATTAATTATTGGCTTTATTTGTTTTAATTGTTTATTTACTATTTGATTGAAAACACCTAAGCAAGACCAATCCTATATTGGGTGGATTGGGTGCTCCTTAACCTTCCCAATCCATAACTTAACCCCCGAACTCAAGAATCTCACGGTCCGTGTTCCGTTCAACAACATGGTGGCTCTCAAATCAAAAAGGTAAAGCGAGGATCTCTATCTTTCTCGGGTTCAAACAACAGCACATCCTCCTCTTGCAGCCTCAGTACATAAGGCAGTTTATGGCAAGCAAAACTACCAGATGACGCGGGATGTCTATTAAAGATAAGCAAAACTACCAGATGGCGTGAGACGTCTATGAAAGATTACAACGTCAACCTGTAGAGCAAATATCATTCGCTGTAATAGGTTAGACAATGGTGAAACTCCATAGGAACTTGTAATAGACAGGGCTATAGATCCGCAGGGCTATAGATTGTAATAGACTCCATAGGGGTTTGTAAACGATGGCAATTGCCTTGAAATGAATGCTATGTTACAACTGTTCAAAAAAAGTAGATGTTTTTTTTTCTTCCTTTTCTTTTTTTGTTCTATTTTCAGCTACATCGTCTACATTACAAAGAACCCCAAATTCTCTTATCGATTCATTGCCTTCAACAATTTAACATTCCACATCATTTTATTACTAATTATGCTTTACAACCACGACGCCTCTAGATCTTTACTTCACGGCAAATTGTCTCCTTTTTTTTCATTTTATTTTGGTTCTTAAATTTTTTTTATCTCTCTTTTGCCTTTAAAAAAAAAAAAACAATTGTATATGCATGAACACTTTGTTGATTTCATTTTGAAAATTTCATATAAATTTCCATCAAGCCCTCTGATGAATTTTATTTTATATTTTTTTTGTATTTTCTAGTTATCGTCACATGTGGAAATGCAAATAGTGAAGCGCAGATTTTCGAGAGGTTGGAAGTGTCCCCTCCACATCCATTGATGATCTTGTGAGCCGTATAGATCTTGAGGAACACCACCAGGTATTGTTCAGCGACACCACAACTGCACCAGATGAGAATTCCTCCATGTCAAAGGTCAATTCTTTTTCGAACGTTCTTAACTGCGATCAGAACTCTGAGAACAACCCCATGAATTGAATGTTCAATTCAGAGGGGGTCCAGGATGAGAGGGTTCTTGAACCTGTTATTTCTTGTGGCTTCACGCCTTAAATTAAGGTTTAAAGTGATAATGTTCCTCAGTGGGATCAGAACTCTGAGAACAACCCCATGAATATATTGGTCAATTCAGATGGGGTCCAGGATGGGAGGGTTCTTGAACCTGTTATGTCTTATGGGTTCACGCCTGAAAATAAGGTTCAAAGTGATGATGTTGTGGCTCAGGAGAAAAACCTCAATGATCCGACGCAGCTGCAGACCATGTCAAGGATTGACTCGTGTTTTGAGTTACTGCATGATCTGCCCCGGATAGCATCTCTCTCATACTTGTTGTGCACTAACGATTAGACCTTGAATTGCTATTTGTAGACTGGACACTGGATTCTTGAATGCAAGCCCTATTTATGGTTATGACTTTGCCGAGGTTTGTGAAACTATATTTTTATTTTTTTTGGTAAGTTTCTTTACATTTCGACCTTACCTGAAAGATTTAAAATGTAAACAAGGGTAGGAGCTTATAGGCACAGAAAAGACTTCTTTTTTTTTTTGGGGGGGGGGGGGGGGGGGGGGAGTAGGATTTCAGTCCAATGATGCTGTTACCAGGCTCATTTTGTTCTTGAAGCCTACAATTTATTTAAAAACATCAAAGGTTTAAATTTTGTCCAATCTTGTTTCTTTTCTACAGATAAATTCCTTCTTCGTCTCCTTCCACTATACTCCCTCCGTCCCAAAATGATCTTCACGTTTGACTATTCAAACTTTTTATGGATATGAACACTTGCTTTGCTAGCCATGTTTTGTTTATGCACTTTTAAGCTTAAATTGTGGAAAAGTGAAGAAATTTTTGGGACAACGAGAAATGTCAAATGAGAAGATCGTTTTGAGACTGAGGGAGTATATGGTTTCTGTTAGTAAATTCAGGGATGAAAAAGGTCCTGGTTTGTGCAGAAATCACCCAAACCATTTTGGGACATGACACCAAAGGCCACTTCATTCCATTGAAGTTGGTCAAGGAGTTATCTCCCTACATTAGTTGGGCGAGATGGGTGTTTAAGTACTTCCCATCTCGTAACCTAACCCCCGAACCTTCATAACAAGAATCTCTGTTTTCGTATCAAAACTTAGGCTAAATATTAGGTTTTTCTTATGTTCCTCTAAAACATAGGTGGCGACTCTACAATCTAAAACACGAATAGACATCCTAGGATAATCTGCCGCTCTAGCCAAAGCGGGTGGGCTCCTCCCGGGGTATCTACAGTATGACATGTAGGACCCACTTTCTATTTAGGATTATGACTCTTAAAATGGGATGCATTTTAAAGAAATTTTTGACTCTTAAATGGGACAGAGGGAGTATATAATATATATATATATATATATATATATATAGGGTCCTGCTCCTGTGAGAACCAAATTACATGAGAACCATTACTAGCCTTAGGATTAGGATTAAATGGACTGTCCAGATTAGAGGTAAAAACATAACTAGGCGGTGGCAATTTTGAAATTAAAGGAGGCGCGAGGGCATAATGGTCATATCGCTTTAAAAACATAACACGCACCGAAGTCGGGAAAGGCGAGTTCCATAGATACAAAAGGTATTTCCTACTTTATCCAATGTTTACTTGGATACATTTAGGCAAAAACTAATGTATCCAATGTTCACTTGGATAATTCATTTGATACATTACTTGGATACATTATGTCAAAACTAAATGTATCCAATATGTTTACTTGGATACATTTATGCAAAAACTAATGTATCCAATGTTCACTTGGATAATTCATTGGATACATTAGGTCAAAACTAAATGTATCCAATGTTTACTTGGATACATTTATGCAAAAACTAATGTATCCAATGTTCACTTGGATAATTCATTGGATACATTACTTAGATACATTAGGTCAAAACTAAATGTATCCAATGTTTACTTGGATACATTTAGGCAAAAACTAATGTATCCAATGTTCACTTGGATAATTGATTGGATACATTAGGTCAAAACTAAATGTATCCAATGTTTACTTGGATACATTTAGGCAAAAACTAAGTGTATCTAATAAAATCCGACTTATTACAAAAAATGCCACCGTCTCCCTTTCTGCCGTCGACGTGTTCATCGCAGAGCCACAAATAAGAACATAACGATACAATACCTGTTTTGCCCTTGAAGTTCCGACTTATTTCAAAATTGCCACCACGTCATGCTCCCTCCAAGTCTGATCTGCGCCGTCCGTTTTTTTCTAATCCAGCGGCTGCTGTTGGTTCTCACGGTTCTCATGATATTTAGGTTCTCATTTGAGCACCTATATATATATATATATATATATATATATATATATGTATTTACTTATACAAATTGGTTAAGCTTCAATTACCCTTCTGTTTTCCAGTTAACTTATATTTACCTTCTGCTGTTCTCCTATGAAATCATGATTTTTATTTACTCACAAAATAATGGTTAATTAGAATAATGATACAAAATTATTTTAATAAATAATTATTTCAGTCCTTTGTCAAGCATAATTATTTCAGTCCTGTGAGAACCAAATTACATGAGAACCATGAGAACCATTACTAGCCTTAGGATTAGGATTAAATGGACTGTCCAGATTAGAGGTAAAAACATAACTAGGCGGTGGCAATTTTGAAATTAAAGGAGGCGCGAGGGCATAATGGTCATATCGCTTTAAAAACATAACACGCACCGAAGTCGGGAAAGGCGAGTTCCATAGATACAAAAGGTATTTCCTACTTTATCCAATGTTTACTTGGATACATTTTGGCAAAAACTAATGTATCCAATGTTCACTTGGATAATTCATTTGATACATTACTTGGATACATTATGTCAAAACTAAATGTATCCAATATGTTTACTTGGATACATTTATGCAAAAACTAATGTATCCAATGTTCACTTGGATAATTCATTGGATACATTAGGTCAAAACTAAATGTATCCAATGTTTACTTGGATACATTTATGCAAAAACTAATGTATCCAATGTTCACTTGGATAATTGATTGGATACATTAGGTCAAAACTAAATGTATCCAATGTTTACTGGGATACATTTAGGCAAAAACTAAGTGTATCTAATAAAATCCGACTTATTACAAAAATGCCACCGTCTCCCTTTTTGCCGTCGACGTGTTCATCTCAGAGCCACAAATAAGAACATAACGATACAATACCTGTTTTGCCCTTGAAGTTCCGACTTATTTCAAAATTGCCACCACGTCATGCTCCCTCTAATTCTGATCTGCGCCGTCCGTTTTTTTCTAATCCAGCGGCTGCTGTTGGTTCTCATGATATTTAGGTTCTCATTTGAGCACCTATATATATATATATATATTTATATATATATATATATATATATATGTATTTACTTATACAAATTGGTTAAGCTTCAATTACCCTTCTGTTTTCCAGTTAACTTATATTTACCTTCTGCTGTTCTCCTATGAAATCATGATTTTTATTTACTCACAAAATAATGGTTAATTAGAATAATGATACAAAATTATTTTAATAAATAATTATTTCAGTCCTTTGTCAAGCATAATTATTTCAGTCCTGTGAGAACCAAATTACATGAAAACCATGAGAACCATTACTAGCCTTAGGATTAGGATTAAATGGACTGTCCGGATTAGAGGTAAAAACATAACTAGGCGGTGGCAATTTTGAAATTAAAGGAGGCGCGAGGGCATAATGGTCATATCGCTTTAAAAACATAACACGCACCGAAGTCGGGAAAGGCGAGTTCCATAGATACAAAAGGTATTTCCTACTTTATCCAATGTTTACTTGGATACATTTTGGCAAAAACTAAAGTATCCAATGTTCACTTGGATAATTCATTTGATACATTACTTGGATACATTATGTCAAAACTAAATGTATCCAATATGTTTACTTGGATACATTTATGCAAAAACTAATGTATCCAATGTTCACTTGGATAATTCATTGGATACATTAGGTCAAAACTAAATGTATCCAATGTTTACTTGGATACATTTATGCAAAAACTAATGTATCCAATGTTCACTTGGATAATTCATTGGATACATTACTTAGATACATTAGGTCAAAACTAAATGTATCCAATGTTTACTTGGATACATTTAGGCAAAAACTAATGTATCCAATGTTCACTTGGATAATTGATTGGATACATTAGGTCAAAACTAAATGTATCCAATGTTTACTGGGATACATTTAGGCAAAAACTAAGTGTATCTAATAAAATCCGACTTATTACAAAAATGCCACCGTCTCCCTTTCTGTCGTCGACGTGTTCATCGCAGAGCCACAAATAAGAACATAACGATACAATACCTGTTTTGCCCTTGAAGTTCCGACTTATTTCAAAATTGCCACCACGTCATGCTCCCTCCAAGTCTGATCTGCGCCGTCCGTTTTTTTCTAATCCAGCGGCTGCTGTTGGTTCTCACGGTTCTCATGATATTTAGGTTCTCATTTGAGCACCTATATATATATATATATATATATATATATATATATATATATATATGTATTTACTTATACAAATTGGTTAAGCTTCAATTACCCTTCTGTTTTCCAGTTAACTTATATTTACCTTCTGCTGTTCTCCTATGAAATCATGATTTTTATTTACTCACAAAATAATGGTTAATTAGAATAATGATACAAAATTATTTTAATAAATAATTATTTCAGTCCTTTGTCAAGCATAATTATTTCAGTCCTGTGAGAACCAAATTACATGAAAACCATGAGAACCATTACTAGCCTTAGGATTAGGATTAAATGGACTGTCCGGATTAGAGGTAAAAACATAACTAGGCGGTGGCAATTTTGAAATTAAAGGAGGCGCGAGGGCATAATGGTCATATCGCTTTAAAAACATAACACGCACCGAAGTCGGGAAAGGCGAGTTCCATAGATACAAAAGGTATTTCCTACTTTATCCAATGTTTACTTGGATACATTTTGGCAAAAACTAATGTATCCAATGTTCACTTGGATAATTCATTTGATACATTACTTGGATACATTATGTCAAAACTAAATGTATCCAATATGTTTACTTGGATACATTTATGCAAAAACTAATGTATCCAATGTTCACTTGGATAATTCATTGGATACATTAGGTCAAAACTAAATGTATCCAATGTTTACTTGGATACATTTATGCAAAAACTAATGTATCCAATGTTCACTTGGATAATTCATTGGATACATTATTTAGATACATTAGGTCAAAACTAAATGTATCCAATGTTTACTTGGATACATTTAGGCAAAAACTAATGTATCCAATGTTCACTTGGATAATTGATTGGATACATTAGGTCAAAACTAAATGTATCCAATGTTTACTGGGATACATTTAGGCAAAAACTAAGTGTATCTAATAAAATCCGACTTATTACAAAAATGCCACCGTCTCCCTTTCTGCCGTCGACGTGTTCATCGCAGAGCCACAAATAAGAACATAACGATACAATACCTGTTTTGCCCTTGAAGTTCCGACTTATTTCAAAATTGCCACCACGTCATGCTCCCTCCAAGTCTGATCTGCGCCGTCCGTTTTTTTTCTAATCCAGCGGCTGCTGTTGGTTCTCACGGTTCTCATGATATTTAGGTTCTCATTAGAGCACCTATATATATATATATATATATATATATATATATATATATATATATATATATATATATATATATATATATATATATATATATGTATTTACTTATACAAATTGGTTAAGCTTCAATTACCCTTCTGTTTTCCAGTTAACTTATATTTACCTTCTGCTGTTCTCCTATGAAATCATGATTTTTATTTACTCACAAAATAATGGTTAATTAGAATAATGATACAAAATTATTTTAATAAATAATTATTTCAGTCCTTTGTCAAGCATAATTATTTCAGTCCTGTGAGAACCAAATTACATGAAAACCATGAGAACCATTACTAGCCTTAGGATTAGGATTAAATGGACTGTCCGGATTAGAGGTAAAAACATAACTAGGCGGTGGCAATTTTGAAATTAAAGGAGGCGCGAGGGCATAATGGTCATATCGCTTTAAAAACATAACACGCACCGAAGTCGGGAAAGGCGAGTTCCATAGATACAAAAGGTATTTCCTACTTTATCCAATGTTTACTTGGATACATTTTGGCAAAAACTAATGTATCCAATGTTCACTTGGATAATTCATTTGATACATTACTTGGATACATTATGTCAAAACTAAATGTATCCAATATGTTTACTTGGATACATTTATGCAAAAACTAATGTATCCAATGTTCACTTGGATAATTCATTGGATACATTAGGTCAAAACTAAATGTATCCAATGTTTACTTGGATACATTTATGCAAAAACTAATGTATCCAATGTTCACTTGGATAATTGATTGGATACATTATTTAGATACATTAGGTCAAAACTAAATGTATCCAATGTTTACTTGGATACATTTAGGCAAAAACTAATGTATCCAATGTTCACTTGGATAATTGATTGGATACATTAGGTCAAAACTAAATGTATCCAATGTTTACTGGGATACATTTAGGCAAAAACTAAGTGTATCTAATAAAATCCGACTTATTACAAAAATGCCACCGTCTCCCTTTCTGCCGTCGACGTGTTCATCGCAGAGCCACAAATAAGAACATAACGATACAATACCTGTTTTGCCCTTGAAGTTCCGACTTATTTCAAAATTGGCACCACGTCATGCTCCCTCCAAGTCTGATCTGCGCCGTCCGTTTTTTTCTAATCCAGCGGCTGCTGTTGGTTCTCACGGTTCTCATGATATTTAGGTTTTCATTTGAGCACCTATATATATATATATATATATATATATATATATATATATGTATTTACTTATACAAATTGGTTAAGCTTCAATTACCCTTCTGTTTTCCAGTTAACTTATATTTACCTTCTGATGTTCTCCTATGAAATCATGATTTTTATTTAGTCACAAAATAATGGTTAATTAGAATAATGATACAAAATTATTTTAATAAATAATTATTTCAGTCCTTTGTCAAGCATAATTATTTCAGTCCTGTGAGAACCAAATTACATGAGAACCATGAGAACCATTACTAGCCTTAGGATTAGGATTAAATGGACTGTCCGGATTAGAGGTAAAAACATAACTAGGCGGTGGCAATTTTGAAATTAAAGGAGGCGCGAGGGCATAATGGTCATATCGCTTTAAAAACATAACACGCACCGAAGTCGGGAAAGGCGAGTTCCATAGATACAAAAGGTATTTCCTACTTTATCCAATGTTTACTTGGATACATTTTGGCAAAAACTAATGTATCCAATGTTCACTTGGATAATTCATTTGATACATTACTTGGATACATTATGTCAAAACTAAATGTATCCAATATGTTTACTTGGATACATTTATGCAAAAACTAATGTATCCAATGTTCACTTGGATAATTGATTGGATACATTAGGTCAAAACTAAATGTATCCAATGTTTACTGGGATACATTTAGGCAAAACTAAGTGTATCTAATAAAATCCGACTTATTACAAAAATGCCACCGTCTCCCTTTCTGCCGTCGACGTGTTCATCGCAGAGCCATAAATAAGAACATAACGATACAATACCTGTTTTGCCCTTGAAGTTCCAACTTATTTCAAAATTGCCACCACGTCATGCTCCCTCCAAGTCTGATCTGCGCCGTCCGTTTTTTTCTAATCCAGCGGCTGCTGTTGGTTCTCACGGTTCTCATGATATTTAGGTTCTCATTTGAGCACATATATATATATATATATATATATATATATATATGTATTTACTTATACAAATTGGTTAAGCTTCAATTACCCTTCTGTTTTCCAGTTAACTTATATTTACCTTCTGCTGTTCTCCTATGAAATCATGATTTTTATTTACTCACAAAATAATGGTTAATTAGAATAATGATACAAAATTATTTTAATAAATAATTATTTCAGTCCTTTGTCAAGCATAATTATTTCAGTCCTGTGAGAACCAAATTACATGAGAACCATGAGAACCATTACTAGCCTTAGGATTAGGATTCAATGGACTGTCCGGATTAGAGGTAAAAACATAACTAGGCGGTGGCAATTTTGAAATTAAAGGAGGCGCGAGGGCATAATGGTCATATCGCTTTAAAAACATAACACGCACCGAAGTCGGGAAAGGCGAGTTCCATAGATACAAAAGGTATTTCCTACTTTATCCAATGTTTACTTGGATACATTTTGGCAAAAACTAATGTATCAAATGTTCACTTGGATAATTCATTTGATACATTACTTGGATACATTATGTCAAAACTAAATGTATCCAATATGTTTACTTGGATACATTTATGCAAAAACTAATGTATCCAATGTTCACTTGGATAATTCATTGGATACATTAGGTCAAAACTAAATGTATCCAATGTTTACTTGGATACATTTATGCAAAAACTAATGTATCCAATGTTCACTTGGATAATTGATTGGATACATTAGGTCAAAACTAAATGTATCCAATGTTTACTGGGATACATTTAGGCAAAAACTAAGTGTATCTAATAAAATCCGACTTATTACAAAAATGCCACCGTCTCCCTTTTTGCCGTCGACGTGTTCATCGCAGAGCCACAAATAAGAACATAACGATACAATACCTGTTTTGCCCTTGAAGTTCCGACTTATTTCAAAATTGCCACCACGTCATGCTCCCTCTAATTCTGATCTGCGCCGTCCGTTTTTTTCTAATCCAGCGGCTGCTGTTGGTTCTCATGATATTTAGGTTCTCATTTGAGCACCTATATATATATATATATATATATATATATATATATGTATTTACTTATACAAATTGGTTAAGCTTCAATTACCCTTCTGTTTTCCAGTTAACTTATATTTACCTTCTGCTGTTCTCCTATGAAATCATGATTTTTATTTACTCACAAAATAATGGTTAATTAGAATAATGATACAAAATTATTTTAATAAATAATTATTTCAGTCCTTTGTCAAGCATAATTATTTCAGTCCTGTGAGAACCAAATTACATGAAAACCATGAGAACCATTACTAGCCTTAGGATTAGGATTAAATGGACTGTCCGGATTAGAGGTAAAAACATAACTAGGCGGTGGCAATTTTGAAATTAAAGGAGGCGCGAGGGCATAATGGTCATATCGCTTTAAAAACATAACACGCACCGAAGTCGGGAAAGGCGAGTTCCATAGATACAAAAGGTATTTCCTACTTTATCCAATGTTTACTTGGATACATTTTGGCAAAAACTAATGTATCCAATGTTCACTTGGATAATTCATTTGATACATTACTTGGATACATTATGTCAAAACTAAATGTATCCAATATGTTTACTTGGATACATTTATGCAAAAACTAATGTATCCAATGTTCACTTGGATAATTCATTGGATACATTAGGTCAAAACTAAATGTATCCAATGTTTACTTGGATACATTTATGCAAAAACTAATGTATCCAATGTTCACTTGGATAATTCATTGGATACATTATTTAGATACATTAGGTCAAAACTAAATGTATCCAATGTTTACTTGGATACATTTAGGCAAAAACTAATGTATCCAATGTTCACTTGGATAATTGATTGGATACATTAGGTCAAAACTAAATGTATCCAATGTTTACTGGGATACATTTAGGCAAAAACTAAGTGTATCTAATAAAATCCGACTTATTACAAAAATGCCACCGTCTCCCTTTCTGCCGTCGACGTGTTCATCGCAGAGCCACAAATAAGAACATAACGATACAATACCTGTTTTGCCCTTGAAGTTCCGACTTATTTCAAAATTGCCACCACGTCATGCTCCCTCCAAGTCTGATCTGCGCCGTCCGTTTTTTTCTAATCCAGCGGCTGCTGTTGGTTCTCACGGTTCTCATGATATTTAGGTTCTCATTAGAGCACCTATATATATATATATATATATATATATATATATATATATATATATATATATATATATATATATATATATATATATGTATTTACTTATACAAATTGGTTAAGCTTCAATTACCCTTCTGTTTTCCAGTTAACTTATATTTACCTTCTGCTGTTCTCCTATGAAATCATGATTTTTATTTACTCACAAAATAATGGTTAATTAGAATAATGATACAAAATTATTTTAATAAATAATTATTTCAGTCCTTTGTCAAGCATAATTATTTCAGTCCTGTGAGAACCAAATTACATGAAAACCATGAGAACCATTACTAGCCTTAGGATTAGGATTAAATGGACTGTCCGGATTAGAGGTAAAAACATAACTAGGCGGTGGCAATTTTGAAATTAAAGGAGGCGCGAGGGCATAATGGTCATATCGCTTTAAAAACATAACACGCACCGAAGTCGGGAAAGGCGAGTTCCATAGATACAAAAGGTATTTCCTACTTTATCCAATGTTTACTTGGATACATTTTGGCAAAAACTAATGTATCCAATGTTCACTTGGATAATTCATTTGATACATTACTTGGATACATTATGTCAAAACTAAATGTATCCAATATGTTTACTTGGATACATTTATGCAAAAACTAATGTATCCAATGTTCACTTGGATAATTGATTGGATACATTAGGTCAAAACTAAATGTATCCAATGTTTACTGGGATACATTTAGGCAAAAACTAAGTGTATCTAATAAAATCCGACTTATTACAAAAATGCCACCGTCTCCCTTTCTGCCGTCGACGTGTTCATCGCAGAGCCATAAATAAGAACATAACGATACAATACCTGTTTTGCCCTTGAAGTTCCAACTTATTTCAAAATTGCCACCACGTCATGCTCCCTCCAAGTCTGATCTGCGCCGTCCGTTTTTTTCTAATCCAGCGGCTGCTGTTGGTTCTCACGGTTCTCATGATATTTAGGTTCTCATTTGAGCACATATATATATATATATATATATATATATATATATGTATTTACTTATACAAATTGGTTAAGCTTCAATTACCCTTCTGTTTTCCAGTTAACTTATATTTACCTTCTGCTGTTCTCCTATGAAATCATGATTTTTATTTACTCACAAAATAATGGTTAATTAGAATAATGATACAAAATTATTTTAATAAATAATTATTTCAGTCCTTTGTCAAGCATAATTATTTCAGTCCTGTGAGAACCAAATTACATGAGAACCATGAGAACCATTACTAGCCTTAGGATTAGGATTCAATGGACTGTCCGGATTAGAGGTAAAAACATAACTAGGCGGTGGCAATTTTGAAATTAAAGGAGGCGCGAGGGCATAATGGTCATATCGCTTTAAAAACATAACACGCACCGAAGTCGGGAAAGGCGAGTTCCATAGATACAAAAGGTATTTCCTACTTTATCCAATGTTTACTTGGATACATTTTGGCAAAAACTAATGTATCCAATGTTCACTTGGATAATTCATTTGATACATTACTTGGATACATTATGTCAAAACTAAATGTATCCAATATGTTTACTTGGATACATTTATGCAAAAACTAATGTATCCAATGTTCACTTGGATAATTCATTGGATACATTAGGTCAAAACTAAATGTATCCAATGTTTACTTGGATACATTTATGCAAAAACTAATGTATCCAATGTTCACTTGGATAATTGATTGGATACATTAGGTCAAAACTAAATGTATCCAATGTTTACTGGGATACATTTAGGCAAAAACTAAGTGTATCTAATAAAATCCGACTTATTACAAAAATGCCACCGTCTCCCTTTTTGCCGTCGACGTGTTCATCGCAGAGCCACAAATAAGAACATAACGATACAATACCTGTTTTGCCCTTGAAGTTCCGACTTATTTCAAAATTGCCACCACGTCATGCTCCCTCTAATTCTGATCTGCGCCGTCCGTTTTTTTCTAATCCAGCGGCTGCTGTTGGTTCTCATGATATTTAGGTTCTCATTTGAGCACCTATATATATATATATATATATATATATATATATATGTATTTACTTATACAAATTGGTTAAGCTTCAATTACCCTTCTGTTTTCCAGTTAACTTATATTTACCTTCTGCTGTTCTCCTATGAAATCATGATTTTTATTTACTCACAAAATAATGGTTAATTAGAATAATGATACAAAATTATTTTAATAAATAATTATTTCAGTCCTTTGTCAAGCATAATTATTTTAGTCCTGTGAGAACCAAATTACATGAAAACCATGAGAACCATTACTAGCCTTAGGATTAGGATTCAATGGACTGTCCGGATTAGAGGTAAAAACATAACTAGGCGGTGGCAATTTTGAAATTAAAGGAGGCGCGAGGGCATAATGGTCATATCGCTTTAAAAACATAACACGCACCGAAGTCGGGAAAGGCGAGTTCCATAGATACAAAAGGTATTTCCTACTTTATCCAATGTTTACTTGGATACATTTTGGCAAAAACTAAAGTATCCAATGTTCACTTGGATAATTCATTTGATACATTACTTGGATACATTATGTCAAAACTAAATGTATCCAATATGTTTACTTGGATACATTTATGCAAAAACTAATGTATCCAATGTTCACTTGGATAATTCATTGGATACATTACTTAGATACATTAGGTCAAAACTAAATGTATCCAATGTTTACTTGGATACATTTAGGCAAAAACTAATGTATCCAATGTTCACTTGGATAATTGATTGGATACATTAGGTCAAAACTAAATGTATCCAATGTTTACTGGGATACATTTAGGCAAAAACTAAGTGTATCTAATAAAATCCGACTTATTACAAAAATGCCACCGTCTCCCTTTTTGCCGTCGACGTGTTCATCGCAGAGCCACAAATAAGAACATAACGATACAATACCTGTTTTGCCCTTGAAGTTCCGACTTATTTCAAAATTGCCACCACGTCATGCTCCCTCCAAGTCTGATCTGCGCCGTCCGTTTTTTTCTAATCCAGCGGCTGCTGTTGGTTCTCACGGTTCTCATGATATTTAGGTTTTCATTTGAGCACCTATATATATATATATGTATTTACTTATACAAATTGGTTAAGCTTCAATTACCCTTCTGTTTTCCAGTTAACTTATATTTACCTTCTGCTGTTCTCCTATGAAATCATGATTTTTATTTACTCACAAAATAATGGTTAATTAGAATAATGATACAAAATTATTTTAATAAATAATTATTTCAGTCCTTTGTCAAGCATAATTATTTTAGTCCTGTGAGAACCAAATTACATGAAAACCATGAGAACCATTACTAGCCTTAGGATTAGGATTAAATGGACTGTCCGGATTAGAGGTAAAAACATAACTAGGCGGTGGCAATTTTGAAATTAAAGGAGGCGCGAGGGCATAATGGTCATATCGCTTTAAAAACATAACACGCACCGAAGTCGGGAAAGGCGAGTTCCATAGATACAAAAGGTATTTCCTACTTTATCCAATGTTTACTTGGATACATTTTGGCAAAAACTAATGTATCCAATGTTCACTTAGATAATTCATTTGATACATTACTTGGATACATTATGTCAAAACTAAATGTATCCAATATGTTTACTTGGATACATTTATGCAAAAACTAATGTATCCAATGTTCACTTGGATAATTCATTGGATACATTAGGTCAAAACTAAATGTATCCAATGTTTACTTGGATACATTTATGCAAAAACTAATGTATCCAATGTTCACTTGGATAATTCATTGGATACATTACTTAGATACATTAGGTCAAAACTAAATGTATCCAATGTTTACTTGGATAATTTAGGCAAAAACTAATGTATCCAATGTTCACTTGGATAATTGATTGGATACATTAGGTCAAAACTAAATGTATCCAATGTTTACTGGGATACATTTAGGCAAAAACTAAGTGTATCTAATAAAATCCGACTTATTACAAAAATGCCACCGTCTCCCTTTCTGTCGTCGACGTGTTCATCGCAGAGCCACAAATAAGAACATAACGATACAATACCTGTTTTGCCCTTGAAGTTCCGACTTATTTCAAAATTGCCACCACGTCATGCTCCCTCCAAGTCTGATCTGCGCCGTCCGTTTTTTTCTAATCCAGCGGCTGCTGTTGGTTCTCACGGTTCTCATGATATTTAGGTTCTCATTTGAGCACCTATATATATATATATATATATATATATATATATATATATATATATATATATATGTATTTACTTATACAAATTGGTTAAGCTTCAATTACCCTTCTGTTTTCCAGTTAACTTATATTTACCTTCTGCTGTTCTCCTATGAAATCATGATTTTTATTTACTCACAAAATAATGGTTAATTAGAATAATGATACAAAATTATTTTAATAAATAATTATTTCAGTCCTTTGTCAAGCATAATTATTTCAGTCCTGTGAGAACCAAATTACATGAAAACCATGAGAACCATTACTAGCCTTAGGATTAGGATTAAATGGACTGTCCGGATTAGAGGTAAAAACATAACTAGGCGGTGGCAATTTTGAAATTAAAGGAGGCGCAAGGGCATAATGGTCATATCGCTTTAAAAACATAACACGCACCGAAGTCGGGAAAGGCGAGTTCCATAGATACAAAAGGTATTTCCTACTTTATCCAATGTTTACTTGGATACATTTTGGCAAAAACTAATGTATCCAATGTTCACTTGGATAATTCATTTGATACATTACTTGGATACATTATGTCAAAACTAAATGTATCCAATATGTTTACTTGGATACATTTATGCAAAACCTAATGTATCCAATGTTCACTTGGATAATTCATTGGATACATTAGGTCAAAACTAAATGTATCCAATGTTTACTGGGATACATTTAGGCAAAAACTAAGTGTATCTAATAAAATCCGACTTATTACAAAAATGCCACCGTCTCCCTTTCTGCCGTCGACGTGTTCATCGCAGAGCCATAAATAAGAACATAACGATACAATACCTGTTTTGCCCTTGAAGTTCCAACTTATTTCAAAATTGCCACCACGTCATGCTCCCTCCAAGTCTGATCTGCGCCGTCCGTTTTTTTCTAATCCAGCGGCTGCTGTTGGTTCTCACGGTTCTCATGATATTTAGGTTCTCATTTGAGCACCTATATATATATATATATATATATATATATATATGTATTTACTTATACAAATTGGTTAAGCTTCAATTACCCTTCTGTTTTCCAGTTAACTTATATTTACCTTCTGCTGTTCTCCTATGAAATCATGATTTTTATTTACTCACAAAATAATGGTTAATTAGAATAATGATACAAAATTATTTTAATAAATAATTATTTCAGTCCTTTGTCAAGCATAATTATTTCAGTCCTGTGAGAACCAAATTACATGAGAACCATGAGAACCATTACTAGCCTTAGGATTAGGATTAAATGGACTGTCCGGATTAGAGGTAAAAACATAACTAGGCGGTGGCAATTTTGAAATTAAAGGAGGCGCGAGGGCATAATGGTCATATCGCTTTAAAAACATAACACGCACCGAAGTCGGGAAAGGCGAGTTCCATAGATACAAAAGGTATTTCCTACTTTATCCAATGTTTACTTGGATACATTTTGGCAAAAACTAATGTATCCAATGTTCACTTGGATAATTCATTTGATACATTACTTGGATACATTATGTCAAAACTAAATGTATCCAATATGTTTACTTGGATACATTTATGCAAAAACTAATGTATCCAATGTTCACTTGGATAATTCATTGGATACATTAGGTCAAAACTAAATGTATCCAATGTTTACTTGGATACATTTATGCAAAAACTAATGTATCCAATGTTCACTTGGATAATTGATTGGATACATTACTTAGATACATTAGGTCAAAACTAAATGTATCCAATGTTTACTTGGATACATTTAGGCAAAAACTAATGTATCCAATGTTCACTTGGATAATTGATTGGATACATTAGGTCAAAACTAAATGTATCCAATGTTTACTGGGATACATTTAGGCAAAAACTAAGTGTATCTAATAAAATCCGACTTATTACAAAAATGCCACCGTCTCCCTTTCTGTCGTCGACGTGTTCATCGCAGAGCCACAAATAAGAACATAACGATACAATACTTGTTTTGCCCTTGAAGTTCTGACTTATTTCAAAATTGCCACCACGTCATGCTCCCTCCAAGTCTGATCTGCGCCGTCCGTTTTTTTCTAATCCAGCGGCTGCTGTTGGTTCTCACGGTTCTCATGATATTTAGGTTCTCATTTGAGCACCTATATATATATATATATATATATATATTTACTTATACAAATTATTTAAGCTTCAATTACCCTTCTGTTTTCCAGTTAACTTATATTTACCTTCTGCTGTTCTCCTATGAAATCATGATTTTTATTTACTCACAAAATAATGGTTAATTAGAATAATGATACAAAATTATTTTAATAAATAATTATTTCAGTCCTTTGTCAAGCATAATTATTTCAGTCCTGTGAGAACCAAATTACATGAGAACCATGAGAACCATTACTAGCCTTAGGATTAGGATTAAATGGACTGTCCGGATTAGAGGTAAAAACATAACTAGGCGGTGGCAATTTTGAAATTAAAGGAGGCGCGAGGGCATAATGGTCATATCGCTTTAAAAACATAACACGCACCGAAGTCGGGAAAGGCGAGTTCCATAGATACAAAAGGTATTTCCTACTTTATCCAATGTTTACTTGGATACATTTTGGCAAAAACTAATGTATCCAATGTTCACTTGGATAATTCATTTGATACATTACTTGGATACATTATGTCAAAACTAAATGTATCCAATATGTTTACTTGGATACATTTATGCAAAAACTAATGTATCCAATGTTCACTTGGATAATTCATTGGATACATTAGGTCAAAACTAAATGTATCCAATGTTTACTTGGATACATTTATGCAAAAACTAATGTATCCAATGTTCACTTGGATAATTCATTGGATACATTACTAAGATACATTAGGTCAAAACTAAATGTATCTAATGTTTACTTGGATACATTTAGGCAAAAACTAATGTATCCAATGTTCACTTGGATAATTGATTGGATACATTAGGTCAAAACTAAATGTATCCAATGTTTACTGGGATACATTTAGGCAAAAACTAAGTGTATCTAATAAAATCCGACTTATTACAAAAATGCCACCGTCTCCCTTTCTATCGTCGACGTGTTCATCGCAGAGCCACAAATAAGAACATAACGATACAATACCTGTTTTGCCCTTGAAGTTCCGACTTATTTCAAAATTGCCACCACGTCATGCTCCCTCCAAGTCTGATCTGCGCCGTCCGTTTTTTTCTAATCCAGCGGCTGCTGTTGGTTCTCACGGTTCTCATGATATTTAGGTTCTCATTTGAGCACCTATATATATATATATATATATATATATATATATATATATATATATATGTGTATTTACTTATACAAATTGGTTAAGCTTCAATTACCCTTCTGTTTTCCAGTTAACTTATATTTACCTTCTGCTGTTCTCCTATGAAATCATGATTTTTATTTACTCACAAAATAATGGTTAATTAGAATAATGATACAAAATTATTTTAATAAATAATTATTTCAGTCCTTTGTCAAGCATAAAATGCATGGGGGATCATCAGACTGTTTTTCAGGTATAGCAAGCTTTAGACATCGAGTGTGGAAGGCATGGCCGCATGGCAAAATGTCAACGGAAGGAAGCTTACTAAGCTCCGGTACTTCACCATCATCCTCAAATTCATCTTCATGTAAAACCGACTCATCATCATCATCAATTGGTGGACACATAAAATCCCTATCGCAAATAAAAAAACTTTGTCCCAACGGTTCGCACTCTTCATCAAAACCTGTAAATTACAACCAAAAAGTATCAGGAAAATCTAAGAAAATATATACACATGAATACATAAACGATATGCATATTACATATACATACATACATATATATAGTGTGTGCGTGCGCGCGCGCGTGTGTACTCTCTCCATCTCACCCAAAATAGGATTCTTTTGATCCTGAGACGGGAATTAAAGAATACTACTCCCTCTGTCCCTAAATGAGTGTCCATTTTCAAGAAATCTTTGTCCCTAAATGAGTGTCTTTTTTTAACATAACTTTCTCCCTAAATGTTTTTTTTCGAAAAATTTTCACTGGTTTCTTTATACGTGCAAAACTAAAAGTTTGGAAAGGAGATTACAAGAATATATATGAATCGTTGTTACCAAATTGTTTCAAAAGTTGAGATTTTCACTGTCCCTTAAAATAAAATTTGGACACTCATTTAGGGACAGAGGTAGTAATATTTTACAGAAATAAGTGGTTTAATAAGTAGGTGCTGAGTGGATAGGGAATAGTAAGTGAAAAAGTTGTTGTGAGTATGACAAGTGGGTCCCATTAATAAAAACATTCCATTCTGGGGACCCAAAATGGCAAAATGTCCTATTTGCATGGGACGGAGGAAGTATGTATGTAAATATATGTATGCATATGTATATATATATATATATATATATATATGTATGTATGTATGTATGTATACCTTTCATTCTTAATATAATATTATATCATTAATTTCCACCCCCACTAATTCTCTCTCTTCCTCTCTACCTTTCATTCTTAATATAATATTATATCATTAATTTTCAAACTCCAAAGTAAATGTTTCAACTTTTCTAGAACGGAGGGAGTATATAGGTAGGTGCTCAAATGAGAATCTAAATATCGTAAGAACCGTGAGAACTTAATGTATCCAATGATGTATCCAAGTGCACATTGGATATATTAGTTTTTACCTAATGTAACCAAGTAATGTATCCAAGTCAAGTAATGTATCCAATGATGTATCCAAGTGAATCATTAGATACATTAATTTTTTACCTAATGTATCCAAGTTCTCACGGTTCTCACGATATTTAGGTTCTCACAGGAGCACGACCCTGTATATATATTTATATATATATGTGTGTGTGTGTGTCTGAGTGTGTGTGTGTGTATAGGTCATGCTCCAATGAGAACCATGTTAGGTGAGAATCATGAGAACCAATGATAACCATTAGATTAGACACAAATCAAGTGTTTAGATTAGTTTTTATTTTAAAAATTCGGTGGCATTCTTGTAATTAGGTTGACTGACAAAGGAAGGGCAAAATACTCTGTGTGTTTCAGAATCTACCACGTAATCACCCAAAATTTCCCTAAATTTTCAAAATTACATATCACATTAACTATAAATCAAAAAAATAATTCGAGAACACTGGTTTTTTCATATCGACAAGACGAATCAAACTACATCCCTGAAGATAGGGTTTTGAAAAAATAATATTGAACAACGTCTAATTTTCAAAATACGCTTAGATACATTAACTGGTTAGCTATTGTATCTAAGTGTATTTTGAATATTACATTTAGATGTAGTTGATACACTTGGATACATGAGCAAAATTTTGAACATTGCATTTGGATACAGTGGATACTCTTAGATACAGTAGCTAAATTTTGAACATTACACTTGAATACACTAGCTAGATAGCTACTTTATGTAAGTGTATTTTGAGCATTGCACTTGGATACAAGATATACACTTAGATACAGTAGTTACATTTTCAAGATTGCACGTACATACATTAGATACACTTGGATACAGTAGCTAAATTTTAAACATTTCACTTGAATACATTAGATACTCTTGGATAAAATAGCTAAATTTTGATCGTTGCAATTAGATACAGTAGATACATTTGGATACAATAGCTAAATTTTGAACATTGCACTTAAATATAGTAGTTAAATTTGAACATCACACTTGGATACGGTAAATACTTTTAGATACAGTATATACACTTAGTTACAGTTAATTAATTATAAAATTTGCGCTTGGATAAGTAGATAAATTAGATACAAGCTAAATTTCAAACATTGCACTTGTAGATTCACTTGGATACAATAGCTAAATTTTAAATATTGCACTTAGATACAGTAGATACACTTGGATACATTTGCTAAATTTTGAACATTGCACTCATATTCATTAGATACACTTGGATACAGGAGCTAAATTTTGATTATTGAACTTGGATACAGTAGCTAAATTTTAATCATTGCACTTGGATACATTAGCTAAATTTTAAAAATTACACTTGAATACACTAGCTACACTTGGATACAGTAGCTGAATTTTTGACCATTGCGCTTGGATATAGTAGCTAATTAGCTACTGTATCTAAGCCTATTTTGAACTTTTATTGTTGTTCGATAATTTTTTCAAAACCCTATCTTCGGGGATGTAGTATGATTCGTCTCGTCGAGATGAAAAAACAGTGTTCTCGGATTTTTCTTCCGACTTATATATATTGAGATATATAATTTTGAAATTTGAAGGATATTTTGATTGATGACATGGCAGACTTTGAAAGGTGATTCTCAGGTTATGTTTATCCCTCATAGTTCATACAAATTTCAAAAATACCACGGCCTCTCCTTTCTATTACATTTTAATCTGAACCATTCAATTATTTTAATCTAATGGTGGTTATTGGTTATCATGTTTCTCATGTAGTTATGGTTCTCATTTGAGCACCTACCGATGTGTGTATATATATATATATATATATATATATATATATATATAGGTAGGTAGGTAGGTGCTCAAATGAGAACCTAAATATCTTGAGAACCGTGAGAACCAATAATAACTATTAGATTAGAAAAAAAATCAAGAGTCCATATGTTAGATACAATTGATACACTTAGATACATTACAAAAAATTCGATATTACACTTGGATACAATAGGTTAATAAGTATTGTATCTAAGTGTTGCACTTGGATACACTATGTTAAAAACTAATGTATCCAATTGTTTTTCGAAAATTAACTAATATATCCAAGTGTATCCAATGTATCTAGCATCTGGACCCTTGATTTTTTTTTCTAATCTAATGGTTATGATTGGTTTTCACGGTTCTCATATAAAATGGTTCTCACAAGAGCGCAACCCTATATATATATATATATGTATATATGTATATATATATATATATATATATATATATATATATATTGTTAGAGCAATTGAACGAAACTTGATGAGAAAATAAAGCAATCACAAGAACACGGATTTACGTGGTTCACCAACTTGGCTACGTCCACGGGGAGGGGAGAGAATATTATTATCACTGGAGAAACAATTACACAAGATCACACTAATCTACTTTGCACGAATTTTGATCACAAAATTCCTGACTGTGCAAACCCTAGATCTAGAATTATTGATCTCTCTGTTCTGTGTAAAAACTGAGCAAAAAAACTAGCTTGATTAAATTAGGACGGAGGAGTATATCATACGCCTACTGTTACCTAATACTAATTCAATTCTAATACTCGGTCAACCAAAAAAGGAGTCCTAATTATGTTTTAACAAGGAATATTTAATTCTAATTGACTAAACCAACCAAGTCAAACCAAACAAACAAACCAACTGGATGGCCCAAATTCCGTACGTCCTTTTGGCGTGAAACTTTCTGTTTTTATGGCTAAGGCTTCAAGCCTTTGCCAAAAAACCTTTTTACTCCTTCTGTCCTGGAATTATGAACTTGTTAATTTAACCCATTAAATTAGGCGTCCCCAATTTCAAAGGCATTAAACTTAACAAATCTCCACCTTGACTTTGAATCTCCCAAATAACAAATCTTTCCTCCCCCCTCACCTTTTCTGCTATCTAATAGCTGCGAACATTAAGCAAGTCCAAACAATGTTGGAACTTGCTCCCAGTCACGGGTTTCGTGAACATATCTGCAGGGTTGTCCGCCGTCCCTACCTTCTTCACCTTTACCCGTTTCTCATCCCTTAGGAAATGATATCTGACATCAATGTGCTTGGTCCTCTCATGATGAACTTGATCCTTGGCCAAACAAATCGCGCTCAAACTATCGCAATAAATAATAGCCTGATCCTGATGTATTCCAAGATCGCTGATCAATCCCTTCAACCATATTCCTTCCTTAGCGGATTCTGTCAATGCCATGTATTCTGCTTCTGTTGTAGACAACGTCACTGTCGCCTGCAATGTAGCCTTCCAACTGACAACTGACCCACCAAGCGTGAATACATATCCGGTCATCGATCTTCTTGTATCAACATCACCCGAATAGTCCGAATCTGAGAACCCCTCTACTGCACACTCTGCTCCACCTCCATAGATGAGACCGACATCACTGGTACCTCTAAGATACCTCAAGATCCGCTTCACAGCCTGCCAATGTTCCTTACCCGGATTACCCATGAACCGACTAACAACACTAACTGCCTGTGCAAGATCCGGCCTAGTGCACACCATAGCATACATCAAACTACCAACTGCACTAGCATAGGGTACTCGAGCCATATACTCTTTCTCCTCAACCGACTTGGGCCCAAACGCGACTGACAACCGTGCATTCACTGCACTCGGAGTATCTATAGCCTTAGCTGTTGACATACCAAACCTCTCTAAAACTTTCTTGATGTAACCTTTCTGGGATAAGAACAGTTTTCGTTTGGCTCTGTCTCTATAAATCTCCATACCCAGAATTTTCTTCGCGCTACCCAAATCCTTCATCTCAAACTCTGCGGACAATAAGCCTTTCAGCTTCTGAATCTCTGACTTCTTGACTGCTGCTATCAACATATCATCTACATAGAGCACCAAATAGATGTACGACCCATCTACCAACTTATTGTGATACACACAACAATCATACGGGCTCCTCGTGTATCCGATCTCTGTCATATAGCTGTCAAACCTTTTGTACCACTGCCTAGGCGACTGCTTAAGTCCATACAAGGATTTCTTCAACCTACAAACATAATCTTCCTTACCAGGAACTTGGAATCCTTCCGGCTGTGTCATGTATATCTCTTCCTCCAACTCTCCATGCAAGAAAGCTGTCTTGACGTCTAGTTGCTCAAGCTCCAAATCCCTTTGTGCTACTATTGCTAACAACACTCTGATCGAAGTGTGTCTGACCACTGGTGAGAATATCTCATTATAGTCCACCCCTTCTCTCTGTGTGAAACCCCTTGCAACAACGCGAGCTTTATACTTGATCCCTTCTGCCGGTGACATCCCTTCCTTTTTCTTGAAGATCCACTTGCAAGTCACAATCTTTCTGCCTTCTGGCCTTTTGGTCAAATACCAAGTCTGATTCTTGAGAAGAGACTCCATCTCATCACCCATAGCCGCATACCACTGAGATGACTCTGAACATGTAAATGCTTCCTTGAAAGTGGAAGGTTCCGAAAGATCGGTCTCCACTTCCTCAGCAACCTGCAGTGCATAAGACACCATGTCTTCAAATCCATACCTCTCCGGAGGCTTCCCGAAATTAGCTCTTCTAGACCTTCCTTGTGCTAACCCATGTTCTTCAGGAACTGAACTTGAACTTTCTGGTGCTTCAGTCTCTGTTTCTGTCGGTGGATCCTGATCAACATCTGACTGTGGGACAACTAACTCTTCAGTATCTTGTTGCTCCACCTGTTTATCAACACCGCCAACACTCGAAACAATCGTAGATCTCATAATAGGGTTAATAACAGAATTCTCATCAAAAACGACGTTCCTACTGATAATTACCCTATTTTCTGATGGAGACCATATACGGTATCCCTTGACACCGTCCCCATACCCCATAAATACTCCCTTTCTAGCTCTAGGTTCTAACTTCCCATCATCTACATGATAATAAGCAGCACACCCAAAAGCTCTTAAAATAGAATAATCAACAGGTTTACCGGTCCATACCTCTTGGGGAACTCTGAGGCCAATACCGGCGTGAGGTCCACGATTAATCAAGTAACATGCTGTACTAACCGCTTCTGCCCAGAACCGCTTAGACAACCCTGCATTGGAGAGCATGCACCTCGCCCTCTCAAGCAATGTCTGATTCATCCGCTCTGCTACACCATTCTGCTGTGGCGTGCCTCTGATGGTGAGATGTCTAGAAATCCCCACCTCCCTGCAAAACGAATATTACTCAGTGCTGCAGAACTCCAAACCATTATCTGTCCGGAGCTTCTTGATCTTCTTCCCTGTCTGGTTCTCCACTAATGTCTTCCAGTCCTTGAAATTTCTTAGAGCCTCATTCTTGTGCTTCATGATGATCACCCAAGTCCTCCTCGAATAGTCATCAACGATAGACAAGAAATACCTGTGCCCCCTTAGAGATTCCTGACGAGAAGGCCCCCAACAATCTGCGTGGATGTAGTCCAGAACGCCTTTTGTGTTATGTATGCCCTTGGGAAAACTATTACGCTTCATCTTCCCTAGCACGCAATGCTCACAAAATTTAAGATCATCGATCTTATGGCCACATAGAAGATCCCTCTTGGCCAACTCTTGCATCCCTCGAATGCTCATGTGCCCGAGCCTGATGTGCCACAGCTTAGACATATCTCCCTCGTCCACTTCTGATGATGCTACCATAGCTGACCCTGTAAGCGTCCTTCCTTGGAGGAAATACAAGGAGCCCCGCTTAAGGCCTCTCAGAACCACTTCTGAACCATTACATACACTTACTGCTCCACCTTTACCTTTGAAGCTGAACCCTTTGCTGTCTAACTGACTGAGAGAAATCAGATTCTTTGTCATAAGTGGAACGTGTCGAACCTCGTTCAAAGTGACAAACCTACCATCATGAGTCCTGATCTTGATCGAACCAATACCGACAACCTTGCAGACTGCACTGTTGGCCATGCTTATATCACCGCCATCCACCTGCCTGTAATCAGTAAACCATTCTCTCCTCGGACTGATATGGTAAGAAGCTCCTGAATCAAGAATCCACGCATCAGATGCGCGTGCTGATTCTGATGTGACTAGAGCATAATCCTCATCTGAACCGCTACCCTTGGCCACCATGGCCTCTGCTCTGACTGGTGCCTCACCTCGCTTCTTTCTGGGACAATCGAATTTCCAATGCCCCTTCTCTTTGCAGAAATTACAAATATCCCCAGGCTTCGGACCCTTCTTGTGTGAAGAATTACCTTTATTGTTCTTCTTCCCACTAGAACCCTTGTTACCACCACTACTGCTAGCAACCAAACCTGATGACTGGGTACCTGTCTCATTCCCACTCGCCTTTCGGCGCAATTCCCTCGTCTTGAGAGAAGTTTTCACTTCCTCTAGAGAGATACCATCCTTACGATTTATGCACGAATCGACATAATGTTCATAAGACATAGGTAAGGATACTAAAAGCTGCAAGGCTGCATCCTCATCATCCACAACAACTCCTATATTACGCAGTTCAAGTAATGCAGAAGTAAATCTATCAAGATGATCATTAATGGGCGTACCTTCTGTCATACGACAATCATACAGCTTCTTCTTCAGGTATAACTTGTTGGTCAATGAACGTGTCATGTACATATCTTCCAACTTTAACCAAAGATCGCTTCCGGATTCTGTTCCTGCAACATTGGTTAGGATCTCATCATCCAACTGTCTGATGATCTTGGCGTGAGCCTTCTGATCTAACTTCTTCAATGCTGCTGCCTCCTTCGCGGCTGTCTGCTTGTCCTTCTCTGACTCTTCTGTGGTGATCGCCTTACCCTTGGGATCCTTGCGATCCCTGATTGCAATCTCCAACGGTTCCCATAAGTCTTTGTCTACCAACAAAGCCTTCATCTTGATCTGCCAGAGAGAAAAACTATTCTTCCCATTGAACTTGTCGATCGAATCTGCTCCTTGACCCATCTTCTCGTTCTCTGCAGCGGAATCCCTGAATCTCTAACCACGAACCAGGCTCTGGTGCCACTTGTTAGAGCAATTGAACGAAACTTGATGAGAAAATAAAGCAATCACAAGAACACGGATTTACGTGGTTCACCAACTTGGCTACGTCCACGGGGAGGGGAGAGAATATTATTATCACTGGAGAAACAATTACACAAGATCACACTAATCTACTTTGCACGAATTTTGATCACAAAATTCCTGACTGTGCAAACCCTAGATCTAGAATTATTGATCTCTCTGTTCTGTGTAAAAACTGAGCAAAAAAACTAGCTTGATTAAATTAGGACGGAGGAGTATATCATACGCCTACTGTTACCTAATACTAATTCAATTCTAATACTCGGTCAACCAAAAAAGGAGTCCTAATTATGTTTTAACAAGGAATATTTAATTCTAATTGACTAAACCAACCAAGTCAAACCAAACAAACAAACCAACTGGATGGCCCAAATTCCGTACGTCCTTTTGGCGTGAAACTTTCTGTTTTTATGGCTAAGGCTTCAAGCCTTTGCCAAAAAACCTTTTTACTCCTTCTGTCCTGGAATTATGAACTTGTTAATTTAACCCATTAAATTAGGCGTCCCCAATTTCAAAGGCATTAAACTTAACATATATATATATATATATGCACCATCCATAAGATATAATTTATTGGATCAGATGATGGTTGTGGTTTGATAGAATTCTATGTGTTGTGCTGCTGCTTGAGAGATTAAAAAAATGTTTAAACAATGGAGAAGCTGAGATACTTAAACTTTAATTGCTTTTTTTTTTCATACATCACATGGATAACACGAAGGCTTTATATAGCCATTCCAATACATGAAAATGAAAAGACATTCATTATTAAAACTGAACCTATTAAACTTGGGAAATGAATCAGTCCATAACTGATTAAATCAGTGAATGAATTTTGCCATGTAACTGTTAATTTGGTTTAGTTCCAACATGGTTGACTTGGATTGGTCTGTTTGTGGGAAATATATTGAGGATCTGAAGTATTTGTTGTAGATCCAGTCCTACTACTGGACGGGGAAGGATTTATCCGAGCTCCATTTTTCTTGGTAAGAACAGAAGAAGAAGAAAAACTAATCCGTATTTTTTTTCTATGTTTTATCCAAACAAAAAATTGATTAGAAAATGAGAATAGTCGTTCACCCAAATTAAAACTGGAATTTAATAAGTATCATTTCATCATTATTATCAGAGATCGCGTTTCAAAAAAAAAAAAAAACTCAGATCTAGATCTCCTTTGCTAATTCAATTCCATTAGATATGAAATCGGCGCTTATGCATCGAGGCATAATAACTCCATACTCAATTTGTAAAGCATTTACAAGAAATATAGCGTTAACAAATGGAGTTCCTAATAATTAAAATGTTTATGTTGTTGTCATAACATTTTCTGACAATATTTATTCAAGCTATGATTAATACTCACAAATCTCCAACTTTCAGAAAAGCAAAGTAAATACCATATCATTATCCAACCAAATCATAATTATTTGAAACATTTATCATCGGCTCACTAGCCGTTAAGAATTTATTATTTTATCTTCTTTGTTTTAGAAGTATAAAAAAATGTAGTTACTTTAACGTTATAATTAACTCCATAGCCACTGATCTTTTTAAAGGTGTCACGAGAAGGATCTACATGATATAATAAAGTAAAAAAAAACCTCACCTGCCGCTGGCATGTTTTGAAAAATAGTCGTTCTCTATGACGGCTGAAGGTGATTAATTAATTAGTTGAGTTCCATAGGAAAAGACTATAAATGACGACCTAGTGCCTAGCGCAAAAAGAGTGAAAAGGAAAGATATGAGAGCTAATATGAACATAGCATTTCCCAGTTACTAGTAGCATTTGATATATTGATATGTATATGGGCTTATAAAGCTTTAGGCCGCTACTTTTTGAAGTTAGTGCTCCTTCTGATGCCCAACTTAGACGTGTCCATGCCGGTTAACTGGCGGTTAGCCGGTTGTAATCGGCGGTTGGAAAAGTGCCGGTGGTCTAACCGTAACCGGACCGGCTAACCGACTCTAACGGTTAGGGTTAGGCGGTTAACCGGTTCATCTGGTTAAACCGTCTGCCTTTTTCATTTTTTTTAAATTTTTTTTTAACTGAAAAATGTCAAAAAACAGACTGAAATCTGGAAATTTAACTAAAAATGTAAAAAAACTGATTGAAATCTGGAAAACCGGGAGGATTATCCTCCGTGTATAACTTACATGATGTAGCCTTATCTCTATCACCACTTATTTCTTCAGACATTGAACAACAACAGGGTTCTGTTCCACTGTGTTCTCCCTCAAATTTTGAAGTTTCTCTCGGTTTAACTGATGATTCGCCTAATTGTACTCAATTTCCTTTGTCAGACACATTGACCAGCTTTGTTTATGATAATCCTCGACTTGAACCAGTTACAGAATCCCCCATATCTACTTTACATGATTTGGTTCTTTCAAGCATTTCCACAAGTGTTAGACAACAATTGGGTTCTGTTTGTAAATCAATGAAGAATTATCTAATGACGTATTTGGACGATCGCCTAATTCTGGTGTATCAAATATGGCTTTACTAAGTGATTTCAATTTCTCAAATGTTGAAGAACAATTTATTTATTTTTTGGTGTATCCCATCAACCTTTTTTGAAATTTTGAAGTTACTTTAGGAGATTTATCAAATGTTGAAAAGAGGGTTTCTCTTGGTATACCAATTCATGATCTGTCAGATATTGAAGTTACTTTAGAGGAATTATCAAATGTCAAACATGGGGTTTCTCTCGGTATGCCAAATCAAGAACTGTCAGATTTTGAAGTTACACTTGAAGGTTAATCAAATGCTGATCAGCGGGTTTCTCTTGGTATACTGAATCAAGATCTATCAGATTTTGAAGCTTCACTATGTTGTTGATTTAGTGTCATCAGCTATTTTATGTGTGATTGTGACTTACTAGAGACCAATGCGATTTCATATTAGGCTCGGATACGAGTATGGAAAGTGTGTAGTACACACTCGTTTGAGTTAATATGTTTTCGACCACGATAAAGAAGCAGGGGTCAAGGGGGCTGCACCCCTAACTGCCATTTGTTTATAAACAGATTTTGGTTTCATTTAACAGTACGGAAATATTCCAAACAATTCTCGAAGTTTTCAATCTGTATTCTTTGCCCAGAAACAGAAAGTTTGATTGTATTATCCCAATAAAGATTTCGTGTAACTCAGGCAATAAAGGGTTGAAATACTTTATTCGGAAAGTGGATTATACACGATTCAGTCAAATATCCAGGATTATCATCTCACCAAAACCCTATTTCTAACACACTAAAGGATTTTTCAAATCTTGAACAGCGGGTTTCTCTTGGTATATCCCATCAAAATTTGTCACACACAGCACATCCTCCTCTCGCAGCCTCAGTACTAAGCCTGGAAATTGGGCGGGTCGGGTCGGGATGGGTTCTAGCGGGTTGGCGGGTTAACACGGGTCTACCTGCCACAACCCGTTTAAATTTACGGGTCAAACGGGTCGGGTTGAAATGGGTTGACCCGTTAGGATGTCGAACCAAGCTATTTGTTCTCGCGGGTTAAGTCGGGTTGACCCTTTAAGCTTCGCAGGTTGAAATGAGTGACCCGCTTTAACCCTCTAACTTAAACGGGTTGGGTCGGGTCATGTAATTAGCGGGTTGGGTCGGGCGGGTTAGCGGGTAACCGGCCACAATTGCCAGGCCTACTCAGTACATAAGGCAGTTTAATACTTTTTAAGTAGATGTTCTATTTTTTTTCTTTTTCTTTTTATGTTCTACTTTCAGCTACATCGTCTACATTACAAAGAACCCTAAATTCTCTTATCGATTCATTGCCTTCAACAATTTAACATTCCAAATCATTTCATTACTGATTATGCTTTACAACATGACGTCTCTAGATCTTTACCTCACGGCAAACTGTCTCCTTTTTTTCATTTTATTTTGGTTCTTAAATTTCTCTATCTCTACATTTCCTTTAAAAAAAATGTATATGCATGAACACTTTGTTGATTTCATGTTGCAAATTTCATAGAAGTTTCCATCAAGCCCTCTGATGATTATTATTTTATATTTTTCTGTATTTTCTAGTTATCGTCACGTGTGAAAATGCAAATAGTGAAGCGCGGATTTTCGAGAGGTTGGAAGTGCCAAGTCTCCGACCCTCCACATCCATTGATGATCTTGTGAGCCATGCATATAGATCTTGAGAATCTTTAGGTGTGTAAGAAATAGGCGGCTAGGACTGTTCTGGAAAACAACCACTTGTGAGTACAGTTGACAGAACAGTTGTGCTCACAATTGTCAAGACAGTTGTCTTGTCAATAATCAGAAAATGCAGCGGATAAAACAAAACAAAATTAAACACTTCAGCAAGAAATAACTTGCTGGAAAAACGTTCATATATGAAATGATCTTGCCGAGTACAAGATGAATGAAAGAAACAAAACAATATTAAAAGAACAAACTATTCTAGATCTCTAGAACTCACTAAAACACTCAAACACTTAGAGTTCTCTTTGGAAGAACTTCTAAGAAAACAAAAACTCTCTATAGTTCTGAATTCTCTCAAATGAATACTCAGAATCCGTAAGTCTTCACTGATGTGTGACGGCTTCTTTATATAGGGTTTCTTGGCCGCTACTTCAAATCTCACAAAATCTTCAAGCAACCAATCAACCTTTCCTTTTGAGAGTCCACCTACAAATACACTCCTAAAATATATACAACCTTACCAAAGATAGATATTAATATGTTAGTGAAATAAATCCTAAATAACTACCTAAGTATAAATAAATTATATGTACAATTATAAATAGGAAATTCACACATAATTAAGAGATAAGAATCACAAAGATATCAAAGACAAAAAAGACGAGTATACCCATACTCTTCAAGGTGGTTCAGATTTTGGGGTAGAAACTGGATAGATTCTTTCTGGCCTGCAGTTTTCCTGGTCATCTTCATCTTCATGGGTTTGCTTTGTTGGTTTGATCTTCCAGGAGTACAAATTGACAAGATTCAGAACTAATCCGTGTTTTTTCCTTTGTTTTAGCCAAACAAATAATTGATTAAAAAATGACAATGGTCGTTCACCCAAATTAAAATTGGAATTTAATAAGTATCATTTCATCATTATTATGATAACTAACACTCATAGATAGCATTTCAAAAAAATAAAAAATAAACTCAAAGATCTCCTTTCGCATGGGCAATCTTCTGCTAATTCAATTGCATTAGATATGAAATCGGCGCTTATGCATCGAGGCATAATAACTGCAGATATTTTGGTGTACAATTTTTAAAGCATTTACAAGAAATATAGCATTAACAAATGGAGTTTCTAATAATTAAAATGTTTATGTTGTTGCCAGAACATGTTCTGACAATATTTATTCAAGCTATGACTATTACTTACAAATCTCCAACTTTCAGAAAAGCAAAGTAAATACCATATCATTTTCCAACCAAATCATAATTATTTGAAACATTTATCATCGGCTCACTAGCCGTTAAAAATTTATTATTTTATCTTCTTTATTTTAGAAGTATAAACAAATGTAGTTATTTTATAACGTTATAATTAACTCAATAGCCGTTTGTCTTTTTAAAGGTGTCACGAGAAGGATCAACATGATATAATAAAGTTAAAAAAAAAAAAAAAAAAAAAAAAAAACTCACCTGCCGCTGGCATGTTTTGAAAAATAGCCGTTCTCTATGACGGTTAAAGGTGATTAATTAATTAGTTGAGTTCCATAGGAAAAGACTATAAATGAAGACCTAGTGCCTAGCGCAAAAAGAGCGAAAAGGAAAGATATGAGAGCTAATATGAACATAGCGTTTCCCAATTACTAGTAGCATTTGATATATAGATATGCATATAGTTTATAAAGCTTTGGGCCTCTAGTATTTGAAGTTGATTTTAAGCTCCTTCACGATCGTTGTTCTTGGCATTTTAGAAGAAACAAATCTCAACTAAAAGGTAAGTTCGTCTAGTTATCTAATCGCATATTTTCATCTTTTGTCTATTTATATATTACCTCTGTCCCTAAATGAGTGTCTAAATTGTTGGAAAAATATGTTGTGTGTGAAGGAAATTGTGTACATTTATTTGGAAGAATCGTTTGTCGTTGGACAAAGATTATTGTGGGTTCATATTCTACTCCGTGAGAACATGAAAATGATATTTTTATTTGTTCAATTAGAAGATTGGATGATAAAAATATTATAGCTTAAATAAATGGATGGAAGTTGGAAATGTGAGTTTGTCTCACATGTGAAAAGAATGGAAAACTAGTTGATAGTTTTTGCCATTTTTTATTGAATTATAATTCTTTTAATTCAAGATTAATTCCAAGAATAACTTCCAATGTTAATGTCCATTTATGATTGGCAAATGAAACTCCAAAAAGAAATTGATGGCAAGGTTAATTGTTGAATTAAGATGATCATCAATATGTGGATTAATTGAAGAATTAATCCTTGGGGAGTTTTGAGCTATAAAAGAAATACCCACAACTCTTTGAAAGTGAAGAGAAAAAGAGAAGAGAAAAAGAACACACAATTGAGAATTTTCCTTCAATCTTCTTCCTCCCTCTTGTAATTTGTTCATCTTCTTCCTTTGGCCTCCTAGAACAAAATCAATGGTGATATCGTCCAAGCATATTAGTTCATTTCGCCGGAAAGCTTAAGTGCGAAGTGGTTCCGGTTAATCCGTTTTATCCTGGGAGACTAACGCCAGTGGAAACCTCAAGCACTCGTAGAAAGGAGGACGAATTAGTCTTAAGGAGAGTGTGTTCTCACACGACTCGGATACAAGAGATCAAAGATGGACAAACCCAATGAAGAGATCAAATACGGTTGTAACGTTCCTTTTCATGTTTTCATTCTTTCAATTTGTAATTGTAATTTCAATTATGTTGTAATTTGTTTTCCTTTCGATATTTACAAGATTTTATCCAACAATCTTAAGACTAAGTGAGCTTGTTGAGAAAGGATTGCAGATTACATGGATCTTGTGGCGTGGTGGCTACGGGAGAAAGGATGAAAGACGATGAGGAACAATGAGAAAGAAAGCAAGAAAATTTCTGCACAGATTTTTCTTGACCAGCTGTAGTAAAACAGCATATCCTGCTTCGTTAACCGTTGGATTGGGTCGAAATTTTTTTTGCATGTTCACGACTCATAGGAGAAGATTCTGAACGGTGACGATTGGAATCTATAATGTGAAAGTGAAGATAAAAATTTCGGAACAGAGCAGTTTTTGTGAACTAAAATACTAATTTTAATTTTTGTTTAATGAGATTAACAAAGATGGAAAGATTGATGCTCCGTGACATCAACTATGTTTGAATGATTGTATAAACCAATTGTGGCTATGCCTCATGAAGTTGTTATACATCATGTGATATGTCTCTTATGGTTCGTTTCGTATGAATCATAGTGAAGAGATTGGAAAGTTCATTGGAACTTAAAACGTTGAAAGAATAAGTCTTTAACGTTACGTTGACAAAAATAATAGGGCTTCTTTTGAGAAGTTGTTAAAACCTATTATTGTCCATGGTACGAAGTTCACAAAGATTAACATAATAAGGCTTTTTGAAAAGAAGTTGTTAAAACTTATTATTGTTAATAGTGACAAAAGTTACAAAGATAAAAACAATAGAGCTTCTTGAAAGATGTTGTTGAATTCTATTGTTGTGAAGTCACAAAGACTAAAATATAGGGCTTCTTGGAAGAAGTTGTTAAAACCTAATAGTTGATGAGTGACTAATGTCATGAAGACAAAAACAATAGGACTTCTTGAAGGAAGTTGTTAAATCCTATTATTGTTGATGATGAAAAATAACACAATATTTGGAAGGAGGGCTTCTAAAACAAAATTGTGTATTATGAGAATGAGAATGTAAGTTTCTTGAATTTGGAGGTACTCCAAGATGAAACTTTTAAACTTTGAAATAATTAACCTTTAATTGTTATTCCATCAAGGAATTAAGAGGTTATAATTATGAGTTGTTACAAGAAATAAATTGTGTTAATTCTCTTATTGAATTAGCAATTTATTCTTAGTAAATTTTCTAATTAAGTTAGAGAATTGTATTTGTAACAACAAAGTTATGATTTGGTGTTTAATTATTGAAAATTAAAGCCAATATTTTGGAAAAGACTCCTTGTGTGGAGATAATTTCTAATGAAATATGGGTGTTCCAAGTATTTTGGTCACCATCGTGAGAAGTTAGAAAATTTTGTTGGCCTCGACTTTATGTGATGGCAACAAAAGATGTTCTATTTAAACACCTTGAACCTAGTGAGATTTCTTAAAGGAAGATACTACAAAGTTGGTGGAAATGAGACGGATGTTTAATTCGTGAGTGCGGTTGAAGCATATGAGTTTCTTTTGTCGGAACTATATATTTAACGGATTTTTGGTTTCGTTATATAACATATATAGTACCAAGAAAAAGGAAAAGAATAGTTGGAGTTTTGGATTATAAAATAAAATCGAGAATGTTGGTACAATGAAATTCATTGCAGGCCATTTCTTGATTTAAAATAGTAGACTCCATAAACCGTAAAAAGTCAAATGAAAGAATTGAAATAGTCTTTCATGAAATCCATGTCGAATGGATGGTGATAAGTGAAATTTTCAAGGGACAGAAATTACTGAAAAATTAATTTTCACTTGAAAAGATTTCAAGAAGCAACTCAAACATAAATGAATTGAAATGAATGTTGAGATGCTTGCTATTCATCTTTGTGTTGGAAAAGAGAATAGAGCTTCAGATAAGAAGTTGTGTAACACTTCTTGTGATGAAAGCAAATGTGGTGGGGCATATTGAATTGCTTATGTCAAAGACCAAGTTTGTCAAACTTGGTCAAAAGTCAAACTTGTATGAAAAACCAAACTTGTTTGAAAAAGTTAAACATATTCCTTGTGTCTTGAGAGACAAAGGTAGATATCATCAAGGATGATATCATGATTTTTGAATGAAGGAATGGAAATTGTATCAACTGATGAGTTGAGTTGGTGATCAATAATGAGAATATGTCTCTTTAGTTGGATCACATTTTTATTCAAAAATGAATTCAAACAAGATGTGAAATGTGTGTTGAACTACATCATCATATGATAAGCATAATGATATATTGTGATATGTATGGATTGTTCAAACACATGGTAATAATAACAATGTTATTGTTATTATTAATAAGCTTTGTCTCATTGAATGGAGATGTTGAAAAACAACTTTAAAATGAGATAATAAGGATAAAAACACTAATGAGTATAGTGTGTGTATAACATGTGCTTGTACACAAATTATCCACTTTGTAAACCACTATCAAATGGTGTTGATGAAAATAATGAAAGCATTATTGCTTTATTTTAGGACTAACCCAAAGATGTGGGCGTGAGTCTACTTTGGAAAATAAATACCTATTGAATAGGTTACCCCAAGAAACAATGTAAATTCCATATGAAGTATGGAAACGTAGGCCTACGTACACTTGTGAATGTGGGGGTAGTTCGCAAAGTAGAAAGTCCAACATCAACAAAATCGATATTTTGGTACAAGATAGTGGAGCATGTAAATAATGAATTTACATAGTGGTTGTTATATATGATTCAATGATATTGAATATATATAAAACCATGAAAACATTTTTTTGGAAAATCAAGTATTGATGTCAAGTTCATGAAAATGAACAAATGATACTTTGAGTGAAATAGATCAAAGTGATGCTTTGAATGAAATAGATCAAAGTAAAACCTATAATAAAGTCACTAGATGACTTAAAATTAGCACTTATAATGACATCAAAAGATTGATTTTACCTTGAAAGAAAGTGGATTAATCAAATATGACATGAGTGGTTATGTCATGATGTTGATTACGTCTATCGAAGAAATGTTGAACTTGAGAGAAGTTTAGCATATGAGACATTTGGACTTAAAATTTCAAGAAGAACTAATGAATTTGCATTAAGCAAATTAAGATATAATTCTTGGAAATTTTGAAAAGGCCACGAGATATGGGTTTAGCGGATACAATCCTTGAAGTGAAAATTTCTAAGAAATCTAATGGATAATTCTTGAGAAATTGAAAAGGATTATTTAGCAATGACTAAACCCCAATTGGCATGAGTCAACATCTATTGAAGAATAGAAGTGACATTGTTTCTCAAGTTGAACACTCGAGAATTATTGAAAGTCTAGTGAGTTGGAACACAAGTAATCCAAAATGTATAGTGAAAGTACTAAGGTACTTGAGATACAATCGAGATTACGGATTACATTACACTAGACATCTATCGATAATTGAAGGATATAGTGATGCTATTTGGATATATGAAATCAAAGACTTAAGGTCTACGAGTGGTTTCGTATTCTTATTAGCGGAAGCGACTATATCATGGAAGAAGTCTTCTAAATAAATAAGTTATAAATAGATTCATAGCGGAATCTAAGTTTATAGCTTAAGATAAATGTGGTGAGAAAGCCGAGAGGCTATGCCAATTTATAGAAGATATTTCAAGGGATAAAGCTTGTGCTAGCAATTGGTTGTATTGCTAGAAGTCAATCGGTGATTGATTGAATACAAAGCACTATGTATAATGGTAGGTCTTGACTTATATGTCAAAGACGTAACACCATTAAGAAACTACTCTCAACTAATTTGGCTATGTGAAGTCAAATAAAAAGCGGATCCGTTAACCAAATGGTTAGAACCGAGAGTTAGTTATAAATTATGGAGGGGAATGAGACATAAAGCCTCTTAGAGTTGATCACAGCGGAAAACTCAATCTAGATGACTGGAGATCCCAAGAACTAGATTCAAAAGGGACCACCTAACTGTTAAAAGACTCGCGCGTCACTGTGGGGGTCAAATCCCCAAGTCCATTCCTATTAGTGACATCCCGAAGGGACAAGGATAAGCAAAATGCTTTTAATGACTCTTACGCGCCGAGAAATTCGAGCGGGGTAATACGGGTTACCTTCAAGAAGTCACCTATGTGAGAGAGAAGTGGGGCCGCTTCGAGGAGAATTGTGTGAGGCTCAATTCCTAGACCCTCTCGCAGAACCAGGCGTATGTTCAGGGCCATGAACGAACATAGCTATGAGAAATGAAATATGTTAGGACATTATTTGTGTCTAGTATATGATCGGCTACACAAAAAGCATATCGATTCAAGGACATCGCGTCTATCGACTTGCGAGTAGAGTAAATATGCTAGTTCGAGCGGAGGTTCAATGGGCAATATCCCCACACCTTCGTATGCAAGTTTTTGTCTGCCGGACTTTATCACCAAGCTCGTCCTCAATTTCCTTCATGTGGGGGATTGTTGGAAAAATATGTTGTGTGTGAAGGAAATTGTGTACATTTCTTTGGAAGAATCGTTTGTCGTTGGACAAAGATTATTGTGGGTTCATATTCTACTCCGTGAGAACATGAAAATGATATTTTTATTTGTTCAATTTGAAGATTGGGTGATAAAAATATTATAGCTTAAATAAATGGATGGAAGTTGGAAATGTGAGTTTGTCTCACATGTGAAAAGAATGGAAAACTAGTTGATAGTTTTTGCCATTTTTTATTGAATTATAATTCTTTTAATTCAAGATTAATTCCAAGAATAACTTCCAAGGTTAATGTCCATTTATGATTGGCAAATGAAACTCCAAAAAGAAATTGATGGCAAGGTTAATTGTTGAATTAAGATGATCATCAATATGTGGATTAATTGAAGAATTAATCCTTGGGGAGTTTTGAGCTATAAAAGTAATACCCACAACTCTTTGAAAGTGAAGAGAAAAAGAGAAGAGAAAAAGAACACACAATTGAGAATTTTTCCTTCAATCTTCTTCCTCCCTCTTGCAATTTGTTCATCTTCTTCCTTTGGCCTCCTAGAACAAAATCAATGGTGATATCGTCCAAGCATATTAGTTCATTTCGCCGGAAAGCTTAAGTGCGAAGTGGTTCCGGTTAATCCGTTTTATCCTGGGAGACTAACGCCCGTGGAAACCTCAAGCACTCGTAGAGAGGAGGACGAATTAGTCTTAAGGAGAGTGTGTTCTCACACGACTCGGATACAAGAGATCAAAGATGGACAAACCCAATGAAGAGATCAAATACGGTTGTAACGTTCCTTTTCATGTTTTCATTCTTTCAATTTGTAATTGTAATTTCAATTATGTTGTAATTTGTTTTCCTTTCGATATTTACAAGATTTTATCCACATAAATTTCATTTTAAGGGGTATCTGGAAATCTCAACTCTTTGTACAATTTGGTGGCAAAGATTCATATACAATCTTGTAATCTCTTTTCAAAAAATTTAGTTTTGCACGTATAAAGAGACCGGTGAAAAAATATTCCGAAAAAAAATATTCCGAAAAAAAACATTTAGGGACAAGGATATGTTAAAAAAAAAAAAAAGACATTCATTTTGGGACAAGAATTTTTTGAAAATCGACACTCATTTAGGGATAGAGGGAGTACTTATTTTGAGATCTTATTATTTCTATTTTATACACTTTTGTTGGATAATCTTAAAGTCAACTTTCTAAACAGATAATTAATTTTTCTGTGAAATCTGATAAATTCATGGCGCCATTCAGATGCTAGAATCGGCAATTCAGATGCAAATGTATGTTCAAGACGTAATGGAACGCTGGAGCATCCAGAGGTTAGCGTTGACCCTTGGTACTCAGTTACAAGATGTGGGTACTTTCCTTCTCGAGCTTGGTCGAATCACGAACACCCTTCAAGTCAGCGCCACAACTATCAGGTAGCTGCTAATTTCATACAGTTTATGATTTTTTGTTACTTAGGCTCCGTTTGTTTCTCGTAAAACAATTTCCGGAAAATGATTTCCCGTAAAATGTTTTCCGGAAAATGAAAATGTTTTCCGGAAAATGACATAAACATGTTTTTGGTTGTTTGGTAAATCTAAGGAAAATATTTTCATATGAAAAAAATAATAATTTAATATGAGGAAAAGATTTATTATGAGAAAAAATTTGAATGTGTGTAGGGGTTTGGGGTTGGGGTGGGTGGTGGAGTAGTGGGGGTGGGTGGTGGGGGTAGGGGTGGGGTAGTGGGGAGTGGGGGAGGTGTTCAAAAATAATTTTAATATGAGTGAAAAAATAAGTTTTTTTTTTTTTGGGGGGGGGGGGGGGGGTGGGTGGGTTGTGGGGTAGGGGTGGGGGTAAAGGGGGAGGAGGCAATGGGTGTTGAAAGATAATTTTAATATGAGTGGGAAAAAAAGGTTTTTTTTTTTGGTGGATGGGTAGGTAGGGGGGTTGGTGAGTGGGTGGTGGGGTTGGGGTGGATGGGGGGGAACGTAAGGTTGGAGGGTGGGGATGGGGTTGGAGGTGGAGGTGGAGGTGGAGTGGGTAGGGTGGGGTTGTATGGGGGAGTTGGGTGTGTGAGTGAGAGAGTTAACATTTTCCGTAAAATGCCTTACGGAAGAGAAATCCGTAAGTTGTTTTACAGAAAACCTAGCTTATTTCCATTGACCGTAAAATATTTTACATTGACTTTTTTTCCCTTTAGGTTACCAAACACCGGAAAACATGTAAAACATTTTACGGTGAAACAAACGGAGCCTTAATGTTTAGTATAAGTATATCAATTTGAGATGCATATATATTTAAGTTGTTATGTATACAGCCGCCACGAGTTGAACTTATTTCTGGGCCCGCTGTTTACATCGATCCGTTCTATCATGGCTCCCACCCGGTTCCGGTACGACTATGGATTAGTACACCCTCCGTCCCAAAATAAATGTTTCAAATTGCTCTTGATCAAGAGCAAACTCGATCATTCACTCTGGGACGGAGAGAGAGTATTTTCTAACTCAAGGGAAAACTCATAGTGAAACACTCTAATCCGTTGGATGGGTTTTTAGCAGTGGGGTCTACAAAGATTTATTACAATCCAACGGATTACAGAGTTTCGCTATGAGTTTTCCCTTTGAGTTTTCACTATACATATCATTATCCATTTTTGTTTTGTAATTGCTTGTATATGTCCTTATGGCAACTTATTGATAATTTCGTGCCTAGCAGCGGCGATATTTTTCTCGGCCAGGAACAAGTGGTGGGGCAGGGTCTGGGGTAAGGCCGAACACCAGACCAAGCACTTCCAGTACAGGTAACCAGGTCTGGGAACCAATACCAGATTTAAATCTAGATGCTTCAGAAGTATTTCTTTCTTTTTTTTTCTTTTTATGTTTTTCTCTTCTTAGTATTAGTTTTCTCCGTTTCGTATAATCTATTCTCGACAGGCTTAAGCCGTTGGATTTTGATGTATATATGTCATAGTAAATATTTTTGTTATATCAGGATGAAGATGCTGATGATGGGAGGTCATGATCATAATATACATCAGATTCAGAAGGTGGCTCTATATGTATATGTTATGAAATACTCTTTCCATATACTTAAAAGAGTATTTGTTTTAATTTTTTTGCTCAATATATCTTCATTTCCCGTGTTTTGCAGAGGGTGAGGGAGGGGAACTGAATAATGTGCGGTTTTTGGTTCAATTTTCGAGGTGTGTTAGGAGAAGTAGAAGACCCGGGACGGAGGAAGAGCAGGAGAGTTTAGATGATGTATAAGTTTTCATGGTTTTGAATAGAAAGAGGGCATGTGTTTATATGGTAGTTTGACAATCTGAAATGAAGTTGTTTGTTTTCCAGATGAATATGTTGTTATGTTCGTTTTCTTTTTGAGGATCTGAAAAACGTTTACAATTGTTGGAAGTTGTTCAATATAATATGAAAGTTTTGGTTCATACATATTACTAGTGTTAGAAATATTACAACGATATTGAACAGAAACAGAAATATAAATTACAAAATAGGATACAACCTAGGCCATTTTGGAGCTGCATTCGTGTCCGCAGGACGCGCATGTTGGAATAGAGGACCAACCGGACTAGCGATCAAAGCGAAAGGAAGAAATCAGACGACCACCAGGTGAGGTGGGCGGCCGCCCAAAACGGGCTGTGCCGGCACCCAACTAACCAGGTCGGTTTCAGGGCCATTGGTGGATAGACTGGGCGACCACACCGGACAAAGTGTGCGGCCGCACACCATGGCGGGGAAACAGACTTGGCCAAATTTGATTGATTTTAGGATTCCTTCTTTGACTAGGTTTTGGTCTTTATTCTAGGTTGTGTATATAAGCAGGGTTCCGCCCCATAACTCATTGTAATTTCAAATTTACATATTATAGTGCAAGATCCTGGCTTGGTAGTACCCACAGACGTAGTCAAAAATATTGACGAACTGGGTAAACAATTCTCTGTGTTCTCTTTACTGTTTTTGCTTCTTTTATTGTTCTTGCTTGTTGGGTTTGCACATTATATTCTTGCGATATGTTTGTGTTTGGAGGGTCTATACCACAACAACTGGTATCAGAGCTTTGGTTAGACGGGTCAAGGGTTTCAAGCAGTCAAGTATTGGCAAAGATAAATGAGCGGTAGAAAAGTTCGATGGTTCTGACTACGCGTATTGGAGGATGCAAATAGAGGATCTCTTGTATAGTAAGGATATCTATAAGCCTCTATTAGGAGTCAAACAGGAAGGCAAAAAATAGGAAGATTGGGATATCCTGGACAGGAAAACCCTAGGGGTGATTAGATCTACTTTGACGAAGTAGATCGCGAAGACCACCAAGGAGCTACTTGATTATCTTACTGAGAGATTTGAAACACCATCTGCGGTGAACAAGGTTGATTTGATACGCAAGATGGGGAATCTCAAGATGCAAGAGGGAGGATCATTAGCTAAACACATCGATGAGTATATAGATGTTATAGACTCATTGGCTGCGTTGGAGATTACTTTCGGTGATGAGGTTCATGATTTGGTTTTGCTAGCATCCTTACCAAGGAGTTGGCGCGGAACGGTGACAGCTTTAAGTGCTTCAGCGGGTAAGAATAAATTGAAGTTTGATGATGTCAAGGATCTACTTCTGATCGAGGAGAATCGTATGAAGAAGTTGGGGACACCGTCTACTTCGGAATCGGTTTTGGTTATAACTTGAAGGGAGAAACCAGGTTCTAGCAACAAAGGGAAAACAGGGTCAAGGGAAAGTGTAATCGGGGGTGGGGATCAGCCTGGAGAGAACAAAGAAACACCAAGGGTCGCAAGAGGATCGGTTGAGTGTTATCATTGTAAGGAGTTAGGATACTACAAGAGGGATTGTCCCAGGCGAGGGGATAAATCGGTGAATGTGGTAACTGATGGTGAAGATGTACTGATTCTGGGTGTTAGTAGTGCGCTAGAATCATGGGTGTTGGATTCGGGGGCATCATTCCACTCATGCGGGCATGCAGAGGAGATGGAAAATTATACTTCCGGTGATTTCGGAAAGGTCTATCTGTCGGATGGAAAGCCCTTGGAAATCAAGGGGAAGGGAGATGTCAGAATAGGAACATCGGACGGGAAGGTCTTACATCTACACGGGGTCAGACACATTCCGGGTTTGAAAAAGAATCTGTTATCAGTTGGGCAGCTGGATGAAGAAGGTTACACGGTAACTTTTAGCTGCAGGAACTGGGTTATTGCCAAGGGAGATTCTGAGATCGCTCGAGGTAATAAGGAAGGTACATTGTATTTAACTAATAACGCCAAGGATAGTATCGCGGTGACGTCAGCCAAGGGTGATACGGATTTGTGGCACTGTCGATTGGGTCACATGAGTGAGAAGGGGGTACGGTTACTTTGCTCAAAGTGAAGACTACCGGGTTTGAAGACAGTCGACGTAGGGATTTGCGAAGACTGTGTATTCGGCAAACAGGCGAGGAGTAATTTCTCGAGGACAGGTAGGGCATTGAGGGAATCAAAGTTAGAATTGGTTCACACGGATTTGTGGGGACCGGCCTCGGTAACTTCTCTAGGTGGTGCGTCATACTACATGACCTTCATTGATGATTCTACAAGGAAGTTCTGGATTTACTTCTCAAAATGGAAAAAGATGATGCTTTCAGGGTGTTTAAGAAGTTGAAGGCCTTGGTAGAGACACAGACGGGACTCAAGGTCAAATGCTTGAGGTCTGATAATGGTGGGGAGTATGAGCTCGGGGAGTTTAAGGAATACTGTGATGCGAATGAGATTCGCATGGATATTCTAAACTCGGATGGGAGCAAGACGGTTCATGATGACCAAGATCAAAGGGTCACTGAAGATGAACTACATACTCCAAGACCGGTTATTCTGCTGCGCAGATCTAACAGAGAGTGTGGATCGGCTGGTAAGGCTTTCTGTTTCTCAAGCAAGTAGAAGTTGAAACTGTGAATAGCTTCAACGGGGTTTGAAGAATAGGAGAGGAGGACGGCGGCACTACCATGATCGAGATGAGCACTAGGAAGACACTAAGGATGAGTTGAAGACGGATACAGGGCTTGTATACGTGGTTGATCTCTAGGTGAGAGATTGTTGGAATAGAGGACCAACCAGACTAACGATCAAAGCGAAAGGAAAAAATCAGACGACCACCAGGTGAGGTGTGCCCAAAACGGGTTGTGCCGGCGCCCAACTAAACAGGTCGGTTTCAGGGCCATTGGTGGATAGACTGGGCGACCGCACAGGACAAAGTGTGCGGCCGCACACGATGGCGGGGAAACAGACTTGGCCAAATTTGATTGATTTTAGGATTCCTTCTTTGACTAGGTTTTGGTCTTTATTCTAGGTTGTGTATATAAGCATGGTTCCACCCCATAACTCATTGTAACTTCAGATTTACAAATTATAGTGCAAGATCCTGGCATGGTAGTGCCCCCAGACATAGTCAAAAATATTGACAAACTCGGTAAACAATTCTCTGTGTTCTCTTTACTGTTTTTGCTTCTTTTATCGTCATTGCTTGTTGGGTTTGCACATTATATTCTTTCGATCTGTTTGTGTTTGGAGGGTCTATACCACAACAGTGCACACATGAGTCCAGTCGTTCGAGGCACAAATCGGCAAATTTTAACTGAATTTTGCACCCCCCATGCGCACTCGGGCGCGAGAGAGAATCTCTGGTCTTTACGATCTTAACCCATACAAAAGGTTAATTGTATTTAAACTAACTCACCTTTTTAATAATTATTAATGAAAAACTATCATTCCTCAAAAAAGGTACTCTCTCCGCCCCAGAGTAAGAGTTTTACCACCATTCATCTTTTTCTTTTTCGGAAATGAGACTTTTACTAAGACATATTAAAATGAAAAGTATGACTCTTACTCTGAGATGGAGTGAGTATTTTGTAATTTTTATTAACTTAAAAAAGTACTTTTTTACTAATGATTTCAATTATAAAAAAAATCCTAGAAAAGTAAAAATAGTAAACATATAATCTGAAATTAAAATATAATAATATCTAGAAATCCAATAATTTTTTATTTCTTAAAAAAAAAAGTGTAATCCTCCAAGATGGTTGTGGGGTGGTTAGATGTTACGGTCTCAATGGAAAAAAATAAAAAAAAAAAAAAAAAATTTACATCAAGTAAAGGTCAAACACTAAACACAATTCTCTTTCAATTCCCCTTATACTCCTCTTCTTCCATCTCTTTTGACAATTGTTGTAGCATCAAATAAAATATATAAGTGTTGCTCCAAAAAAAGATATTTGTCTTTACTTACTTCAACTCTAAAGTTCTTCATGTTATAAAAATTGCCAAAAGTAATTAAACCATTGAATCTAGTACAAATTTGTTGCGAATTGTGAAGTGCATCGGATCTTTCTGCAAAATGAAAAATGGCATTTAAATAAAGAAGAGAAGACCACAAAAAAAATATTTTGTAAAACTCAAGTATACCTTTTCATCCAAGCCTATGAAATCCATGCTCATTAGTTCATCATTTTTTCGTGGAATGAGAGTATTCCATAGTCGCACGACACGAATCCTTATCGTTTTTTCATTTCTCCCTTGTGACAATTGATTCAAAGAGATTATTTGGCTTTGATTTGATGTTGTGACATTGCTCCTATTTCTATCTAGGAATATAAGATAACTTCATTTGCTTAATTGTGGCGTCTTAAATATATATATATATATATATATATATATATATATGGATATTATTGTCCTTAATTTTTAATTGATTCTTTTATGACAATGAATGTACTAATTGACGTAATTGATTATATTTCAGTTACAAAATGAAAGGACTGAAAACTTATAAAAAATGGAGGAGAGAAGGCAAAATAAGGACAACACTTTTTCAAGACTTAACGGCTAAGTAGATCAAATGAGTGTTTTATTTTTATTCCCTACACGCATACTATGCTATTTATGAATCTGGGAATATGGATAGTCTAAATGGTTACCACAAATTAAAATCTCTTTGAATAGTAATGAATTGAATAAATGTTTAAAATTAAATAGATCAAAACTTCACACGTTTCTAACTTTTTATATTACCAAATTTTAAACACAGTGATTACTACATCAATTCTTCGTAAAAAGAAAACTATAATACATAATATAATAAATGTACTCCTTCCATCTCAGATTAAGAGTTTTACATTGGTTGTCCACACAACAGAAAATGAGTAAACATTGAAACATGGTTGAGTATATAATTGTCCAAAACAATATTCATAGTGCAAGTGAGAAAAAATAAGTTAGTAAATGTTGTTGATTATTATTATTTTTTTTAATTAAATAAGCATTAGATGGAAAAACAGTCCAAAATAGTATTCCTCTTTTTTCATCATTTTCCATTTTGAGAAAATGGACTATTCAAAAACGTAACAAAACAAAAAGTAAGACTCTTACTTTGAGACGGAATGAATACTACATTATATAAATATTTTACTAAAAATAAAAAATATTTTATACAATTTAAAATTTAAAATAGTATTAATAGTAATGTGTAATTTATATAGTAAATATCATGGTTAACTAATACTATTAATAGTAATAGTTAACAAATACAGAAACTATTATGGTTAACTACTACTATTAATAGTAATAGTTAACATATATTATAATTATTATGATTAATTAATACTATTAATAGTAATTGTTAACATATATAGTAACTACTATGTTTAACTAATACTATTAATAGCATTAGTTAACATATATTTTTAACTATTATAATTAACTAATATTATTAACAGTAAAAGTTAACTAATACAGTAATTATTATGATTAACTAATACAACTAATAGTAATAGTTAACATATATTATAGCTATTATAATTGTTAACTATAATAGTTTACTATTTATAGTTAAATATTATTATAGCTATTATAATTGTTAACTATAATAGTTTACTATTTATAGTTAAATACAATTGTTAACTATAATAGTTAACTATTAAAGTAACTATAATAGTTAACAGTTATAGTAACTATTACTATTATAAGTATTAGTTACTACAATAGTTAACTATAGTTGTTACCGTATATAGTAACTATTATTATTAGCTAATAGTAGAAAAAATGAAAAAGTCACTTATATATGAAGGGATGGTTGATGTGGCATCACCAAATGCAACTTTTCTCATAACTTGTCCACATGTTAACACTATATTCCTCTTCACCAACTTTAATATATATATATATATATATATATATATATATATATATATATATATTTACCAGAAAGGGTCACCACATCTCTAGAACTGAATAATGAAGAGACTGGTCGACTATAATCTTGTTCTTGATTATAATCTTTAGCTTTCTTCTCATTCATTTGTTTTAAGTAAGGCGGAGACTAAATAAACACCTTTCCCTTTTCCTCTGTTTTAAATGTTCATTCTTCTTCTTCTTTTCTCTCCTTTCTACTTCTCGCTATTTAATACAACTGTTAGAGTGACTGGAATTTCAAAATGGTGGTTTTTGTAGGCAGCATTTTCTGGAGTTCCCCAAAGGTGTGCTGGACAAGCATTACAAGAAGTTCATTCGATGCGATAGTAGACTTGGCCTTTTAAGTCAACTTCAAGAACCCGTTTTAAACACGCCATATTTTCTGCCTACAGCTTCTAATCGAGTTCAGTCAAAAGATGGTGTTGTTAGTCAATCTGAAAAACCGGGAGGATCAGCATCTGTGTATAACTTACATGATGTAACCTTATCTCCATCACCACTTATTTCTTCAGACATTGAACAACAACAGGTTCTGTTCCACTGTGTTCTCCCTCAAATTTTGAAGTTTCTCTCAGTTTAACTGACAGTTCGCCTAATTGTACTCAATTTCCTTTGTCAGACACATTAACCAGCTTTGATTATGATATTCCTCGACTTGAACCAGTTACAGACTCCCCCATTTCTACTTTACATGATTTGGTTCTTTCAAGCACTTCCTCAAGTGTTCGACAACAACAGGGTTCTGTTTGTAAATCCTATGAAGAATTATCTAATGAAGTATTTGGACGATCGCCTAATTCTAGTTTATCAAATATGGCTTCACTAAGTGATTTCAATTTCTCAAATGTTGACGAACAGATTTCTTTTGGTGTATCCCATCAAGGTTTTTCAAATTTTGAAGTTACTTTAGGAGATTTATCAAATGTTGAACATAGGGTTTCTCTTGGTATATCAAATCATGATCTGTCAGAAATTGAAGTTAATTTAGAGGATTTATAAATGTCGAATAGGGGGTTTATCTCGGTATGCCAAATCAAGAACTGTCAGATTTTGAAGTTACACTTGAAGGTTTATCGAATGTTGATCAGCGGGTTTGTCTTGGTATGCCGAATCAAGATCTATCAAATTTGAAGCTTCACTAAAAGATTTTTCAAATCTTGAACAGCGGATTTCTCTTGGTATATCCCATCAAAATTTGGCACACACAGCTGTAGACACCCCATTTTGAATTCAAATTTATGATTACACTACTCTTGTGTCTCGCCTTTGTGTTTGGATGAAAACTCGTTTAGTATCATCATGTTTCATTAAGTTTCTAACGGACTCCGTTAGTCATGGGCTAAACTGAACAAAGAAACTTTAGACAAGGATAAAACAGTATTAAAACACTGGATGCCTCGTACGAGACATCAATGTCTCGTACGAGACATCTCCTCTGTCTGCGGGCTTAATCCACTTTCTTTCTCCGTCCCGATCTCTTTCTTGGCCAGCACTCTCCTAATCCAGGGAATATCTAATAAGAGGCTTCCTAGGTGATTTCCTACTGATTTCTTACCTCCTTTAACCTCTCCAAATAAGGACTCTATTTCCTACTAAACTTAGGACTCCTAGACTTGGTCCCTAAGTAATCCAATACTTATAAAATAGAGTTCTTTCACCACAAAAAGAGATTAACAACTCTCTAATCAGTCCCTCTCTGAAGAATCCCGTTTTTACTCCTCCCTCACACCAAAACACCATCAAAAACTCATCTTTTCAAGCCAAAATCATCACAAAACTCTTGGATCATCAAGGCCTTAGTCAAGGCCATCAATTGGAATCTCAAGAACGCCTTAGGTAAACTCCTACGCTTTTAATCTCTATTTCTCATCTCATTCTTTGTTTTAGAGTAGTGTAATCCCATCAAAAGGATCAGCCTAGAGCCTCTCCAATCCATGGAGATGGTCTCGAAGCACATGATCCGACATTCCAATAATTAAGAAATTAATTATTGGCTTTATTTGTTTTAATTGTTTATTTACTATTTGATTGAAAACACCTAAGCAAGACCAGTCCTATATTGGATGGATTGGGTGCTCCTTGACCTTCCCAATCCATAACTTAACCCCCGAACTCAAGAATCTCACGGTCCGTGTTCCGTTCAACAACATGGTGGCGACTCTCAAATCAAAAAGGTAAAGCGAGGATCTCTATCTTTCTCGGGTGCAAACAACAGGACATCCTCCTCTTGCAGCCTCAGTACATAAGGCAGTTTATGGCAAGCAAAACTACCAGATGACGCGGGATGTCTATGAAAGATAAGCAAAACTACCAGATGGCGTGAAACGTCTATGAAAGATTACAACGTCAACCTGTAGAGCAAATATCATTCGCTGTAATAGGTTCGACAATGGTGAAACTCCATAGGAACTTGTAATAGACAGGGCTATAGATCGGCAGGGCTATAGATTGTAATAGACTCCATAGGGGTTTGTAAACGATGGCAATTGCCTTGAAATGAATGCTATGTTACAACTGTTCAAAAAAAGTAGATGTTTTTTTTCTTCCTTTTCTTTTTTTGTCTATTTTCAGCTACATCGTCTACATTACAAAGAACCCCAAATTCTCTTATCGATTCATTGCCTTCAACAATTTAACATTCCACATCATTTTATTACTAATTATGCTTTACAACCACGACGCCTCTAGATCTTTACTTCACGGCAAATTGGCTCCTTTTTTTTCATTTTATTTTGGTTCTTAAATTTATTTATCTCTGCATTGCCTTTAAAAAAAAAAACAATTGTATATGCATGAACACTTTGTTGATTTCATTTTGCAAATTTCATATAAATTTCCATCAAGCCCTCTGATGAATTTTATTTTATATTTTTTTTGTATTTTCTAGTTATCGTCACATGTGGAAATGCAAATAGTGAAGCGCAGATTTTCGAGAGGTTGGAAGTGTCCCCTCCACATCCATTGATGATCTTGTGAGCCGTATAGATCTTGAGGAACACCACCAGGTATTGTTCAGCGACACCACAACTGCACCAGATGAGAATTCCTCCATGTCAAAGGTCAATTCTTTTTCGAACGTTCTTAACTGCGATCAGAACTCTGACAACAACCCCATGAATTGAATGTTCAATTCAGAGGGGGTCCAGGATGAGAGGGTTCTTGAACCTGTTATTTCTTGTGGCTTCACGCCTGAAATTAAGGTTTAAAGTGATAACGTTCCTCAGTGGGATCAGAACTCTGAGAACAACCCCATGAATATATTGGTCAATTCAGATGGGGTCCAGGATGGGAGGGTTCTTGAACCTGTTATGTCTTATGGGTTCACGCCTGAAAATAAGGTTCAAAGTGATGATGTTGTGGCTCAGGAGAAAAACCTCAATGATCCGACGCAGCTGCAGACCATGTCAAGGATTGACTCGTGTTTTGAGTTACTGCATGATCTGCCCCGGATAGCATCTCTCTCATACTTGTTGTGCACTAACGATTAGACCTTGAATTGCTATTTGTAGACTAGACACTGGATTCTTGAATGCAAGCCCTATTTATGGTTAAGACTTTGCCGAGGTTTGTGAAACTATATTTTTATTTTTTTGGTAAGTTTCTTTACATTTCGACCTTACCTGAAAGATTTAAAATGTAAACAAGGGTAGGAGCTGATAGGCACAGAAACTGGAGTACAAACTGGAGAGATTCTTTCTGGCCTGCAGTTTTCTTGGTCATCTTCATGGGTTTGCTTTGTTGGTTTTGATCTTCCAGGAGTACAAACTGACAAGATTCAGAACTAATCCGTGTTTTTTCCTTTGTTTTAGCCAAACAAATAATTGATTAAAAAATGACAATGGTCGTTCACCCAAATTAAAATTGGAATTTAATAAGTATCATTTCATCATTATTATGATAACTAACAATCAGAGATAGCGTTTCAAAAAAAAAAAAAAAAAACTCAAAGATCTCCTTTCACATGGGCAATCTTCTGCTAATTCAATTGCATTAGATATGAAATTGGCGCTTATGCATCGAGGCAAAATAACTGCAGATATTTTGGTATACAATTTGTAAAGCATTTACAAGAAATATAGCATTAACAAATGGAGTTCCTAATAATTAAAATGTTTATGTTGTTGCCAGAACATGTTCTGACAATATTTATTCAAGCTATGACTATTACTTACAAATCTCCAACTTTCAGAAAAGCAAAGTAAATACCATATCATTTTCCAACGAAATCATAATTATTTGAAACATTTATCATCGGCTCACTAGCCGTTAAGAATTTATTATTTTATCTTCTTTATTTTAGAAGTATAAACAAATTTAGTTATTTTATAACGTTATAATTAACTCAATAGCCGTTTGCCTTTTTAAAGGTGTCACGAGAATGATCAACATGATATAATAAAGTTTAAAAAAAAAAACTCACCTGCAGCTGGCATGTTTTGAAAAATAGCCGTTCTCTATGACAGTTGAAAGTGATTAATTAATTAGTTGAGTTCCATAGGAAAAGACTATAAATGAAGACCTAGTGCCTAGCGCAAAAAGAGCGAAAAGGAAAGATATGAGAGCTAATATGAACATAGCATTTCCCAATTACTAGTAGCATTCGATATATAGATATGTATATAGTTTATAAAGCTTTGGGCCTCTAGTATTTGAAGTTGATTTTAAGTACCTTCACGATCGTTGTTCTTGGCATTTCAGAAGAAACAAGTCTCAACTAAAAGGCAAGTTCGTCTAGTTATCTAATCGCATATTTTCATCTTTTGTCTATTTATATATTACCTCTATCCCTAAATGAGTGTCTAAATTTCATTTTAAGGGACATCTGAAAATCTCAACTCTTTATACAATTTGGTGGCAAAGATTCATATACAATCTTGTAATCTCTTTTGGGACAAAGAATTTTTTGAAAATCGACACTCATTTAGGAATAGAGGGAGTACTTATTTTGAGATCTTATTATTTCTATTTTATACACTTTTGTTGGATAATCTAATAAAGTCAACTTTCTAGTAAAATAAGGCCGCTTTTGAACAATCTTCTTTCCAGAATGCATGTATGCGAGTAAAAGCATCAAGTTTTTTGGCAAATTAATTCTTTTTAAACAGATATTTAATTTTTCTGTGATATCTGATAAATTCATGGCGCCATTCAGATGCTAGAATCGGCAATTCAGATGCAAATGTATGTTCAAGACGTAATGGAACGCTGGAGCATCCAGAGGTTAGCGTGGACCCTTGGTACTCAGTTACAAGATGTGGGTACTTTCCTTCTCGAGCTTGGTCGAATCACGAACACCCTTCAAGTCAGCCCCACAAACTATCAGGTAGCTGCTAATTTCATACAGTTTATGATTTTTTGTTACTTAGGCTCCGTTTGTTTCTCGTAAAACAATTTCTGGAAAATGATTTCCCGTAAAATGTTTTCCGGAAAATGAAAATGTTTTCCGGAAAATGACATAAACATGTTTTTGGTTGTTTGGTAAATCTAAGGAAAATATTTTCATATGAAAAAAATAATAATTTAATATGAGGAAAAGAATTATTATGAGAAAAAATTTGAATGTGTGTAGGGGTTTGGGTTTGAGGTTGGGGTGGGTGGTGGGGTAGTGGGGGTGGGTGGTGGGGGTAGGGGTGGGGTAGTGGGGAGCGGGGGAGGTGTTCAAAAATAATTTTAATATGAGTGAAAAAATAAGTTTTTTTTTTTTTTTTTTTTTTTTTGGGGGGGGGGGGGGGGGGGTGGGTTGTGGGGTAGGGGTGGGGGTAAAGGGGGAGGAGGCAATGGGTGTTGAAAATAATTTTAATATGAGTGGAAAAAAAAGTTTTTTTTTGGTGGGTGGGTAGGTAGGGGGGTGGGTGAGTGGGGGGTGGGGTTGGGGTGGATGGGGGGAACGTAAGGTTGGAGGGTGGGGATGGGGTTGGAGGTGGAGGTGGAGGTGGAGTGGGTAGGGTGGGGTTGTATGGGGGAGTTGGGTGTGTGAGTGAGGGAGTTAACATTTTCCGTAAAATGCCTTACGGAAGAGAAATCCGTAAGTTGTTTTACGGAAAACCTAGCTTATTTCCATTGACCGTAAAATATTTTACATTGACTTTTTTTCCCTTTAGGTTACCAAACACCGGAAAACATGTAAAACATTTTACGGTGAAACAAACGGAGCCTTAATGTTTAGTATAAGTATATCAATTTGAGATGCATATATATTTAAGTTGTTATGTATACAGCCGCCACGAGTTGAACTTATTTCTGGGCCCGTTGTTTACATCGATCCGTTCTATCATGGCTCCCGCCCGGTTCCGGTACGACTATGGATTAGTACACCCTCCGTCCCAAAATAAATGTTTCAAATTGCTCTTGATCAAGAGCAAACTCGATCATTCACTCTGGGACGGAGAGAGGGTATTTTCTAACTCAAGGGAAAACTCATAGTGAAACACTCTAATCCGTTGGATGAGTTTTTAGCAGTGGGGTCTACAAAGATTTATTACAATCCAACGGATTACAGAGTTTCACTATGAGTTTTCCCTTTGAGTTTTCACTATACATATCATTATCCATTTTGTTTTGTAATTGCTTGTATATGTCCTTATGGCAACTTATTGATTAATTTCGTGCCTAGCAGCGGCAATATTTTTCTCGGCCAGGAACAAGTGGTGGGGCAGGGGCTGGGGTAAGGCCGAACACCGGACCACGCACTTCCAGTACAGGTAACCAGGTCAGGGAACCAATACCAGATTTAAATCTAGATGCTTCAGAAGTAAGTATTTCTTTCTCTTTTTTTATGTTTTTCTCTTCTTAGTATTAGTTGTCTCCGTTTCGTATAATCTATTCTCGACAGGCTTAAGCCGTTGGATTTTGATGTATATATCTCATAGTAAATATTTTTGTTATATCAGGATGAAGCTGCTGATGATGGGAGGTCATGATCATAATATACATCAGATTCAGAAGGTGGCTCTATATGTATATGTTATGAAATACTCTTTCCATATACTTAAAAGAGTATTCGTTTTAATTTTTTTGCTCAATATATCTTCATTTCCCGTGTTTTGCAGAGGGTGAGGGAGGGGAACTGAATAATGTGCGGTTTTTGGTTCAATTTTCGAGGTGTGTTAGGAGAAGTAGAAGACCCGGGACGGAGGAAGAGCAGGAGAGTTTAGATGATGTATAAGTTTTCATGGTTTTGAATAGAAAGAGGGCATGTGTTTATTTGGTAGTTTGACAATCTGAAATGAAGTTGTTTGTTTTCCAGATGAATATGTTGTTATGTTCGTTTTCTTTTTGAGGATCTGAAAAACGTTTACAATTGTTGGAATTTGTTCAATATAATATGAAAGTTTTGGTTCATACATATTACTAGTGTTAGAAATATTACAACGATATTGAACAGAAACAGAAATATAAATTACAAAACAGGATACAACCTAGGCCATTTTGGAGCTGCATTCGTGTCCGCAGGACGCGCATGTTGGAATAGAGGACCAACCGGACTAGCGATCAAAGCGAAAGGAAGAAATCAGACGACCACCAGGTGAGGTGGGCGGCCGCCCAAAATGGGCTGTGCCGGCGCCCAACTAACCAGGTCGGTTTCAGGGCCATTGGTGGATAGACTGGGCGACCACACAGGACAAAGTGTACGGCCGCACACCATGGCGGGGAAACAGACTTGGCCAAATTTGATTGATTTTAGGATTCCTTCTTTGACTAGGTTTTCGTCTTTATTCTAGGTTGTGTATATAAGCAGGGTTCCCCCCATAACTCATTGTAATTTCAAATTTACATATTATAGTGCAAGATCCTGGCTTGGTAGTACCCCCAGACGTAGTCAAAAATATTGACGAACGGGGTAAACAATTCTCTGTGTTCTCTTTACTGTTTTTGCTTCTTTTATTGTTCTTGCTTGTTGGGTTTGCACATTATATTCTTGCGATATGTTTGTGTTTGGAGGTTCTATACCACAACAACTGGTATCAGAGCTTTGGTTAGACGGGCCAAGGGTTTCAAGCAGTCAAGAATGGGCAAAGATAAACGAGCGGTAGAAAAGTTCGATGGTTCTGACTACGCATATTGGAGGATGCAAATACAGGATCTCTTGTATGGTAAGGATATCTATAAGCCTCTATTAGGAGTCAAACCGGAAGGCAAAAAATAGGAAGATTGGGATATCCTGGACAGGAAAACCCTAGAGGTGATTAGATCTAGTTTGACGAAGTGGATCGCGAAGACCACCAAGAAGGCGAAGACCACCAAGGAGCTACTTGATTATCTTACTGAGAGATTTGAAACACCATCTACGGTGAACAAGGTTGATTTGATACGCAAGATGGGGAATCTCAAGATGCAAGAGGGAGGATCATTAGTTAAACACATCGATGAGTATATAGATGTTATAGACTCATTGGCTGCGTTGGAGATTACTTTCGGTGACGAGGTTCATGATTTGGTTTTGCTAGCATCCTTAGCAAGGAGTTGGAGCGGAACGGTGACAGCGTTAAGTGCTTCAGTGGGTAAGAATAAATTGAAGTTTGATGATGTCAAGGATCTACTTCTGAGCGAGGAGAATCGTATGAAGAAGTTGGGGACACCGTCTACTTCGGAATCGGTTTTGGCTATAACTTGAAGGGAGAAACCGGGTTCTAGCAACAAAGGGAAAACAGGGTCAAGGGAAAGTGTAATCGGGGTGGGGATCAGCCTGGAGATAATAAAGAAACACCAAGGTTCGCAAGAGGATCGGTTGAGTGTTATCATTGTAAGGAGTTAGGACACTACAAGATGTTGGGTTTCCAAGTAACATGCGCAGCGGAATATAGCAATTAAAATTTTAAGAAACCCAAAGCCATGGATCCGTTCATATGATTAAATCAAATACAACAAGATGAATAGAGGAATAACTAACCCTTGATGGCTATGAATTTTCTCTTGATCTTTGGTGGAGAAACTGAAGACTTGATCACGATCACAAAGCTTGAACACGAACTTTGAAGATGATGATTTTCACCCTCTAGCGGTATCCACACTTCGAACGAATATCAAAGGAGCTTCTTTGATCTTGGTTGCTAGACCAATAATTGTAAAACACGTTTTCACAATTTAATAAAGAACTATGTGGAATTTATTTGTGAATAATTTTGTTCCTCAATCAATGATATCTTAGAACAAAATAAAATCTCTCTCAAACTCTTTGAGACTCACAAAAGCACTTGTTAATATGGTCTGGCCGAATTGGGGTTTTTATACACAATTAAGACCTATTCCAAATAGGAATCTTGTGCCAAAAACCTTCCTAAATCGAATTAGGAATTTTCCTGTCGGCAGCACCAGGCGCCCGCCTTTAAAGGACCAGGCGCCCGCTTGAATGATCAGAAGGTCCTTGTCTTTCTGGAATTAATTCAGGCGCCCGCCTGGTCTGAACCAAGCGCCCGCTCGGTAGACCAAATAGCCCAGAATGTTTCCAGAAATTCCTCGAAGGTCCTTTGACTCTAAATTCCAATGTAGTCCTCTTATTAAAGATTCGTTCTATTGTGTGTGACCCTCTAGGATTATACTAAGTTGGCAATTGGCTCAAACATGATCCCATAAGATATGATTAGGTTCTAGCAAACCGTCATACCTACCCAAATAGTATAACTAGATACAAGTTCGCATTCCTTTAGAATATGTCACAATCCCTTTGTCCACGATGTCATTGAACACAAGTCATGGTCAAACAGTCAACTGTTTTGTTCAATACTTTCTCGATTCCGAATATGTTGATAATTCAAATGCTATTGATCCAATCAATCCATTTGAGTCCGGCCGAACATTTCATCAACATCATTCCTTCGAGGGGCCCAAGCTTGACTTCTCTCCGTGGAGGGACAAATCAATTTAGCTTATTATTCTTCCCAACGGGAATCCGATTATGCCAATCATACCCTTTATAACTACCGTGTTAAGGTAGCGTTTGAATATGTCAAACACAATGTTCATCAAGTGGAAGACTATAATAACTTCATGTCTAAGGATTCAAATGACATAACTAATATGAGATATATGTATGACATAGACCATGACATAAATCTCATACAGCGGGTCATGTCCAGTACCTTGTTCCAAACAAGTACCCATAAATCTAACATGATCATCCATGATCATTTAGCCTTTATACTAGTGCTTAATAAGTACTAGGGACGGGATTATTATAAGTAAACATGAACAACAATAATAATCAAAACATCTCTTTATTGATATGAAATAAATGATAACAATTACAATGTTTATTAAACGTGCCTAGGGCACCACTACCAACAATCTCCCACTTGCCTTAGGCCCAATCTCCCATGTATCTAATACCCATGGACCTAACATGACCATCATGTTTAGATTGTGGAAGTCCCTTTGTTAGCGGGTCCGCAACATTGTCATCAGTAGGTACTCTGCATATATTTATGTCTCCCCTATCAACGATCTCTCGAATGATATGAAAACGCCTAAGTATGTGTTTGGATTTCTGATGTGCTCTTGGTTCCTTTGCTTGAGCAATAGCACCATTATTATCACAATAAAGGTCTATTGGATTAGCAATACTAGGAACCACTTCAAGTTCAGTTATGAACTTCTTAATCCAAACAGCTTCCTTTGCAGCATCCGATGCAGCAATATACTCAGCTTCTGTTGTAGAATCAGCGGTTGTACTTTGCTTGGAACTCTTCCAGCTTACATCTCCACCATTTAACATAAACACAAAACCCGATTGCGATCGGCTATCATCTTTGTCGGTTTGGAAGCTTGCATCCGTGTAAGCATTTACAACGAGATCATCTTCCATTCCTCCATAGACCAAAAAGGAGTCTTTAGTTCTTCTCAAGTACTTAAGAATCGCTTTTACAGCTATCTAGTGTTTTTCGCCAGGGTCGGATTGGTATCTACTTATCATGCTCAAAGCATAAGATACATCCGGCCTAGTACAAATCATGGCATACATGATGGACCCAATTGCCGAAGCATATGGAACATCATTCATTTTCTCACGCTCATCGTTTGTCTTAGGACATTGAGTCTTGCTTAGAGAAACTCCATGTAACACGGGCAAGGTGCCTCTCTTGGAATTTTCCATACGGAATCTTCTAATGACCTTGTCAATGTATGTACTTTGGCTTAAACCAAGTAGCCTCCTTGATCTATCTCTATAGATCTTTATGCCAAGAATATATGCGGCTTCACCCATATCTTTCATTGCGAAGCACTTTCCTAACCAAGTCTTCACAGACTGAAGTGTAGGAATGTCGTTTCCAATGAGAAATATGTCATCCACATATAAAATAAGGAATAGCACTATGATCCCACTAATCTTCTTGTATACACAAGGCTCATCTTCGTTCTTGATGAAACCAAACTCTTTGACCGATTCATCAAAACGGAGATTCCAACTCCTAGAAGCTTGCTTCAATCCATAGATGGATCTCTGCAATTTGCATACCTTAGAATCTTGTTCAAAACCTTCTGGTTGTGTCATATACACATCCTCTTGGAGTTTTCCATTCAGGAAAGCGGTTTTGACGTCCATCTGCCATATCTCATAGTCATGATATGCGGCAATGGCAAGCAAAATTCTTATAGACTTGATGATTGCTACGGGTGAAAAGGTCTCATCATAGTCAATACCATGAACTTGCCTATAACCTTTCGCTACAAGCCTAGCTTTGTAAGTATGCACCTTCCCATCCATGTCAGTCTTCTTCTTGAAGACCCATTTGCATCCTATGGTTTTTACACCTTCGGGCGCATCAATCAAATTCCAAACTTGATTGTCTTGCATGGATTGCAATTCGGATTCCATGGCTCCAAGCCACTTGTCCGAATCAGGAGAAGACATCGCCTCTTGGTAGGTTGACGGTTCATCATTCTCAATGATTTCTACCTCATTACTATCCGTTACGAGAAATCCATATCTCTCGGCTCGGATCGTAACCTACTAGATCTGCGAGATGCTTGTGTATTTTTGAACTGGTTCCACAACTCCTTGTGGTTCTTGTTCTTGTTCCACTATTGGTTCAATGTTATTTTCTGGGTCTCGAATTTCTTCAAGATTTATTTTACTCCCACTGATTTCTTTGGAGAGAAACTCTTTCTCTAGAAAGACACCAGTTCGGGCAACAAACACTTTGTTGTCCTCTCGGTTGTAAAAGTAATATCCTTTAGTTTCCTTAGGATATCCCACGAAAATACATTTATCAGATTTGTGTGCTAGTTTGTCAGAGATAAGTCTCTTGACATAAACTATGTTTCTTTCCACTCCACATCTCATATGGAGTCTTTGGAACCGATTTAGTTGGAACTTGATTTAGTGTGAAAGCAGCGGTTTCTAGGGCGTAACCCCAAAAGGATATTGGAAGATCAACTTGACTCATCATTGATCGAACCATGTCCAACAAAGTCTGATTTCTCCTCTCAGACACACCATTCCATTGTGGTGTTCCGGGCGGAGTCAATTGTGAAACTATTCCACAATTCTTTAGATGATCGTCAAATTCTTGACTTAAGTATTCACCACCTCGATCTGATCGAAGTACCTTTATACTTTTGCCAAGTTTTTTTTCTACTTCATTTTGAAATATTCTAAATATCTCAAATGCTTCACTTTTATGTTTCATTAGGTAAACATACCCAAATCTACTATAATCATCAGTGAAGGTTATAAAGTATTGAAATCCTCCCCTAGCATTGCTACTTAATGGTCCGCATACATCGGAATGTATCAACCCCAATAAGTCGCTTGCCCTTTCACCCAACTTGGTAAAAGGTGTCTTAGTCATTTTTCCAAGAAGACACGACTCACAAGTATCATATGACTCTAAGTCACATGAACCCAAAAGTCCGTCCCCATGGAGTTTTGAGATACGCTTCTCATTAATATGACCAAGACGGCAATGCCACAAATAAGTATGATTTACATCATTAGGTTTAGATTTCTTATTTACATGATAGACATTATTTTCATTCTTGACATCCAAGATATAAAGACATTAAATGAATTAGCAATACCATAAAGCACATCATTTAAATAAATAGAAAATTTCTTATTCTCAATAAGAAACTTAAATCCTTCATTATCCAAACAAGAAATTGAAATAATATTTCTGCTTAAATCCGGAACATAATAACAATTGTTCAAAACAAGAATTAATCCGGAAGGTAAAGTGACTTCATAAGTCCCTACGGCTAATGCAGCAACTCTTGCTCCATTTCCCACACGTAGATCTACTTCACCTTCTTTAAGCAGTCTCCTATTCTTTAGTCCCTGCACATTTAGACAAATGTGAGAACCACATCCGGTATCCAATACCCAAGAATCAGTGGTAGAAAGGAGAATATCTATCATATAGATACCTGAAGTCGACGCAGCCTTGCTGCTCTTCTTCTTCTTTTGCTCTTCCAAGAAAGCCTTGCAATTACGTTTCCAATGACCAATTTCTTGACAATGGAAACAGATTGCATCCTTTTGTGAATCAGGTTTTGCCTCAGAAGCCTTGGCAACCTTTGCCTTGCTTATCTTGGGTTTGACAACTTTTGCCTTACCCTTGCCTTTGGCACCAGGCTTCTTCCCATCATGAACAAGAGCACGGGAGAACCTTTCTCCACAATTTTATCTCTGCAGTTTTGAGCATCCCATGCAACTTAGAGAGATTCTTATCCATTCCATGCATGTTATAATTCATTACAAACTGATTATAACTTTTAGGCAATGAATTAAGAATGAGATCCGTGGCTAGCTCTCCAACGGGATTGGATAGCCAAGTTTCTCAAGATGCTCTACATAACCTTTCATTTTAAGAAAGTGAGGACTCACTTGTTGCCCTTCATTCATTTTACTAGTAGTGAATGCTACAATGGTCTTGTACCTCTCTTGCCTAGCTTGCTCTTGAAACATAGTTCTCAACTCCACGCCTATCTCATAGGCTTCCAAATGTTCCAAACTTTGTTGGAGTTTTGAACACATAGCAGCAAGCATGAGACAACTTACATCTCTAGAATCATTACGATGTTTCTTGTAATTGTCTCTTTCTACCCTAGGGGCAGTAGGCAGTGGTTCAGCGGGGAGAGGCCCATCGAGAATGTACAACTTATCTTCTTGCCTAAGAACCATTCTTATGCTACGGATCCAATCAATAAAGTTTGTACCATTCTCTTCGAGCTTATCCTTCTCAAGGATCGATCGCAACGACATTGATTCAGTGTTATTAGTCATTATCTACAAATATGCAAAAATTTCCAAAATTTAATAAGAACCGATTTTCATTAAAGAGATAAATAATGTATTTTTCAAACAAAATACTCCCACTAAATTATATAACCTTCATATACATCCAATGTATAATATATTTTAATGGGTTAAGATCCAACTTTAATTTAATTTCAAGTCCGCTAAGGCGGATTACACAAATCAAATTAATTAGGTAGACAACTCTTGTCAATCATATCTCATATGACTCTTAGTTCCTTTTATGAGATTCTTTAAGAAATCAAATTTCAAAAAGCATGTTAAACCTCATCTTTGCCTAGGCCCAAAACTGTTTTGACGCCCAATTAAGTCTAACCATTTTAAACGCGCAGTTAATGTGTCCCGCTAGGGCGTGCCCACACTATCTATCTTGCTCATACATAAACAAATTTAATGCATCTCGCTAGGGCGAATCTACATAAAATCACTCATGTACTAACAAGTGTTTTAATCATGGCATGGCAATAAAAGACTTAAAACTTTCTTTGAAGGTTCATCACATATGCACATAACACATTTATGAGCACATAATATAAACATGTTACACATCAAGTTTAGCCACTAAATAATCTCCATTAATTTAAGCATGATATTTATGTGTCATTAGTTTCTCTATAATTATGAGGATGAGACTATTTCAACTTTGGTTATTATCTCCAAATCAAGACAACAAGAAGTGCGGTCGAACTAAGCCATAGGCAACCACAATCCCGCACTAATTCAAGAAACCAAGAAAGTAGTCCATGTGGCCGAAAACTACGCAATAGATGGTCTCGATGAACGTAGGCCAATTGCATTCACAATTCCACATGGATCTCCAATCATTGAATCAAGAACTTTGTTTTCAATTTTAGCAATTATGAACTCTTCATAATTCTAACTTCGTTTTATCTTTGAGACTTTGAATGCGATCAAGTTTGGGAAACACAATCTCGATGAACGCAGATTAGCCATCCAAACCCTTGAACCAATCTTAGAATCACAAGACTAAAACAAATAGGAAAATCAAACCCCAAAATCCACACACAGACCAACTACCCAAAACCCATTCCAGATCAACAAGTCTGGACTGGTTCTGTTACTGGTTTTGTCGAATTTATCGAAAATTCCATATTCAGATTTTAACCAAAATTAGAACAAATTTTGACCACCGAGCGCCCGCCTGCAAAGGACCAGGCGCCCGCTTGAATGGCCAGAATAGTATAGAATTTTTAAAGTTCGAAAATTTTTGTTCTCAAAATTATTTTCCCCCGATATTAAAACTTGATCCAATCAAAATAAATAATCGAAATAATTCAGAATCCACCATAATTTTTATTGCGATTGAATCGTGCGATTAAAGTTGGAAAAACAATAAACCACATAAAATCACAAAAACACATAAACATCATATAATCCAATATTCATATCATGCTTGGCACATAAACAATTTATATACACACAACATGATCCAAGTATTGAATTAATCAACATGAACGGGGCTCTGATACCACTGTTGGGTTTCCAAGTAACATGCGCAGCGGAATATAGCAATTAAAATTTTAAGAAACCCAAAGCCATGGATCCGTTCATATGATTTAAATCAAATACAACAAGATGAATAGAGGAATAACTAACCCTTGATGGCTATGAATTTTCTCTTGATCTTTGGTGGAGAAAATTGAAGACTTGATCACGATCACAAAGCTTGAACACGAACTTTGAAGATGATGATTTTCACCCTCTAGCGGTATCCACACTTCGAACGAATATCAAAGGAGCTTCTTTGATCTTGGTTGCTAGACCAATAATTGTAAAACACGCTTTCACAATTTAATAAAGAACTATGTGGAATTTATTTGTGAATTAACTTTGTTCCTCAATCAATGATATCTTAGAACAAAATAAAATCTCTCTCAAACTCTTTGAGACTCACAAAAAGCACTTGTTAATATGGTCTGGCCGAATTGGGGTTTTTATACACAATTAAGACCTATTCCAAATAGGAATCTTGTGCCAAAAACCTTCCTAAATCGAATTAGGAATTTTCCTGTCGGCAGCACCAGGCACCCGCCTGTAAAGGACCAGGCGCCCGCTTGAATGATCAGAAGGTCCTTGTTTCTGGAATTAATTTCAGGCGCCCGCCTGGTCTGAACCAAGCGCCCGCTCGGTAGACCAAACAGCCCAGAATGTTTCCAGAAATTCCTCCAAGGTCCTTTGACTCTAAATTCCAATGTAGTCCTCTTATTAAAGATTCGTTCTATTGTGTGTGACCCTCTAGGATTATACTAAGTTGGCAATGGGCTCAAACATGATCCCATAAGATATGATTAGGTTCTAGCAAACCGTCATACCTACCCAAATAGTATAACTAGATACAAGTTCGCATTCCTTTAGAATATGTCATAATCCCTTTGTCCACGATGTCATTGAACACAAGTCATGGTCAAACAGTCAACTTGTTTTGTTCAATACTTTCTCGATTCCGAATATGTTGATAATTCAAATGCTATTGATCCAATCAATCCATTTGAGTCCGGCCGAACATTTCATCAACAACATTCTTCGAGGGGCCCAAGCTTGACATCTCTCCGTGGAGGGGACAAATCCATTTAGCTTATTATTCTTCCCAAGGGAATCCGATTATGCCAATCATACCCTTTATAACTACCGTGTTAAGGTAGCGTTTGAATATGTCAACACAATGTTCATTCAAGTGGAAGACTATAATAACTTCATGTCTAAGGATTCAAATGACATAACTAATATGAGATATATGTATGACATAGACCATGACATAAATCTCATACAGCGGGTCATGTCCAGTACCTGTTCCAAACAAGTACCCATAAATCTAACATGATCATCCCATGATCATTTAGCCTTTATACTAGTGCTTAATAAGTATAGGGACGGGGATTATTATAAGTAAACATGAACAAACAATAATAATCAAAACATCTCTTTATTGATATGAAATAAATGATAACAATTACAACGTTTATTAAACGTGCCTAGGGCACCACTACCAACACAAGAGGGATTGTCCCAGGCGAGGGATAAATCGGTGAATGTGGTAACTTATGG